>VZRS01010173.1:271715-378208 GCA_013398055.1 Ifrita kowaldi | reverse complement strand
CAGGACGAGGGGGGAGCGGGGCCCGGGCCGCCTCACGGCGGGATGCGCTACAAATCGCGACAAACTTACCGGTAAGAGCTGGCGGTACCTCAAGATTTTTGCAACAGCGAATATTGTCAGTTTCTCCCCGGAATATCACCCCAGATCAGGCCGCTGATGTGCTCTGGTTTTCCCTTCTAGGTCTGGGAGCGTGGCGACGAACTGGCGAGAGATATTTAATTTTGTAAATCAGCTGACAGAAAGATTTGTGAGGTGCGTGGTGCTGCTTGTGACACCCGAGGTGATGCTGGGGTAATTCTGGGCTATGTTAAACACCCCCCTCCCCCCACGCCCCAGTCCTCGTGCTTTTGCAAGCTCAGGGGATGTGTTTCACAAACACATTAAAAGTTTGGCTTCTAAGATCCAAACGGCTGGAAAATATTGGGAACTTTCACATTATTTTCTTGTGCCTGGAGCTCAGCAAAAAGGTGACAATATGTGTCTTTAAATACTTATTCTCTTAAATGACTCTCAGATGTGATTTCAAGGATTTTTAAACTTGTTTTTCAATATACCACGTGCCTAATTTCTGATGGAGTACTGCTCAAATTCCGTGTTTGGAGATCTGTGTAAAGAAGCAGTCTGAACGCATGTAAACATATGTGTGAATATATAGTGCAGGTCAAAAGGAAGACAGCAGTGTTAAAGCACAAATGCAGAGCAAGCCCATGCCATGTAACCAGGGCATTTGTTATGCTTACGTGTAAGCAACTTTGTTACTATCAGCAAAAGTGTGTGTCGGGCAAGTCCAGCTCCTCTTAAAATAGCTATAAATCCCAGCTGAGTGCTCTGTACAAACAGCTGGGGATTGCAGTGCTTTGCTTTAAAAAACCCTATAACAAAATCCAGAATAAACCGAAGGGATCCCCTACCATACACAGGCAGAGACGGTGTGGTAGGTTTTGCTAAGGAAAACTCAGCACAGAGTGCAGTTGTGATCTTGGCTTGCTAATAAAAGGGTACAATTAGGCTTTTATAACCAACTATTGCTTATTTTCATCTTGTCAAAAGCAAATCTTCTGTAAACTTACATAAAACTTCTGTCAAGGGGGCGACAGAAGCTTTTGAAAGTTGTTTTGTAAGCTCTGGAATTAAAAAAAAAAAAACAAAAGGAAAAAGAGAGCCTGCGACCAAAGCAGGACTTCTTTGGGTAGGTGGTAAAACATTTGCCTCCCCAGAGAGGGTGGTGCTTGTGCAGTGGAAATCTTTCAGTGCAGCGTCTTTTCCAGCCAAGTGACACTCCCTCTTGCAACACTTGTGTGGAGGTCTGGCTGCATTCCCATCCCAGAGTCCGAGTGCTCGCAGTGGAGGCATGGATGGTCTGGCTTGTGGAGAGAATGGTTCTGTGGGAATCTTGAAGAGAAGTTGTCTCAAACATAACTTGGAGGCTATTGCACGTGCAGGCGCATCTCCGACAGGGAAGTCGCGCGGTAATCGGTAGGCAGTAATGCAATTACCAGAGGCTGGGATTGCAAGCACTTGGTTTTGTTTGGCAGCTCAAAAGGGTGATAATCCCTTCGTTTTGACTCTGATTTAATTTAGAGCATCTCAGATTTTGGTATGCAGAGCCATTATGGAAAGACTGCAAGCCTGGATCTTGAGCCCAAGGTCTGTGCAGACTTGCAGTACTTATACTCCCTTGACGTCAATAATTTTAAGTTGCATCATTGACATCAGTGAACTGAAAACATATGGTCATTCAGCTTTACAAGTGTTAAGTCCTCACTAACCTTAACCTGATTAATTAATGCTGATACTCATATACGGTGAATTACAAAGTTATTGAATATATTAAAATTGTGATGAATAAAATTCAAAATCATGTAGGAGAGATGTTACAGCTTACCTTGGCAAAGTTCCTGCCTTGGGCCTCCAGAGCATCAGGCAACTCCTAAGCATTTTCCACTGCTAATTAGATATGATTTCCTGTAACCTCGTGCAAAGAAACAGGTGACCTGCTTAAAAATAAATTAAAAAAAAAAAAAAAAGAAAAAAGGATGGAATTCCTTAATAAAACGAATTCATACAACATTGCTTTTTACCGTGACATTTCCCTGGATGCTTTTAGGGAAGAAGTTTTCAAGTCTCACAACTGTCTGGTCAGAGAAACAAAACCAGTCTGACTCCGGGAGAGTCTGTCTGCATGCTGCTTTCTCGGGGCTGAGACAGTCAGTAGGTGCTGGTTCTGTGACTGGGAGGATTCGATAAACAAAAAACAGAGCTGGAAATAGACGTTGTGTCATCCGGAAAGAAAAGGGGAAATTGACGGGGTCAGTTTCAAAGATAAATGTGTCTGGTTAGTACCCACAGGAGCAGGAGGGAACCAAGCGGTGGCCCTGCCTTGGTGTTACACCAGTGGCCCTGACAATTCCAAAGGATGTGCTTTACCTTCTGTGTGTGGGGAGGCCACGTCACTGGAGACTAGTCATGTGGGAGAGAGTAATAATTCTGCTACTTTGTTCCCCAAGCATCCGTGTAAGGAGAAGATGGGCAAAAATCCTTTAACTCCTCTCATTTTGTGTTTGTAGTTCAAAAGTACATTCCTAGGAAGCTAGAGGATAAAGATCACGTGAATGAAACCTGAATAAGTGAATGAAATGCTGAGCGTCTGTATGTTTCTCTGAAATGTGTTTTTGCCTTTTTTCCTTTTTCTAAAGCCCCAAGATGAGATTGTCGTTTATCGTGTTTTCCACCCAGGCACATGTCATTATGCCGCTAACTGGAGACAGGTTAGTGCACTGCTTTTTTTAATTCCCTCCCTCCCTCCCTCCTCTCCCTCTCTCCTCTCCCTCTGCCCTTACTGAATCAGAGGAGCAGTAACTGATACAGAACAACAACTGACACCTCTAAGTGGTGGCCAGTCATGATGCCTTCCCACAGAGCTGATTTAATTTTGTGACCATGCCGTTGGATAGCCTCATAAAAAAGGAAGGAGAGAAATGGTGGGAAATAAGTCCTTGATGTTAACTCTGCCACTGCTTTGCAGAAAAACAACCAGTAGTGTTTTCATCTCTGTGTGAGTCTGCATCTCCCTTGGCATAGCATGAGAATGATTCTTCCATTTGCTTTTGTAAAGCAGCGTCCATAGAATGGTTATCAGGAGTTTTTCGTGTCTAGGAAAAGCATAAAATGGTAAACAAATGTTTCCCATATTCTCACATAAGGTAAGTATTTTGTTTTGTATTTCCTAATATGAACTTCAGAATCTATTTTAGACAGTAGGGTTGGTGTCACTTGAAGGGTGTGAGGTCTTTCTGGCACTGTGGTGATGTACGGATGTGCCTGAACTTTCACTGGATGGTTTTGAAGGCACTGGAATTCAATGCTGCTCACTCTGATTTCTAAAGCAAGAAAGGATTAGCAGCTAGGATAGCTTAAGGATGGGTGGGGGTAAACAGGGAGGAGAAACAGATAGAGAAGAGAATGTTGCAAAAATAATTACCGAACTCACAGAAATGGGGAAACTGTCTTGTGGAATGAGTGCCCTCAGCAGAGGACAGTGTCAGAGTCCTTCGGTGTCCTCTCAGCCTTTTCAAAACCAACACGACCTCTGCTTTCTCCTTTCTGTCCAGAAGCTACTGCGGTGCACAACCTTCTGGAATCCATTTAGGAATCATTCCATAGAACTGTGGCAGGGTGGAAGTGAGGTGGTCCTTCCTTTCAGCTCTTGTTGGTAGGGTCAGTGCAAAATGTGGTCTGCTGTAGTTGGTTATTTCTGCTGTGAGTTTGTTAGTTTTAAATAATACGTAACAGCAAGTACAAGACTTCCTGAAAAGACCTGCCACTGGCAACAGACACGTGTCACGCTACAGAAACGCAGCCAACATTCAAGATGTCTAAAAACTCAGTTGTGAGCCCCTTCTCTTTTAGCATTTAAAAAGTGGTCTGACTTGAGAACAGCCACTTCCCCCCCGTCCGGACGGCGATATCGGATCTGCTCTCTGTGGGCAGAGACAAGCCTATAAGCCATTTTTCCAGATGGCTTGAGAGGGGTCAGGAAAGGACACTTAAGCCTGTTCTGAGGCCTGCTGAAGTCAATGAGGTCCTTTCTCTCCATTTTAATAGGCTGTCAGTGGCCTGTTCCTTATCAAGCATGAGAGACAGCACTGATAGCATACAGACCATTTGAAATGCTGGGCAGGGTGCTGGAACCCCGCCACGGGGACACAAGCGTCTTTTTCATTGCCTGTCTGTAGCACACTTGGAGCCACGGACAGAACCGTGGTTTTTTCAGAACCTCATGTAAAGCACACAAAGAACCTCTGCAGCTCCAGTGGGTTCCCTTGGGGGACTTGGCTCTAGTTCAGGGTTGGCTGATGCTCTTGCGAGTGTTTCAGGGGACGGGAAGTGCCACCCTTCTTGTTCAGGAGGAATTGCAAGGAGAAGGGAGAAGGAGACTGGAAACAGTGACCATATGTACATAGGTGAGGACGGATAGATACAGCTGGAGCAGCTGTCCTTTTAAATATTAAAGAAGTCAACAGAGGAAAAATGCTGAGACGTCTGGCCCCCATTGTTCCCAAGAGAAGATAAGGATGCTAAGCACAGTGCAGTTCTGGGGATGGGGGTTTGTGGGGGTGATTATGGGATATTATGGCCTTGGTTTGTTATGTGCACTTTGGACTTCCAGGCATGTTTTCGCCCTGGCTTACTTGCTAATTCCCAAATGTCAGGAAACCACAATTTCTTCCCAGTAGTTAGATCAAAGTAGGACAGTATTTTTTGTTTGGAAAGCCTTAGCCTTCTGATTGTTTGGGCAAAGTTCTTGCTGGGTTTACTGCACAATAAAGCTGTGGATATAAAGAAGGCCACAGAATAGTGCTGAAGCCCCCACATTCCCAAATATTTTTTGAGTGTGAACAGTGCTCTGTGACTAACTCTGGAAAGAGAAGTCATTGTTAAGCACAGTACACACAGTGCTATAATAAATCCATAGACCAACAACAACACCCAGATGGAAAAGCCTTCTCAGGATGGTTTAAGCCCATTTTAAACACACATGTTTGTGAAGTTCAGCTGGAAACTGCGCAGTAAGTGGTAAACAAAGATTGGTGCTCTCACCTTTGGGGCTCAGTGTTGGAAAGCAAGGGGTCTGGGACAGTGGATACACTCAGGAATACCAGCCAGCTGGCACGATGTTGCCTTTGTTCTCTTTTGGCCAGCTGTGCTGGCCAGCAGCAGTCGAGGTTTCTGTGATCCTGCTTTGGCAGCACCGAGCCCTGCTGCCTCTGCCTGGGTGAAACTCCTGCCAGAGATAAAGAGAGATTGTGTTAGTGAAGGTGGAGAAGTTGGATGCTTGAGTACCTGGTGCATGACCAACTGTACCATCCTTGTCCCTAGTCCAGCAGTGCACTTAGCGCTCCTGGTTTCACAGGGAGGTGCAAGACGTGGACGCGCTTGGAAGCTCAGTCACGTGAGCTACCCCTGCTACCCCTTGGGTCCAAAACAGCTTGCTAAAACAGACTCATGTGCAGAGAGTGCGTTCTGCTGGGCGTATCAAGCACAGCAGAGTTGGCCATTGATGTAGTTTCCATCTGGAGCCCGTGCAGGAGGCCGCAAGTTTGAAGCAGAGTAATTATTATAATTGAACCAACCCTCTGTAGTATTTAAGAGGCCTAGAAGGCATGAGCCTTCTCCTAATGACACATCTGAGGAGGCTCGTGCAGGGTTTCCTTTCACCAGTACGACAGCTCGCCTTGTCAGGGATGCAGCCATCCCTCTTTTTGTCAGAGAACACTTCCCCTCTTGGTTTCACTGACACGTCGGTGTGTTTTCCTGTTTACTGTACGGCCTTCTTAGCAGCAAACCCCAAGCAGCTGTTCCGTTTGCCCTCGTTTGTTAGAGATGAGCCCGTTGCCTTGCAGCACCCAGCCACATTTCTCACTATAAATACATGCTCAGTGAGAGCCACCATCTCCTGCCAGCACTCGTATGCTCAAGACACTGAAATAATTCAAGATTCCAGCACTTCAATAGGTGGAATGCACCATGGGAAAGACATACAGGATACTGTCCCCCACCCAGAGGAGCTAAGAACACCCGTTCTAGAATCTGTGTGGATATTAACAGCTGTGTTTGCCTGGCTGCTGCTGGAAGAGCTATCTGAGGCAGTTACACAGCTTAGAAAGAGAACAGACGGGGTAGCTATTAAAAATTAGTTGTGCCTGTGCTAAAACACAGAAATGGGCTGCAGCACATATGCTGAGTGGGGAAAAGATATTAAATTTGCACTTATTCAGCCCAAACACAGACAGGATGCAAGTTGCTGATTCTGTTTTGCCTCTTCCACCTCCCTCCCTTTTCTGACTTGCACCACAAAGCCAGGGGCCCTCAGCCTTTGTTAGTGTTCCCGAGCTGTGCTGTGAGATGTCCAGGCATCCACGCTGAGAGCAGGGCTCTGCTGTCATGGTACAGATGAGTTGTACAACCAGAACTTCCCTGGGGATTTCCACGGCTACTAAAAAGCCTTACAGAAACTAGAAAAAGGGAAGTTGTGAGAGCACTGAGGAGCAGGAATGGGGGTCCTGAGTGCTGTGGCTGGTTGACTGCTGAGTCCCGTTATCAGGACAGTGCAGGCAGGCACGAACTCCCGCGCCCAGCCTCCAAACCAGCCAGGGGTGAGTTTTAATGTGATGGAGCCTGCCTCTCCCGCTGGTTCTGGGGCCCCAAGTCCTGCATCCACACTGGCCTTCTGACATCTGGACCAGGACCTGCTTGCTTGCACTTGACCAGCTTGGAGAACGCGTGGAGCTAGTTCACATCTGGCTGCATCTGTCTAGGTCTGTCTAGTGCAGCTGTGCCCTGAGGGCAAGAGATGGTGCGTGATTAAATGCAGCTAAAAAAACTCATGCTACCAAAGATTTTCCTGGAACCCCTTGTAGGCAGAGGCCTGGCAACACCAGAGATTGCTGTGCGACCGGGTCACAAGACATTGCAGATAAATAAAACCGAACTGATTGTACAAAAGCTATTTTTGCAAAATGAAATCTGTTTCAGAAAACTGGGACTTGAGTTGCTGCTTGTTTCTTGGCAGCAGAGCACTAACGCCTGTGATGTGCTGCCACTCATTTCTGGCAAGCACCAGCTCTGTGGTTTATAATCTGCGTTCGTACATAATCACTTGCAAGTTGTTTCTATAGATGCTGAATGTAAAATATTTGGATCAAACAGACTGTATTATCTTACATAACTTGTTCCCTTCCATACATTCAATGCCACATTTCTCTTTTACTCCCTCCTCTCCCTGATTGTATCAGTGGATCGTGTGATGGGGAGCTTATTCCAGCTATGGATTGTACTTTGGAACAGAGCTGCTAAACATAGAGGAAGCCCATCCGTGGAACAAATGACGAGTGGGTGGCGTTCAGGCAGTGTGGCATATGCATTCTTTCTCATTTGGTCTGGGCTAAGGAAAGCTTTCACGCATCCCGCGATGTATTTTCCCTCCATCTCCTCACCCCTGCTGGGTTCCTCTTTCTCACCTAGATTTGTCACAGTGTTCTATATATTCTGGCCCAAATTTTGCCCCTTCTTAGTTTTCGCTTATCCTTTCCTAGCATGACTTTCCATGGACTTGGCTGAAACTGCGCTTGCAGAAGAATGAAGGCCCTCCAGATTTGATTCTTTCAGTAGTCTCTCTGCCTTTGTTCCCCTGACTTGTGCTGATTTCACTGGAAATAATTCCTGTGGTGCCGTCTGTCGACTTCTCCCCTTTCATCCCCATAGTTAGTGAGCACCTTGTAGATGGATCTGCTGTACTGCTCATGAGAAATCATGGTGCAGATGTATTCTCCTGTTAAACCTAAGTGAGCTGTGGATCTGTGTGGGATGTTGTATGAAAGGTCACACGAAAAGGTAGTGACAGTAAAAAGTTTAAAACTATCCTCAATTCTGCTCTTTTCCCATGGGCACAAAAGGTGTCTTGCAAATGCTGCCTTTGTCTATTGATATTTTCTTCAGGGCAAAGGTTTTAATTATTGCAGTTCAGTTTTACGTGATTAAATTCCTGCATATTGGCCTGGAAGACTTCTGTTGAAATAGAACTGCTGTTTTTGGGGATTTCTTCTTTGATTGCAGTGTGATTGGAAGCAAAGTTGGTTTAAAGTAGCAAAATAGACCTAATGTAACAGAATTTCCACGGGGCTATGTAATGCTGAGGTTTTACCACCTCTTTGCAGTATCTGCTCCACCTGAACACTTTCCTTGGTTCCAGCTTTTTGACTCACCGAAGCGTATTGCATTAGATAGGTCTGAAATACCTGTTCCCACAGCGCCACTTCTGTCATGAATACACAATCTGCCTCCATGTGGGATCCTAGCTAAAGGCTCTAATTTACAGCTTTTCATTTCAGTTCTCCTCGAGGACAAATACTTTTTTTCAATTGATAAATTACACCCTTTCCCCTCTTCAGGTCACACTAACAGTCTCTTACCTGTCTTTTTGTTTGCAGAGAGAAAATCAAGAAAGGTCTTAAGGATCTGGAGGAGGTGATACCAGCAGGTGAGACATACATACATGAAGGACTAAAACAGGTAGGTTTTACTCATCTTCTTGCAATCAACACATCCTCTGTTCTCACCCTTTGGGTAACAACCTGTAACATAAATGGATTGATTGTACACCTCAGTCTGTTATGCTCAACTCTTTCTGGTTGCCTAAGTGGTCCCAGGGTTGCCCAGACAATCTGCAAATCCCCTGCAGAAGACGATTAGCCATCACAGCAATTTGCCATACGGAATTTCTCCGACTCGCTCCTTCTCACAGAGCACAGATCTGTGTCGTGGATCTCAGAGCTCACCCAGCATCCCAGTTACATCGTAAATAGTCACATGCAGCTCAGTAGGGCTGCAGGGCTCGTGGTGCCTTCCAGAGCGCTCTCCTTGGGGAGAGTTTACCGCACAGAGCAGCGTTTGCGAGACAAACGCTCTTAATTTGGGACTGCCTTAATTACGGAGCTCCCAGCTGCTTGTATTTTCTTAGTTCAAGTAATGCAGTTTTGCTGAAAGCCCTGGCCCTGAAGGTGAGGATCTAAGCCTTCAGTGTTACAGATGAATCAGTTCTTCCTCTATGGCTGTAGAGCCACATTTGTAACCAGGATCTGTGCACTGAAAAGCTGGGCAAAGAGAATTTTGTTGCTGTTTTAAAAAAAAAAAAAAAGTTTTAAGCCATTCTTTTTATATCTTGGAACCTACTGACTGCGTTTGAAATCTGGGGGATAGCAAAGGAAATCCTAACAGTGGATTTGAAGAGATCTGTCCTGGAAGAACTGTGTGTTGGCAAGGGTTGACGGCTCAGTGACCCCAGTGCTTTGGAGATAGGCTCAATAGTGGCTAGAAAGGACTGATGAGGGATTTCCCTGCTGGTAGTGAGTTCAAGGGAGTCAGAGGATTGTCATGAGAGAGAGGGTTGAGGATGAGGCTGTTACTTCACACGTTGTATTAGATGCTTAGAAGATGCATCACGGTTAAAAGTTCGGGTGTAGTTTTCAGGTGGATCATTTTTTTTGTCGTTGTTTTCAGGCCAATGTGCAAATTGCGAAGCAAGGGGCCTCGAGGTTCTCTAGTATCATCATTGCACTGACTGATGGCAAGCTGGATGGTCAGATTCCCTTGTATGCAGAGAAAGAGGTGAGCATGAGCTGGAAATATGTCATGCTCTGCAGAGTTTGGGTGCTGCCTGTTGAATAAAAAAAAGCTTATTTCTCTGTTCTATGATGCCACAGGCAAGGAAATCCAGAGAGCTTGGAGCGAGAGTTTACTGTGTTGGTGTCCAGGACTTTGAACAAGAACAGGTAAGAATAAGAACATTACTATTTTAGAGTCCTGGGCAGTACCTCAGCCCAGGGTTTTACGGAGTTAATGTTGAGTAGTACGGAAATCTAATTTTACTTACATTAGGCAGTGTAATGTCTTCTCTGGCTCAGGGAACACGCTCAGATGTGCATGTAGACATAAATAGAACGTGTGGGTGTCGTGCTCACTGCCAAGGAGACCTGTTGGAAATCCCCTTGTTAACTGGGAGCTGCCAACGGAGAGGGTGCAGGCAAGCCCCTCTCATTCGAATGGCAACCAGGTCAGGGTACTGATCACATCAACAGAGGAGCTGTAGACAACATTCCAGCAGTGTATATGTAACAGTCCTGGGATAAGGAAAAGAACACAGGATTCATGTCCTTCATTGAAAAGCTCTTCCAGAGTTGCTGTGTCCCGGTGAAGGCTGCAGCTACTCCTGTTTGGCGGAAGTGGCTTTAATGGAGAGGTACACTAAAGGCTCCTTCCTGCAGAAGATGCAGAGAAAGGGCTTTTAGTGAAAGGCAGAGCAAACAGGGAAGGTAATTCTGGACAGTTACAAAATCACTGCCAAGATACAGGCCCTGAAAGGTTTCTTCAGTGTGATGTTTGCCACCATGATTAGCCACCGTTTTGTTAGCTGCAGTCAGCTGTGCTATGTCCTCCAGTTCAGGATACTCTTAGTTAGCTGTGAGAGAGCTCTAAAGTTTCCTTCTCTTTGCAGAGTTGATGAGGGTTGCTTTTAGACATCCATTTAAATTTTAAGGGTGTAAAGCAGTGTGACGAATTTAGTTTGCCAGATGATTCACGTGTTTGCATGCTTTTTCTCTCCAAAGCTGGAAAGAATTGCTGACGTGAAAGAGCAAGTCTTCCCTGTCACTGGAGGATTCCAAGCACTTAAGGGGATAATCAATTCTGTGAGTACCAGGCAATAAGTTTTACATTTCCTCAAGATTAGAGCATACTCTCCAGTCCCACTTCCTTTTCTAGGCAGAACTGGTTCCTAAGGCAGGAGTCGCAGCAGATGAAGTTCCCTCCCCCTTACCTTAGAGATGCAGTTCTGTAAATCAGCACTGCTTGCACCTCCTGCACTTATTCATGCTCAGACCTCGTGTAGAATTTGAGGACTCCTCACAAGGAGAGGGGTGATCCTGTGGGAAGTGTGGGGGATGCTCTGATGAAAGGCTGCTTTGAGTTTAGTCTGGAAAAGATGGAGACTGTTACTCTGGGAGAGTTGAGAACAACTGGTTAAAATCCTGGGGAATAAGTGCAATTTAGGAATTACCCAAATCTTTACGTACAGAGAGGAGTGTTTTAAATCCATGACTTTAACCACTTGTTATCCCAGTAAATGGTAAGACTCAGTTCCACTTCTCAGCATGGCATGAGAAACTCCCGTTGGTGAGATGAGGCCATTCAGCCGATTGCTGTGGTTTGCGGGAAGGGATCGAAGAGAAACATTGTAGTTGTGATCAGTGGCTTGACACTGTTTCAGCTGTGTGTTAAGACACGTGTGGTCATGGACACGAAATTTATTTGTCTCATTTTAGACTGAAGGCTGTGTCTTTTATGCGAGGTTAACAGTGCTGCTGCTGCATGTAGGCAGCACAGTGCAACCAGGCTTACTGGCAGAAGTAAAGTCAAAAGCAATAATGAAATCCTTCTTCTGAGAGAAAGCCCACTATCATTCATTTCCCTTTCCTTTTCTTTTTTTAAACAACAAAAGGATACTACTCACATACAGGATACTACACAGTCATGAATTTATCACTTCCTTGAGCAGTGTGGTTTTTCTGAATGCTGTAATACAACAACTTATTTTCCTTCTTGTTACTTAAAATAAATGTAGTTTCAGAATCTTGCTTGTGCTTTCTGAAGAAAGGTAATCAATCTTTTGATGCATTGACAGCTATTCTCCTGAAAAGACAGTGCAGCCCATGTGGTACTGCCTAAAACCTTTACTATTTAAAATCTCATTCTATGCCATTTGAAAGACTTAGAGGACTCAGCTATGCTGCTGGTGCAAATGTTTGAAGTACCAGTGCTGGGCTTTTTTATAAGAGCCAAATGTCTAACCCCAGCTGATGACGTTATGTTTCCAAGAATATTGCTTTTCAAATAAGTATGTCAGGGATAAAGGAGTAAAGATGTTTCCGTTCGGCGTTTCCCCTCCAGCGAGGGTCACTGACCTGCAGATGGGCACCTTCTGAGAGATCGGGTCGCCCCACTCCTGTTGTCCTTTGAGGAAGCAGCAGAAGTACGGTTGCTTGAGGTTTCTGAGGAGCTCAACTTGAAGAGTCTGTCATTCAAACACAGGGAAGGTTAGCATAAGCTGTAGGGTGTCCCACTACCCGCATTCTCAGCCAAGGTGCTTTTGGGCAATCTCTGGCTAGTAGCAATGCCAGCCTGCCGCTCCTGTACCTCCCAGGAACTTTAAAGCACCTTCACTTCTGTGTCAGCAGGGAGGGAAGCTTTTCTGGTAAGATATGCCAGATGGTGTTTGCACAAGCCTCAATCCAGCTTCTTCTGGCACTTACAAAAAACACGGCTGTAAAAATCCCAGATTTGGGCGTACCATAGCCATAGAACAGGACCAGACACACGGAATGGCAGTGCATTGTTTCAAGGTAACAGCTTAGCAGTGACAGGAAAAGCAAACTGATGTACACTGTTCTACAGCTAGATGCAAGGCCTGCTTCTGCAGACTGAGCTCCTGAGTTGGTTCAGGCTTTATTTACAGGCTGGACACTGGACATGTCAACACTGGGCTTTTACCACAGAGCATGGATGGAAGTATCCATAAGTAGGGTTTCTGTCTGGTTTGGATTCTGTGTGTATGGGGTCTTTTTTTCTAATGCATGTGGGGTGGTGGTATTAATAGGATATTTTGATACGTTGTAGTTAATACTCAGTTTTCTTTGCAGGGGTTTTGAGTGATTGTGACAACTTGTTCTCATAACATTATAGCACTGATAAGTAGATCTAATTGAACATGAAATAGTCACAGTTTTCCTTTTTAGTCACTACTATAAATTCATTTCAGTTTGCAAGTTAGCTAGAGAATACACACTCAGAGACACTGATCTAAAGGGGAAAGCTAATTTCAAACCAGATGAAAAGGAGATATGTCGCAAACATGCAGCAGTATTGCTCAAAGTACAGAGTCAAAGGTGCAGTTGTGAAACCCTCCGTGAATGTTGTTGAACAATTTCTGTTCAGAAAAAACATTGTCTTCAGAAATGGCAGCAACCGAGCAATTAAAACCCCTGAGCAAAACTACAACCCAGAACTGCTGAGCAGGAATGATGCAGGAGCCTCTACTACATTGATCCCTCCAGGTATGAGACTATTTGGCTGCTATCCTGTTATACTTGTACTGTATTCCAGGAGAGCCGAGCAGTTAGTCTACGTTTGTTAGCGGCAATAAAAAAAAAGTGATGAGTTTTAGCACAGAGTATCTGTAGTACCTGCTCCTGCAATTGCTTTCAGTATAAGCAATTATTCTAATTTATTTTCTCCGGACAGATACACAAAATCTATTTAATCATGACCAGGGATTAACATTCAAGACAGTCAAGATGAGCATTTAGAGTAACCCTAGCTTACATGCCGGAGAGCTCATGCCATGTTTTAACATTAGTTCTGATAAAATCCCAGAGATGGGTTGAAGCACCTCCATGCCGTTGTGTTTCTCTGAATAACATCCACTACCAATTCTAAAACTCTGTGCAGACCTGTGAAGAGGGGGCTGTTTTGCGAAGTTTCCTGCTCTCCAGCATTGCTCATACCTAGCTTACGAAGTCATAACTAAACAGCATTGTCAGGGTGAATAAATCTGAGCGAAACTCCAGAGCTTAAAAGCAAAACGCTGAAGGCAAGTTACTGCACTCTCAGGAACGGTTACTGATGGGGTTTGGCTGATTATTATGTGGAGTGTAGCCTTGTGAGCAAGCCAGAACAGTGTGAAGGCTTTGGGAGGGCACAATTTCTGTCACCATGCAGCAGATCAGTACTAGATAAGAAAATGAAACCCTTAATTAAACACAGGTCCTGCTGATTCGTGAGTGAAAGTTGTCTGGTTGTCTCTGCAGGCAGAATTGGACAAGGCTGGTACCTTGAAAAGTTACATTAAGGGAACTCACTTTAGTAACATTATTAGAGTGTATGACAGCTCTAAGTAGACAAACACATTTTTATACTAAAGTAAGTTGACAGCACTTAATACAGGAAGTTAAAATATATTTTGTTCTTAGGAAATGCCACAAAAACTTATCAGATAAGGCTACAGGAACGGATACATGCAGAACTTTAGAGGAAGTTGTCAGTTCCAAAAAAGGGTCAGCAAAAAGTTGTTTTATCTTTCAGTGCTACAAAATTTCTTACAATTTCTGCCTGGAAAGGACTAGAAATATAATTACTAAAATCTCCTTCTGCTTGTTCATTTTATGGGTGCTCAGGTTTTTTTTTTGTTCATTTTACATGGGAAACCCATTGTTAAATATAAGGGACAAAACAAAAAGAATAGATCAAGTCACGTGAACTGAGTAGTTGCACCACCCAGAGCATTGTAAATTGAAGCAAAATTCTCTCCAAGTTGGCTGAGCCTCTCCGGGAAAAACCCTAACCCTTAGCATAAAGCCGTCAATTTGTCCAGGAAAAGTTACAAATTGGGATACTCAAGGATCTGCCTCCTGGTGAAGGGGTGACCAGGGGAGAGGAGACCTCGGGGTTTGCAGGATGTAAACTCCCAGGCTGACATGGACTTACTTAGACCCATCCAAGGAGTGCACCCGGGACCAGTGAGGACAAACAAAGGATTAAATGCACGCAAGGTCCTTAAAAAAATGTAGATTCACCCAGTGTCAGACTCTGGCCAAAGGGGTATAAGCAGGGAGTGCTGTAAAAATATAAATTCTCTACTATGAAATGAATTCTCTCCAGTAAAACTCTGTGGGTAATACAGGGAAGTCTGCTCCTGTTGCAAAGAGCAGTCAGCAAAGTCCCTCTAGCATTCCGATCCATTTGGACACCAGTGAAGGGTATCTATTGAATATCCTGGGGGTTTCCATGTCAGCTGGATGGTTCCTGTGTCACTCGCTGTGCATGGCAATGCATTGCTCCTTTGGAGTTACATGGCTTAGTGACAGCCAGCGCAGCGGGGCCCGCAGGGAGCTGCTGCACAAACCGTGCGTGGCAGCGGCACGCTCAGCCGCTGCCGGTACCTCACGGAGTCACCTCTCATCTGGAGCGTGGTGACACTCACTGTCACCACGCCTGTACCCTGGTGCTCAGCACAGAGAGGGGAGTGGGGCCCGTAGGCTGCTGACAAGACTTGGTGACGAGCAGACCTGTCCCTGTTTGCCTTACTAACACAAAGTCAGCAGGGAGGAAAGCCCCCAAACCATGTTGGATAGCCAGTTGGTGCCCAAGCAGGGACAAAACTAAAGCCTAGCAAGGCGGAGTCAGTTTTGTTGAGGCAGGCAAGAGCTTTTCATGTGAGGAACAATTTTAGCCTTCATGTTTATAAAACTTACTGCAGTGGCTTCCCAAAGATGTGCTCCAGCCTCTCTCCATGAATCTGATGCCTTCTGCTCCAGCTGTGCTGTCAGCAGCACTTCCTCAGGCTGACCTGGCTTTGGCACTGGGGGAGGGTGAATTACCGAACTCACACGAGTCCAACAGCATCACCCTCTGGTACCTGCTATAAGGCAACAGAATTTGTGTTTATGGAGGGTGGGAAACTTCCCCACTGCCACAGTGGTGCTCCAAGGTTAGACACTGGAGAACGCAGCTGGTTCCACGTCTCTAATGCGAGTGCTTACCAAGCTCCGCTGTACGAACCCTGCTGTCTCAGGGGCCAGGTTGCAACTTGGGTACTGAGCAGCAATCAGGGACTACATGATTTTCAAGTAATCCCTACTTCTGTCCAGCCTGCGCAGCACCCTCGAGCTAGGCTGCCTCCCTACACTTCCTTGGGCAGTGTGCTCAGCTTGATCCCTCCCTTTCCCTAAGTGCTGTCCCTCCACTGCAGATGAAGGGGGGTCAGCCAGCTGACTGTACGTGGTTAAGATTTTTCAAGGCCAAAATCAGCTTAAACAGTTCATTATCAATTATACATCAACTTAATTGGATCATTTCCTGTAGGAAGAAAATATGCTGGGTTTATGCACTGGGAATCCAGGAAGCAAACTATTAGACATTTAAGGAGGTGGGGGGAGGAGAAATGCAGCAAGTTATCATTAAAAGAATTATTCTGATTAAACCAGTCATCTTCTTTAATCCCCTTGGACGGTCTAATCTTCAAGCTGCACTGGGTGCAAGGTTCAGAACTAACGCTGCGCTATGTTTTCCATGTGATTGAGACTGAGGAGATAGTTTTGGGAATTACTGCATGTAGTTGTTAAAAGGAATCAATGGCCTGGAATAGAATGCTTTCTGCTCTACCCTTCACTGCCGTGCAGCCCTTAATTTGACATTCTCTGACATATTACAAACCATATAATGTTCTCCTGGAGCACAGTGAGCTTGATAAGCCAGCACCGGCACTGACACGGCTCCGGTTAGTGTGAGCGTGCCTCTACCCTGTGATTGGGATGGGACTTGTCAGCCAGCCCTGCATGGCTGGCAGCTCTCTTACATAAGGGATGCTGTACAACTTGCTCCAAAGGAAGCGGTCACAGGTCCAAATGAAATCCAGTGTTTCCTTAGTGGGAAGTTTCTTTGAGCCAGATTTTTCTTACTAATTAGAAAAAAAAAAAAAATAGCCCGAACAACTTTTTCCTGTTATGGAAAGTAACAGTTTGTCTTGATTCCTAGTTACATTACTTGGTAAGTAATGGGTTGAGGGTTGTTTTTAGTAATTTGGGGGTAAAGGTTCTGATGCTGTTAAAACACGCATCTCATGACCCGCAGTTTTGTCATCTCCATTTGCTTTCCTCAGTGGCTGCCAATGAGGTGCTGCTCAGCCTTCGTGTAATTAGAATATTCTCACTAACCTAACGCCGCGCCAGGCTTCTCTCGGGTGGTGATTTTATGCAAGACCATATGTCTCAGGGATTTTTTTCACTTAGATAGGGGACAGGGTAGCAGCCTTCCCCTTCCCCTCCCTCTTTGTCCATGGCACTGCCGAGCAGCATCAGGGAGCAGGCCAGGCTTGGCAGCAAGGTGTAGTCATGAGCACAGATGTTTGGCAGCAGACAAAGGTAGGACCTATTAGATATTAACTGCTGCGGTTCCTGCTCTGACTTTGTGGGAGAGCAGCACCAAAACAGTGTTTCCTTGAAAAGCATGTGTTTCATTCCAAGTCACCCTAAATTGATTGTCTTCTGTCTAGTGTGAGGTGGTCCTTCTGCCTCATGGCTTTCTGCACAGATTGGCACTGGGGAAATAAATGACAGAGCTTGCTTGAACACAGCAGAGGTGTGTGATGTGAAACCAACACTAGAAAGAATGAAAGGCTTCGCTTTGGAAACAGTTAATTTCAGGGAGTTCAAACATTAATTCCTGTATGGACAGGCTGGCCTGTCCAGAGCCTAAGGCGGGCTGTGAAGGTGCTTCTCACTTAAAAAGTCTGATTAAGGTTACTCAAGTGTAATCATGGAAATCAAGAGCTCTACTTAAGTTTATTTCCTCTCGTAACCTACTCCAGATCTTTTTTTCTTAAAGCCTAATTCTGCCACACTATTAGGGTGCACAAGTCGTATTTGGGTAAAGAAAGCAACAGCTCGTGAATGAGAAACCTGTAACAATGCCAGCCTACATACACCTTAAATTCTTCATCACCCTGATTTCACACATGTTCACTTTACATGCCATAAGAGTCACTGAATTCAGCACAAAATACCCTGCTCGATGCACAGTCAGCATTTCATTCTCTAGAACAAAACTAGTGAGTCCAGCAAACCAATTAAACACCTCCTGCTTTACTTCTATTTCCTTTTTACTGTCGTAGCAATAGTGGGAAAAAAAAAAGTTTTGAGTTAAAAAGAAAAAAAGGAAGCAAGTTGCCAGTAGTACTTCTAAGTGACTCACAGAAAAATAAACCCACATGGAAACATGGGGTAAGCCCAGTCCTGATTCAGCCAATTGGGAGGAATACAGCAGAATTGTTTTAGGATCTAAACCAAGCACTTGGGTGAGCTCAGCTGGACACAGCTCACCCAGCACCAGCACAACGCTGCCTTCATCATCCATTCCTCCGAGGAGTTCCCCAGCCCCAAGCTGGGATGGGGCTCCAGAAGGCATTAACACAGCAGAGAATGGCCTTGCTCAAGACCAGTCTTCTGTAGGCTGGGTCAGCTTTCCACAGCTCTGATCTGGGCTCCTGGACCCCACCTGCACGCCTGCTCCACCTATGTATGCAGGAGCCCTAGTGTTGCCTACCATTTAAATAGCTGCCCCCCACACCCAGTGGCATTCTAAGCAGCTAAACCAGAAGCCCAAAGGTGCAGGCAATGCCTCATCAAGAAAGTGCCCACAGCTGGCAGTCATCGAGGCTTTGCCTGCATGCACAGATCCAGCTGAAGCACGGAACGCTCAAGGTAGACTTAAACACTCTTTACGTTATCAGGGCCCTCTCAGACCTCACCTTCCGTTCCTGCTCCCCGCTTGCCATAAATTTATCACACCGAACATCCATGTGTTGCAGTGACAAGTATACGAGCGTGCTTACCACTGTGTCTTGAAACACATATCCTGATGAGAGATGCAGCTCATGACGAGGCTGGTTTTGTGGTTAGCTGAGGGAGGAGCTTGGCACGGTACAAGAGGAAAGCACATCCTCATGGCATGTCACACCATCAAGAGTGTTTAGTTTCTAGCTCTGTTTTCCTTGAGGTTAGAGTTTTGCTCACCAGCTGTTCTGTTTGTAGCATTCCTAGAGAAAATTACAGACCCCACATTTGGGAGGGAGAGAGGAAAGAAAAGGAGTCTCCACAGAAAAGCTACTGCCTGCAGCTCTGAGGCTGCTGTGCAAGGGGGCTCTCAGGGCTGTGCCACCATCTCTGACTTGTGCACACTCACTGGGCACAGTTTGGCTGACAGTGTGTCCATGGACTGCACTCCAGGCACAGGCTTCGTGTGCCGACCAGGAGATAAAACTGCAGGAATACAATCTGTGCGCACACGAAGTGCGGAAGCGATCCTGTTGCGCTGTCAGTGGGTTTTGCACAAGCCTTTCCATATGGCAGTAGAACAAAGATGAGCTTTTAAAGGTGAATATTTTCTTTTCTTTAAAAAGAGGTTCTGGAAACAGCAAGTCGGATGCATTTGCTCTATTACAGTACATACGCTTTTCAAAGACTCATGCTGCCTTTCCCCAAAAATCACAGCAGCCTGATTTGGGGTCAGCTTCCGGTGAGCGCTGATGTAAACAGAGGTGCAAGTTTGAATGGATCCACAGGGAGGAAAGGCCACTGGCAGCCCTAGAAATCCTTAGTCGTTCAGAGTCATTAGCATGCCAAGTCTGATCAAAATGTGTCAGCAGCTGTCTCCCTCCAGCAGTTCCTGGTTATCCTGACCTCTGTCCCAGGAAGCAAACACTGTACACAGCCAAGGAGCATTTTCAAGACTTGAAATCATGACAGTGGTTCAGTGAAGAATCCAGCTGTGATGATGACCTACCCAAACCCTGTGCACAGTGTACAGTTCTGGGCAAGAATAGATGCCATGCAAGTTATAATTTATGGTGCTGCCTGCTGCCAAAAAGTTTTGAACTGCATACGGGGCTAAGCAAAACCGAGCAAGGTGGCAAGATAAATTGACACTTAGCGTATTTTGTTAATCGTCTCTGTACGGTTGGCCTGCTCATGGCTTGTTACTAGTGCATTGTTCTCACAGTTTCCCAGAATACAACCTTCATTAGAGTTCTGGAAGGGAAAGTTGTTTGTGTAACACTGTGCCACCTGGTACAGCTCTGTTCCACAGCATGTGCTGAGGGTATGGCAGGCTAAATACTCAAAAAGCTGCTGGAGCCATCCTGCTTTGCTGTTAAACAATGAGAACTTGTAAGAGACAGAAGCAAGGGTGAAAAAAAGAGTCCAGGCAGAGCCAGGCCTAATCTGTGACAGGTTAAAGAGGTCCTGGAAGATCCACAAAGCACATTTTCCACAAGAGGAAACATTGCATAAAGCAGGGGAAAGATCTCTGACAAGACTAAATTTATTAACAGATGTGGAGTTTGCTAAGACCATGAGCAGTGGGGAGCTTGATGTCAGCCTGTTAGTTGGCTGCCTTTGTGCAGCGTGCTGCAGGGACATCTGCCCTTTTAGTGCTGATGTCAGAATTTGCGTGTGGGGTGTTCCTGCTGCTCGGAGCTGACAAAACCCAAGGTGAGGTCAGTTCAGACACCTGCAGGTCAGAAACAGGCAGTGTTTCTGGAACAGCTCTAATAGGAGGAAATGTGTAACGACAAAAATGGGAATCCACTGCTTTAGAAGTAGTGGACTGAAGTTTGTGTGAGCCTTCAGAAACCTTCTAGTGGGAAGTGCGTAGGAAGCCGTGAGGATGGATTTGGATTTTAAGCACTCATTAACTATCAGGTTGGTCTGGGAAGAGTGCACAAGGTGAAAAGAGGGGCTGCATGGAAAAGTTGGTAAAGCTTTTGGTAATGGATAAGTGGACCTGATAAACGAACTTCCTACAGCTACTTTAAGAAGATTTACGTGGTGTGCTTACTTGTAAGCCACTGAAATAGCCTGGAGACAGGTCCACAGCCCCGTTTGCATGGCCATGGTCTTCCCAGAGGAGCTGGGCAGCCCAGCAGCTGATTGACAAATGTCCCTTTCAGCAAAGAAAAGCTTGTTTGGGCAGGTGGGACCCAACACCTGCCAGCGAGTTTGCGTCAAGGGTGAGTTGGCTTGCGAGTCCCCCTGGGTATCTTGGATGCCTCTATTCTGGTAACTTCTGCTGTCGGAAGTGTTCTGAAATGATTAACTCGGTATACTGAGAGATGCTATAGAAACTGCACAGTGTCCACTCACTTAAAAACCATAAGAAGGGATTTCACTGAAGGGCTGGGAGGCTGCCCTGCATCCAGCCATCCCTGCGGAGCAGTGCCGGGCAGCAGAGCCAGCACGGAGCAGAAGCTGCCACTGGTTCCTGTGCTGGCTGCTCTAAGAACTGGCCCTAAAAAACACCAGTGTTTAAAATCTAAGATGCTTGGTTGCTGCTGCTGCTGCAGTGTGGCAGCAATGTAACAAGTCCTGCACATGGAGAAGCTACAGAATCATTTCCTCAGCTGTCTGTTGTGTTGTTGTTGAACAAGAAGATGTTTGGGGTCTGGATTCCATGTCTCATTTCCTTACAGTCCAAGAGACTGACTACCTTGAAGAACACGACTCCACTGCCTTCTCTTGTCCCAGCAGCCACACCTTTGTTAACGAGCTCACAGCTGTGGTCACTTTACCTCGATAGGCTCTGGTTCCAGCTGGACCCAGTCCTGCACTGCACAGGTTGCCTCAGAAGGCAAAGAACACCCTCTAGTCTTACCACAGTTCTCCACTTCTGAAGCTGCAAGACAAAGGCAGCAGAACAAAGGCTGACAGGTTTCTGCTCTATTTTGCACTTGGGTTTGTGGGGAATTGGTTCTCTCTGGGCCAGCCAGCACTGGGAGGAGGGGGAGGGCAGGGAACGACAGAAAAGCTTTTGTGAGCCTGGGCAGAGTCCTATATTTGGTGTGGACCGCTGAAGATGAAGTGGATGACATCAGTTCTTTCAATCTCTCCTTGCATGCTGTTAAACTAAGGCAATTCGTCTTATTTGAATTTATTTTATGCCAGCAGAGTGCTTAACTACCCTATCCAAGGATGGCCTTAGATAGTTATTATTTCAACTTTTCTTGTGGGCAGGAGGTTTCTAAATAATGAATTTGCAGTATCTTGGATTATCCTGAACTGGAAAAGAGGGAGCATAGTGTAGATTTTTGCGGAGTTTGTTTTGGTCTTGATGACTTTGCAGCCCAGGTTTCCACATCAGGATAGCTTAAAGTTAGTTTTAAATTCCAAAGGACAGGGGCATGAAGGCATGTTTAACAAATGCACGTGCATCATAGGGAAAATGGGTAAGATGCCTTCACATCAGTTCTCCCCAGGGGAAATAAACTTTGTATTGGAGTGCTCGGGTGCACTGTGCTGGCTGGAAGGAATAGCCTGCATGGAAAGGGAAAAAAAGATTAAAACAGATAGAAAACAGTGAGTGGGAATAAAGAAAGGTGCCAAGTTTCTGTACCTTCTTGTACGATGTGCGAGTATGTTTTTTTCCCCCCACATATGAAAGCGCATGCAGTAATTGCTGTATTGAAAATATTCAGAGTTTTCCATTGTGGCAGAATCCTTTTGAGCCAAACCATACACACGGCTGGTGCTCAGGACAGCTCATGGGCTTGGACCCTGCAGAGAATGTGATGTTTTTTATTTAACTGTAGGAAAACTCCGTTCTGAACAGTGCTTGAGTGTTGCTTAGAGGGAGTGTTGAGGAGAACCCTGGGCATAAGCAGAGGTTAAGCAAAGAACTGTATCTATGTGCTTCTGAATGGTTCCACCTGAATCCAGTTAGTCCTTTACGAGGTTTGATTTCTGCTTTGTAAGGTAACTTGATGGTGAAGGGAGGGGCTTTTGGGGACAAGGTAGAGTTCTCTACCATTATCCTTTTTTTTTTTCCAAGTATGGACTCTCAAGAGGGTTTTTGAAGGATGGAAAAGAACTTGATAAACTTACAAACCCAAATTTTAGTAGTCTCAGAGGTTTTTTTTCACTCCAATATGAGCTTTTTTGGGGGGAAAACGATAGAATCAGGCCACCACCCTTGCAAAGAGACAGGGTCTCTAAACAGTACAGTTTGCTTAAGCTAAGCAGAGGACGGCAGCAATAAAAATTACGAAAAATTATTGTCGAAGCAGTTAATTCTAGGAGCAGTATTAATACCTGGTATTTTCTTGCTTTAGTCAAGAGCATGTATGAAAATGGGTTCCATGCAGGAAATCAGTGTATCCTGAATCCTGCACTGAAATTTGGTTTTGTTCATGATTTGTGATCATTTTATCTACACTGTATTTCAGCTCAGTTGGGGTTGCTGTGTCTGCACCTCCAGTTTATTCTTAAATCCAAAGTTGGTTAAATATATCTAGGTAGGTTTTTTCCTGATTTATATTGCATTTGGAAGCACAGTGTTAGAAAATTCACCCTGGGCTGTAATGCAATTGGAGAACTACTGCTTCGCAAGGGAAGTCAGATCCTGTCCCACAGTCTTCCCGTCTCCCTGACCTCCAGTTCATACCATTGACCCCTCCTCAGACACTGGGCAGATGGGACCAGGACAGGAGTTGGAAGGTTCTCCCTCTAAAAACAAAATTAACTGAGTTCTGTGCCACCTGCTTGGTCTGTGCTTCACATAAAGCTTGCCTCTAGTCTCAGCTTCACTTGGGCTGTTCATCTGACACTTCAGTGAAAAAAACAGCGCATGCTTTTACAGCAAAGGAATAAAATGCTACACAAAATATTCCCCAGCCCCCAAACAAGCCATGGGAAACTTCTCTCCACACTGCAGTAAGAACCAAAAGGCTAAAGCCCTTGTTTGGAAGTGAGATCCTCAGCTAATACAAACTGCTTGGCTTGCACTGAACTCCAGGCTACATTCTTTCCTAAGATCTTTGTCGCTGTGTCTCATCCAAATACATGCGCCTGCAAGGTCTCCATTTTTCTTAAATAGTACTTAATATTTAACATGGGTTTTAAAGCACTAAAAAATTAATTTGTGCACAACAGTTTGTGGGGAGAGAGGCAATATGGGCAGTGTTCAGTGAGGCAGGATGCTCTGTTACTGGGAGCTTAGTGAGCTTTTTATCAGAACAGTGATTACGTGATTGTTTCTGCTGAGCCTGGATGTGTAGCAACACGGACCACTGGGAAGCATCGCAGACAGAGTACAAAGAGTCCTACTGAGAGGAAGGCAGGAGTTAAGTGTAAGACAGAGAGACGTTCCCAGGAAGTCAGGGCAGCTCAGCAGCAGGCACAGACCTGGCAAGTGGAGTTATAGAGGGGACAGTAACAGGACTCTGTGCTGCGCACGTGATTACAGGGAGCTGAACCAATGCCATGGAATGTTTACGAATGCCTGCTAAAAATACCACTTACAACAGGGAGAGCTAAAGTGAGATGCCCGTCCAACGGCAGGCAGCGCAGTCAGGAGCACCGCGCGTTCCTGTGCCCCTTTACGTAGGGCAAGGTGCCAGCGCTCGCAATAACGTGCACTTGGCTTGACCAGGCTTGATTGTTGGAAGACTGCTTTTGACTGGATTAGGTTTTGGATCAGGCTCCTTGTGATTAATTTTTGGCTTAAATATTAGGATTGGGGTTCATGGAAAATTAGGTTAGGGATCTGGACATCATTATATTTTGAAGGCTCTCCGGGGTTTAACAAACTAATCCAAGCATTAGGAACTCCTAGACTTGACTGTGCAGATGTGCAGGAGCTGCACATGCTCCAGGCAGCGTCTTACCAAGTCAGACTTAGCAAACCAGACCTGTAGCTGTGGGTGCGTTCTAGGGACAAGCATTTGTTTTAAAGTGAGGCTGCTCGTGGAAATAGCACTGTTAAACCTATTTGTGACTATTTCCTCCTTTGCAATAGGTTTTGAAACAATCGTGCACTGAGATTTTATATTTGGAGCCGTCCAGTGTCTGCGTAGGAGGTAAGGCTTTATAATTTTAATATACTATTAAATTATTATAGGACTCTGGTATCCCTGTTTTATCCAAAGGAAAACTGCATGTCTCTAGAATAAAGCATCTCTAATTTAAGTCCTCAAGAAGTTAAAGAAACATTGGATTTCTCTGTTGACTTCTTGTTCTCCTCAGAGGAGCTGACCACCAGGGCTTGCTTCAATAGCTTGGGTAATGTATGTGGAAGTTGGAGAGCATTTACCTGCCCCTCTCCCGTAAGTTCACTCTCCACTTGTTCCAAATCTGCCCCAACATCTGTGGAGTGTAAGCAATAAAGCACGTGACTGCGTTTTTGGGCAGCAAGAGCAATATATTAATGAAATAGAAGAGTTGCACAGAATTTTAAGGCCTCGTCTTCTTTCTGAGCTTCACAATCCACACACAGTTGGAGACCAATCAAAATAAGGTAGCTGCAAAACGTTACTTGGATATTTTTGTGAAAACATGGATGCTCTGGGTGAAGTCACTGGCCCTGGTTAAAAAACTGTTCTCACTCCTCCTCTGCACAGCTCACAGATAGCGTGGCCCTTAGGCAACTTGCAGAGAAATAGTACTAGGGAGAAATGTTTTCTTCATCTGGCGCTTCAAGTGAGCCTGATCTGGGTTTGAGGAGTCTTCTTGTTCTGAGTCCCAGATTTCTCATTTCTCATTCACTGAGAATCTATGTCTACATCTTACTGTGCAGCTGAGCCCCGGATCCTGGTGATAGTCTGAACCCACTTCCAGTTTCGTAGGGCTGTCTTAATAAAGATTTGGGAACAAATCTTGACTTTCCCTATTTCTAAGGAGAATTCAGTACAAGGGTTCAGGAAAAAAGGAGATCTCACTAAGTTGGAAGCATTACTATGTTGTGCTTTGTTTATTGCAGACTAAATGAAATTGCCCTGGTGTAACTTACTGCAGTGAAGTTGGGTGATTTTGTGTGTTTGCTTTTCCCTCCAGAGGAGTTTCAAGTTGTTCTCAGAGGAAGCGGCTTAACCCTTGGTGGGAGAACCGACAGCGTGACTTGTACCTATCAAGTGAACGGAACTACAATCCGTAAGTGTGGATGTTTGAGATCGTTGGCCTTTGTAGTCCTGAGGCAGTCATAGCTTTTGCTGCTCGTTACCTCAGCTGATGAAAATTGAAAGAGAAAAATATTGAAGAGGAGGAAAGCAGGAAAGCTCTGAGGATTAGTAAGGGGAGGAAAGTTGTTTCACACTCTGCTGAGTTTGATTTTGCTACCAGGTGCCGTTAGCCGTCAGTGGTGAGTGGTGGTGGCAGCCCCCTGACTGTAGGCATTAGGCGAGAACTGTTTGGCTCCTGATGTTTGGGCAAGCAGATGTTTGCTGATGAACAAACCCGTGGCTGCAATGTACTGACTGAGGCCCCTTCCTGCACAATCATCCTGGCCAAGACCTCTTCATTGCAATTTCCAGAGGCACTTACCTTGTTTTCTTGCAAAGTCTCTGCCCGTTCGGGGTGGTGTGCCAGTTGTGCTGTGGGTTTCAGGGGCATGTCAGTCCTCCTCCTGCAACAGCACAGAAAAAGGCCAGGTCAGAACAGTGGTGTATTTTGTCTGGTCCATGAGCTCCGTGTCCCCAGCATCAGGGCTTACTGCAGCCGTAGCCCAAAGCAATTCTGTTTCAGATGGTGACCATGACACCTTGTACAGGCACTTCCCTGTAGCTTTTATCTGAGTTTGCTTTTTCTATCCACACACACAAGTGGACGGCTAGGATAAGTACATCCAACTTCTAGCTCTAAGCAGAATGCCTTAGAAGCCAGCCAGACTGGAAAACAACCAAAAATGTGAAAACTACGACTAATTTTTTTCCCTGCCTGCTGTCTGATTTCTGTATTAGCCTGTCTTAAATTCCTACACAATTGAACTCGTTTTTCCAGTGCAGTTTCTTCCTTACCCTGGATTATCATATATACCAGAATGGGCTGCCAATCTCTCCTGCCTGTTAAATACCTACACTAATTTGCCAGAATAACAGGATACCCCAGTAGTTCTGGATGCAGGCAGCCTGTGTAAGTCAATTCCGCTTGTATAAATTTCCCTTCAGTTTCCATTACAATTGTCACCTCTGCTTCCCATTGCCCACAAACACTCGCTACCATCTGATGTGAGAATTGCCAACTACAGCTCTGGGTTGCTTGTTTTTTCTTGGCTTCAGAAAGGGGTGTGCTGAAGCACATGAGGAGAGGGGAATGGCACAGTGATGTATTGATTATAAAAACACAATCTGCTCTGCGGGGTCTTGCCAGGGCCTTCTACATCCCCCCGGTCCACATCTTTGGCAATGGACAACAGCGAGCGGTTGGGGAGTAGTAAGGAAGAAAACAGGGAAATTTCAAGTGGTCCTTCCCCCAGTACACAAGGTCATTCTCTACAGCTCTGTTCTGGGTTCTGATTGCCTGCTTCAGAGGAAGCCTAAAGGGGGCCAGTGAAGCCAGGATGACCAAGAAGATAGGCAAGGCGCTTGGAGCAGTAGCAGGAGGAAGGAGATGGTCCCAAGAGAAGGACAATCATCCCCGTATCATTGCAGTCTCCTCTACAGACGACTGGCAGTCCCTCTGCAGAACCCTCAGTATGTGAGGGCACTTGGGTGAGGATCTGCTGGTGCTGGAGTTCCCCTCTCTGACAGCCTGAGCTCTCTTTGGGGCCAGCCTCTGAGCACACCCTTACTGTGTCAGTTCCCCTGCTTTTAAAGGGTACATTTGGCATCTTTCTCATTCTGCATTTATAAAGAACCATTACCAAATGCTAGAAAGGAAACCTGCCAAATGGAGCTGTGGGATAGAAAAATAATCTATGAAACATACCATTAAGACAAAAACATATGGCAATGTGCTAATCCCTCTTCCCCACCTCACAACTAGCCCCAAATCTAGGCCAAGCAGTCAGTACAGATTATAGCACATACAAAAAGCTCATTTATGCCAACAGCTCCTCCTTCAGCTGCCCCTGAATCACTTGTCTCTCTGCCTGTTCCTGAAATGCAGGACAGAGTCATCTCCACATTTTTCTGGCAGATCACTTATCTGCTCTCACCCCACAGTCAGGAAATAGGCCTTGCACAGAAATCATCAGTCCTGCTGTGGGGAAGTTTGGGCAGATGGTTCTGCACACAGTAGCAGAATTTTCCCCAGCTTACCGAACACGTGAGGCAAAAAAACTCTGTCCTCTCCTCCTCACATCTGCACAACAGAAATTCTGTACTGGGCACAAGGCTCTACAAATAAGTGCTTCATGTGCTCTACAGGTAGGTGCTTTGTAAATGTAAGAGGCTTGCAAATTGCAGAGACTCAAAAACAGAAGAAGCACTGGAAAAAAAGACACTTGGGTCACAGCTAATAAAACAGCCCTGTAATGCAACGCAGAGGGATGGGGAGCCAGTTGGAAACAAACCTTCATCTTCCAATTACCAGGAAACTACTAATAGTGTTCTCGCTCTCCGCAAAGACGGTGTTGATGGTAGGAAACGTTCTCTCTGGAAGAGCATGAGCTGACTCCAGTAGTTCAAATAAGTGCTGTAATGTGGGCTCACCTGGCATTTACAGCCAGCTCTGGGCCTCTGTGCTCCTTACCTTGGGCCTGCCTTGCTGCTGGTTCCAGCCAGGACGGACCAGTAAGGAGCATGGGAACCGAGGGATCTCACAGCACATTCACATGGCAGCCCCTCATCTAAGCTGCACAGCATAGTAAGATCGTGTGATTTTTTTTTTTCAGATGAAAAGCCTAAAACAGTAGAATCTGATTTTTTGCTCTGCCCTGCACCGATCCTGTACAAAAGTGGCCAGTAAGTACTGAACCAAATGCCAGCCCATGTTTTGCTGGAATTTGGCACCATTATAGCTGATACTAATCGGGAGGGGTTTGGCTGAAGGCAGTATTTTGTTGCTTTTACGGGGGGTGGTTTGTTGTTGCATTTTTTCCCCATTCTTGTGTTATTTCCCTGGTGTATATGCCAGCTTTGGAATGGGCTTTAAGTAGTCATCTGTGACCAAACCAATTCGGACAGTGCCTTAAAAATGAATATTCAGCCAGTTTATGAAATACTGAAAAGATCTGGCTTGTCATAAGTTTTATGTAGATTAGATGTTTTAACAGGGCATAATATGCTCTCATCTGGATCATCTTCAGGCCCACTGTTAAAGAGATGACATTACCACTGACACTTACAAGCTATTATTAAAATTAGGTGTCAGGACATGTACCCCTGCTCCACACGTCCTGATCCAACAAGGCACTGAGTTAACAGCTGCAGGAGTGGGGCTAAACTGCAGCTCTGGCCTTACTCTCAGTGTCACTGGCCAGGGCTGCACATTAGTTCTGGCCCTTGGAGAACAAATCCTTCCCTCCTCCGCTCCAACTCAAATGCGCCTCAGGGCCTTATGATCACTTGGACTTCACTGCGCAGATTTCTGAAGACCCTAAGCTAATCTGAAGTCAGAAAACTGCATATCAGATCCGGGTCCTGTGGGAGGGCCAAGGCTTTGACTTTCTCTCTGTTTGGCAAGTAGTTCTTCCCAGAGACTTACTAGGGATGAGGCTAATGCTAATCCCGTAGGAAGCACAGCAGTTCTGCATTGGCATTTATCTGTGGCAGTTCCAGCAGCTGAAGAACTCAGCGTGTTATATAGATGACTTGTCTGTAGTTACATTTTTGACTTAAGCAACAATCAGCCGCCTCACTTGTGCTGTCAGATGGATAGCAGAGCTCCAAACACACATCTGGTCTGAGCTTTAAACAGCAGGCTGGGGGAGGGAAGTTGGAAAGCTGTAGAGGAAGAACGTTCGGTGCTTGATCCCAGCGGGGTGGCTCAGGGCAGAGGGGCTGCCTCCAGAGTTGGGTCATGGCTGGCAGGGAGAGCAAGCACAGAGCAGTGGGAGGGGGTGAGGGATTCAATACTGATGTGTTTCCTGATGTTGCTTTTCACACAGCTGTGTGGCACATCCATCTTGTCCCTGGTACAGCAGGGTGTCAGACCCCTGTGCCTGCTGAGCGGCCTGTGCATCCCACAGCACAGCAGCAGTGCTCAGCTGGGAGCTGCTGGGGGTGTGCCAGCATTCAGCACAGCAGCTCTGCAGCCCCTGGCTTAGGTAAAACCAGTCAGCACCACCACAGTTGTAAGGGAACCGATTTTGTCACCAGAGCAATGTCAATCGGTCAGGTTAAAACCTCGCCTCCTCAGGCCAGCTATTGCTGTGCAGTTACCGTACAACAGAAGAACAGTAGCAAATTAGGTCCCAGTATGAAGCTCCCCAAAAGCTGATGCTGTAAATGCTTTTCCACACACAGTTTGTCCCAGAGTACGTCAACAGCCTATCCTGTCAAATGCATGTGAAAGGCATGACGTGTCTGTATAGGTTAAAGGCGTGGAAGTTAGTTGCACATGCTGCATTTTTCCTTACACTGTGGAGTGTTACTGAACCAGACAGCTGCCACCCTGGAACTGCAGTGTGGATAATGCACCTCAGCACAGTACACTTGGGAGTTTTACAAGCTCACAGAAAAAGGTATTTTCCCCAGTTACCAAGTGAAACACAGTTCCCTAGCCTACTATTGAAGGAGTTGGAGCTTTGGCCCAGAGCTGAGCAGTTTACTGTGCAGAAGACTGACAGCTATGAAAGATATGTACATACTTGAACTCTTGACTTCCCATTGGCACAGCCTAGACTAGTGCTGGATATCTCCCAGTAATTCCTCATGTAGTGGCGCTAATATTAGCCACTAATGTAGCAACAACCGCTCTGTTCTTTTCTAGTGCTCTTTTTGGTAGAATTAAGAGAACACAAGCAGCCCAAGATAGCTTGCTTTGTGACTTTTAAACCTACAGCTTGGTTTCTGAGTGAACAGTCAAGACTCATGTAACAGGTTTCATTGTATTTTTTCATAATTGGAGACACTTCTTGTTGCCTGATGAATTAGCAGTTTTCCCATGCAGAGCAATACTAAGCTGTGTGGAATAGGTAAAATGCCAAAGTAGCCAGGATGTTGGGTTGCTGAGCCCCTGCTCTCCTGGACTTAGGCCATGATGTATTTTTGCTTCCTTCCCAGCTGTTGGCCGCTTTGAGTCTGGAGCTTCCCAAGTGCCAGCTGTAGATTTAACCAAACATTCTTTTCAAAGCCTGCTTTTCCACAGTACCCTGTAGCAGATGGATGTATCATCCTTAGGTTGGGTGACAACATGACTGTGCTGCCTGTGCCATTTAAAATCCCTTCTTGTCATGCCTCTTCCAAAGTGCAAAATTCCATAGTCTGCTTACAAACCCAGCTCACTTACAAGGCTCCTGATCAGCTAACAGCTGCCAATTACTCATGATTTTCACACAAGCAACCCATGCCTCATAAAACACATTACAAATTTGAAATAAAGCAAAAAGGGAAAGTACACATATACCTTGCAGGAAGGTGGGCAGGGCAACCCAGGTTGAATTGCTTTGAGAGATCACTGACACGCTGTGATGGCAGGTGTAACAACACAATCAAGCTGGTTAGTAAAAAGGACTTTTAAGGTCTCAGAATATTTGAGAAAATCAGTTCCCCATTTTAGCTGAGACTTGGATTTGTTGTCCTACCACAGCTCGAGAGAATCAAACCAAACCAGAGGTGGCTGTGACCTCTCCATTACTGTACGTGTTTCTGTAGTCATTGTGCCTTGGAAAGCAATCAGAGCCCTGGTCTCTTTGAACACTAGCACAGGAAAAACAGTGATATTTTAAAAGTCTACATTCCTTGCTACCTTCACTTTCGTTCTCTCACTTCTGCCCCAAGTTCTGTGAATTTGCATTCAGAACAATCTGTCTGTAAGCTTAGCTTCACCTACAGCTGCCTTCTGCTCTGGTGAGCCATTGGTGAAACCCCCTCTGCCTTGCATGGAAAGGCCAGCAGGAAATTCTGCATTTCTCACACTGCCTGAACACTTATAAATTTGCTTTTATTAGGTGAGTGGATGACAATAACTACAGTTTAAACTAGCACAACAAAACACTGTTTAACTGACATGCTTCTAGTGAATAGTTATGTGACTACTACTTATCTCTGTTTGGACTCTCATTTCTCACTACAATATCACAGTAACATTTTGGATTTGATGGTGCCTACTGCAAACATCCAATCTCATCTTATGCAGACTCTCCTCTAAGCCAGGCAAGAAAGGATAGATGCAGGCTAGGCAGTAGATTTTTTAAACTGAACCAACAGGCGGAGGAACTGTCATTGTTCTTAAAATAGTTCAGGGAACTACAGAAGTCTATTTTTTCATGCAGCTGCAGTGCTGGCCAGCTTCCATCTTTGTGCATCCTGCACTTCAACTCAGGTTGTGCTAGGACAGAAGTATGCAGTGTCCCTCTCTTTGAGCTTGGAAGCTTAAGGAATAGCAGAGTCAAAAAAGACAAATCCCAGCCTAAACCTGAGTATATGTGAAACGTCTCTCACAGGTACCTCAACTTGATGATCAGCTTGCATGACAAGGCAGGACAGTCCACGCTGCTGCTGTTAATGACCTTATTTGCCCTGTATTCGAATGCTGCTGTCTTCAGCTTCCATTTATCCCTTCCTACATCCTGTCCAACACAAACAGCTGGTGGCACTTAAAGAGCAAAGATTCAACAGGAATTATTTTCTGGGTGGTAGGAAGGAAAATGACTACTCCTGTATTGCCAAATTCTTGGTTACCTGCAGTTTCCAAGGAGCTGACGAAGTTTGTGGCAGCTCACTTGGCACAAAGCACACAGCAATGCAGGAGGCAATCTGTTACCCATCCCACACCTCACATTCAGCTCTAGGTGCTCTAGGATTTCTAGGTGGAAGATGTTTCCATGACAGTGGAACAGGGGTACCTTGAATCTTGCTTACCATTTTCTAAGTGTCATTTTTATTAGTACCAGCACCAGATTTAAGGGGAAGAGCATGGACAGATGAAAGCAAACAAGCACAGAGAACATGAACGGACTGTGGGCTCCATCCTTCACATTGCCTCACTGGGTTTCTAGACAGCTGTCCCTTTGGAGAGCAGTTGGAAGGTGTTCTACGGAGTGGTTATATCATGGCTGGCTCCTAACCAGGGATCCTGCCTGTCCCCGCTGCCCAAAGATAGAGCCTCTTCTGCCTTTACTCCATTCACTGCTGCCTGTGACCTGGGAGTCAGGAACTGACAAACTGCTTTTGAGTCTCATGTCTTGGGGAACCAGAGCCTGTTCCCTTGGGACAGTGGTGGTCCCAAATTCATCGTGCGGGCAGGATGCCAAGCAAGCGCTTCCATCCCCATGCACATACCCAGTACGTGCAGCAGCAGGGAAGCAAGCCTTTGCAAATTTGACTTAGCTATACCAAGGAATACTTTTTTCCACTGTTACTTCCCTTTTCTTGCCCATCAGCTGCAGGCCCTTAAGTCTCACTGCTTCCTTGCCTGTGCCACTGTGCTGGCAGCATGGAGAGGCACTCAGCTAAGGCATTACCTGGGCGCTCTGGCATTCATTAGGACACCATGAACACCTTTGACACATTTATTTATTGCTGCAGCTCCTTTTTGGAATTTTTAGTTTTCTCCTCCTTTCTCCTGTGCCTGGTAAAGGCACTCAGGAAGTAAAAGCAGTGTTGAAGAAGCAATGCTTTGTAAGGTGACTGATGGTGAATATGTTTGCCTAATTAACTTGTGGCTAATAATTCTAAGCCATTAAGTAGCTAGTTAGTACACGCTTCGAATAAACACATCTGGTGCTGCCCTGAGTGGAGGTTGTGGCTGTGTGTGGGTGACAGATGTGCTGTTTCCCCAGCGCTCCCTTTTTCATGCTGAGCAGCACGGCAGTGCCACAGCCGGAGCCAGGCAGCCTCGCGGCAGCTGCGCACTCCCCAAGCGGCTCCAGGGATGTGTGCCTCCTCTCCTCAGCTAACCAGCCACTGCAGCCTGCTCTGGGGCCTCAGAGCCAGTGAGCAGCTCCCAGAACACCCTTCTCAATAGCTTAGAGACTCCTGCCTTCTGGGCTGAAAGGTAGCAGGAGAAGGGATGAAGTGTCAGGCCACCCAAGGAGCAGAGAGTCTAGAATTCCCAAGCCCTGCAGATCGATCTCTTGCTGAACAAAGGGCATTGGGAATGATCATGCCTTGCTGTGCCACTGCCTGGAACTGCTGGGCTGGACTTGGAACAGCCTTCCAGGGAGGGAAGAGTCCTCCCGTGGAGGACAAAAGCCTACTCCGTTCCGCGGGCAGTCAGGCAGTCGCTTCCTAGGCTGGCACAGCTGATAACTCTCATCAGTCTTAGAAGTGAGAACAGCTAGGATCAGTTCCATGCAGGAGACACCCTTTATTCCAACTGGACTGGTTTTTCAGGTTTTGGCTTTTTGTGGGGCTGTTTATAAAGCTCGGTGTTTTCCAGACAGAGGAAGGAGTTACAGCAATAAAGTAAACAAACAGCAGAATATTTTGCAAGAGGCTATTTTGCACAGGAATTACTTCTTAAAAGTAAGACTTGAGTTCTTAGTTGCCAAGGGGCAAGTTAAGGTTTATTCCCACTTCTGAGGGCCCATGAACCCTGATTACTGTGTGCCTGCCCCAGAATATCCAACACATGCTGTCGTTAGAGCTAGAGTCGCAGGCCCAGCCCATGACCTCTGTTTTGTCAGACACCAACAATAGCACAGCTGCCCCTGCCTGGCTGAGATCTCAGACCTGCCATTTGGCACAAGGAACAGAGCAAATTGGATAAATACACATAAACACATTGGGAAGGGAGGGAAAACAGAACAGAATGAACCAGAGCAGCAACCCACAACTTGTTTGATAGGGATGATTTAAGTAGGCATATGGTATAGTTAAATGTGCTTTCAAAAACATTGGCCTGATTCTTCAAGCAAATACAAAATAAATATCTGAATAGCATGAGAGCCGATCCGGCACCATTAATGCTCTCAGAGGAGGCACTTGGGTGCTCGGGCTGACACGCTGACATTCCCACACCAAGCGTCAGTGCCTCATGTTAACATGGCACAGTGGTACTTCCCTCTAACAAGTGCAAGCCTCAAAAGCAAGCAGGCAACAAGCTCATAATTACACCTGGCCCAGCAGCCATTGTCATATCTTACTGGCTCAGTGTTGGCAGAACAGCCCAGCACAGCCCCTCACAGCTGAATTCATCCAGCAATCCCACTGTCCACACGCACATCTAACTGTGGAACTCACTGGGTGCTCACCCAACACCCCTCTGCCAGGTTACCTGGTACCTCAGTCACCCCTGGAAGTTACACCTCACCTTTGTCTCACCATGTTCTACCGGACGGACAAGCAGACAAAGGGAATAACCTTAGACAGTCTGTGTTACCACCAAGTAAGTCCAAACTCACATTTAAAAGATGCCCTTGACAACCACGCCAGGTGTTTCCCCCACAGAAACCGCCCACAAATACTCAAATATACAAATCCCTGGTGATTTCCAGTGCACACACAGAGCATCACCTGTTTAGTCAGACAGGCTGAGAACTTGGTCATGGTCATGAACTTGTGAAAAACAACCCTTTGCCTGCCTGAATGAGTGCTAAGAAAGGTGTGTGGAACTTACAAGTGAGTTTTCTGATAACATGGAAGTGAGCGGCTGAAAACCAGAGGGAGGAGAGAGTTACTGTTGCTTGCTATGGCTACCTTTACTACTGTTTTTGTTTGTTTTGTCACTTTTTCTTCCTCTGCTAAGGAAGGTAAAAGTTTAGAAAAGCTGTTGCCAGCAAAAGCAGAGTATTTGCAAGCTGCAGATCAGTCTCACATGTCTTTCAGGGTCACTCACGAAAGGATTGATATGCTGTGGCTGTGTTGAGCATTTCTGTTCTAAGAAGTGACACTGAGCTCTTTCTGTGGTGCTGTTCACTAAGTAGCCTTAGCGCAGCCTTTGTGGCAATGCAGGCAGAGGTGTCATTTGGCCACACAGCTGAATTACTCACCTAACGTAAGGGGCAGCGCTTGTGCTGAGTGCTGAGCCACTCGAGAGCTCGGCAGCTGGTGTCAGCATTCAAGTGTGGGTTTAAGGACCAATTTTCCAAGCCTTATCCTCAGCCTGAAACCTACACAGTGACTACTTATCAATTGATAAAAAACATTGTTCAGAGACAAGGGGACCAATTAAAAGGAGAATTTGATAGGATTTGCAAGTTAAGAGGCAGCACGCTCACTAAAATATTTCCCATTCCACATAACACTGGTCACTACTGTGAAAAGGCAAAAGCACAAATAGCCCGGTCACCTCTCAGAAGCCAGCTGTCCTTTAAGAAGCACTGAATGGAGGAGAGCAGGCAGGCTGCTGCTGCAAGAGGTCCCAGCCCCCAGGATGAACTCCAGGCTCTCAGCTGCTCAGTCCTCTTCCAGCCTTGCTGGCCAGCGGCCCAGCAGCTCTCTGACGTGGGGGATGCAGCCATTCCCAGCACCAGCAAAAGAGGAGGTCAGTTGTGCTTTTCCCTTTTGACTTCCTACTGCTCAGCAGCTGGTAGGATGCCAGCTCCTGGTCAGGCTGTTTTCACCTGTTCACTGTTGTTGACGAAACCCTGTGCTCAGGTGAAGGCAATACCCCCATCACTGTGGTGCCCATGGCCAGTCCAGGCCTGGATGGGATATCGGCATTACCCCTCATTGCAAACAGCTGGGCTTCCCCTGCAGCCCTGGGCAGGGAGCCGAAGTGGGTCAGAGCTACTCCCACCTGCACCGATTCTTTCCATTGCAAACTCACTGAGATGAAGTGTTTATTGTAAGCATTGACTTTTATTTCCCTATACAACACTTTGTTCCAACAAAAATAAAAGACAGTATGGTTCCCAGTCTCTGGTGCTTGCACGGGACAACCTCCCCTCTCCAAAACAGCCACAGAAATCAACTCAGGTATAGGGAAGCCAGAAATAGGGCTGGATTTGGCCTAAAGTCTGTTATAAATATTAACTTCTGCAAATATTTTAGAAATACATTTAGTCTGACACAATTAGGGTATAATGGGAACTATTCACAGATGGAAACATCCTCAATGAATTGTATAGGCTAACTGGCCCCTCAGCCATATGGATGTGGTGTTAAGATCAGTAGTAATTTCTGGCGCAGTCCTTCACGTCCCTTGGAGGGCACACAGTGTTCCCAGAACATTAGCGAGGACTGCGTGAGCAGAACTAAGTGCTGCACATTATGCAGTGGCCATAGGATCCTGAGCTGAATTAACAGTCTAATTTAACAGAGTAATGACATTTCATACCCTGTTACTGCAGGTTCCCATGATTCCACAACATCAGAGCTAGTTCCTTGCTGGCTTCCATTTCTCTCACATTCCCTAGCAGTTCCCAGGAGTGAAAGTTTTGTCTCTGTGCACTTGTGTCTCATTCCATGGAAAATCAAGCCCAGACAGATAGTATATTGGACATGTGGCTGGAAAAGCTAGAGGGTTCTGAGGTAACAAGAGGGAATCCTAAAGAACCGTCATCTGAATTTATATCAGTGCTAAGCTACACCAAGAAGGGCAGGGGGAAGAGTTTGTACTAATTCTTTACCAGAATCCCCAAGTACCATAATGAATTCCATGATGAGCAGGTCTCGCTATCCTCAGGAAAATACTCGGTGCTCCTTCTTATGCCCCTGTGGCTGATGGGAGGAAAACACCTCTGATCACTTCTCCTAACTGCAAGTTATGTCCTGGCCCTAGCACAGTTCCCACTGAGTGAATGGTCCCAGTGCTCCCCAGGCACAGCTGGCCTTTGGCGTAGTGGGACTGCACCAAACATGTCGGGCAGGGCTGGAACCCTGGTCCAGGAGAACTGTCCCTGTCCTTGGGCAGCTGGGGCTGTAGGTCTGGGAAGTGCACCATTACCCAGGAGCCCAGGCTGGAAATCTCTTCCTCTGTGTGTTGTCTTCTGCAGCAGGGATGAGTTCCTGGATGCAGAGTTATCTTTGTGGTCCAGGAGTATTTGTTAACAGAGCCCAGGCAACGAGTCCTCTCTGCTTGGGTCAGGGAGAATGGAGGGGTAAATGTTAGTTGTACACCAGCGAGCAGTGGCCAAAGACTTCAGAGTGAGGTTGGTCAAATGGAGCCTGTATAATAAAGCCATCCATTATTTCACGAAGGCAGTGCTGGAAGGAAAAATGCCCTTTAAATATACAGACCTACTTTTTGCTTTCCTCCTACGTACAGCATTTTTGCTGTTTTAATGCAGGCATTTGATTCTGAAATACTTTTGTCACCATAATTTTAGTAACTTTTTGAGCAGTTGCCAGTTTAATTTTCAGTGCGTGAAAATTGGAGGTAAATTATTTATTACTTCCAGCAAATGTCTTTCACAATTGTATTTAATTTTTTCATCTTTTTTAATGGGTCATAAAATGGCAGTCTTTTAGTAGCTTCCCACAAAGTAAGGAGCAAATGAATACTTTGCAAATAGGTTACCGTGGATGGAAATGTCAGCTGTATTTCACAGGGAATGGGAGGCTTTAGACCAGAGCTGCAGGGACATATGGCACTGGGCCACATCCCTCTGCTGTCACAATAAACCAGCAGTGGGCATTACGGAAAGAATTGCAACTGTTAGGTCTCCTCAAGTTACATTTGTGGGTAAATTGTGTATTAGGATGGGCAGTGGGCCAGGACTGACGAAGCTTCAAGTTGCAAGAGTCCTGTGGTTACTTTTCGTCAGAAATCAGATCATTTGTAAAAAGCTCTTTTCAGACTAAGTTTTCCAGGATTGATTCCCATCCAAAAAGTGATATTGCACAGACAAAGGATAGGAAAATCCCTTCCACGTGGAGGAAGGGCTGTGAACTGTAAATGAAAAGCCGTTCTTCTGAGTACAGTGAAATGGGTTTGAAGTACAGACTGCTGGGAAAGTGCACGTTAGGGCTGAGGTAGAGGCAGAGCAGTAGGGTTTGAGCTGCACGGCACTGTAATTACTCGTGCTCCTTTGCCAGCTCTGTGATTCCACCTTGCTCAGGTGCGGTGTCAGACGGGAGCAGAGGATGGGAATGAGCGTCCTGGCTCAAAGCCCTGGAAAGCCACTGTCTGTGGCCGCTGCTAGGGTTTTGGGGAGGCATGAGCAGGGCTCCGCTGCCTTTCCCTGGAGCCTGGCCCCTGCAGCCCTGTGTGTCCAGCTGCACGGAGAGGAGCTGCTTGGCTCTGTGTGCTCCTGGTGCCAGGCTGCAGGATGGCACTGCGGGATGGCCCCAGGGGGCTGCAGCAACAACACTGCCCGGCTCTTGGGGGGTTTATTTGAGGGGCCCCAAGGAGATACCCTACTCTGTGGCAGCTTTTCAGAGCTCAGCCCTCAGCTGGGATCTGTGCTGGTACAACACTAGTACAGCCTCACCCTTCACTGGTGAACCAGGGCTGTGCCCATGGCTGCCTGGCTCCAGGGACAAGAATGTTCTCTTGACCTGGCTGTTCTGAGCTCCGCTGGAGGGACTCGGCCCTCGCACACCACTGACAGTCACCAGTGGGAAATGCAGGGGCCTGAGAAATGGGGGATCACTGCTGCTTGGCATTTTCATCTCAGAATACTTCCAGTTTCAGCAGAGTGCTGAGCTAAAAGCCACACACACGTGGTCAGTTGCTAATAAATACTAGGATGTGTTTGTGTACACATCTGTCTCTGAACTGTGTGTGATTGAGTAGTAGAAGCAAGGACACCTTTTTCTGGGACTCCTGGTTTAAGGGGCAGTGTTTGTATGAATCATAAGTACCCACAGCCCAGCAAACAGGTGGCTGCTCAAGAAGTGAAAGAACATGTTTGGTATCCCCTACAGCCATGACAGTCTCAGGGAAGGAGCGCTTTTGTGCGTTGACAGGTTCATCCTTTTGAAGATGAGGTAATTATCTGTGTGAGTTCACTCTGTGGCTTCCAGAACTGAGTGGGTATATGACATCCCCGGTGGCTCATCCCTGCAGTGGCCTATCAGGGTGGGAGTGGGTAGGGCAGGGCTGCTCTCCCGCAGCATGTCCTGTGCTGGAGCTGATTGCTCAGTGAGCCTGCTCCCTGGGATCTGTCAGTGCGCTGATGGCGGGAGCGCGGGGACGCAGAGCTGCGGGCACGGGGTGGCCCGTGGCACGGAGGCTGGGAAATGCAATCCCAGCTAGTACTATTATAACTAGGAACGGTTACTGTGTTGCAAACGGTGAGGTGTACAACGGGCTCTAGTGCACTGGGAAATCTTTGCTATTTTACAGAAAGTTTCATACAACCCAGCGAGCTCAAGGACATGTCGAGGTCCCCAGGATGCCAGGGAATGATCCTTTTCTTTAGTGCGGGTTACGTGTTTTATCCAGGTGTGTTTCGCGTCTCTGTTGTGCTCCATTTGCTAGCAGAGACCATCTACCAAAACAGCCTCATTCCTCACTAGTGACATTCCAGGCAGGACTCAGAGGGCTGCCAGGGCAAACAGGGCTGGAGGAGCAGCTGCAGGAGTGTGCGAGCAGTTCAGCCTGGGGGGGTCCCTCCTCTCCTCCTGGGGAGGCAGGAAACCCTCCTGCCCTGCAGTTCTGGGAGTGTTTGGCCAAACCTGAGCAGAATCCTCACGCTAGAATTTCCCCCAGCATTCCTCATTACAATGCCAAAACAAATAACTGGAATTAAAAATAATAAAAAGCACCACATTTAAAAAAAAGTCATAATTGACCAAAGTTTCACTGTGGTTTGATTTATTGATTTGCAAGGGAATCGAACAGTTTTGGGTTTTTTATTGGTTCTGATTCACTTATTCCAGTGAATTCCAATTAGAAGGAAATCAGAATTATTCTTTCTGTTGGATCAATTATTCATAACAGAGATAATTTTTAAATTAGTTTAGTGGAAGCAACTCACTTCATTTTTGCTAGAACTGAAGAAGAAATTTAGCCAAATTAGCTAAAATAGCTTTGAACTCCATATTGACTACAGCGTTTGTGCCAGAATAAAAACTCATTACATGTAAGAACGGTGTAAATGATTAATCATTTTAGTTCATGGATATCTACATTTTTATTTAATTACATCTATGCATAACATAAACTGTCTGAATCCTGGGAATCCAAGCCAGAGAAGCTGAGGAGTCTTCTTCTGTTTAACATCCACCATGTGTTGTTTTCTTGTAGGGTTAATTTGTAAAATGTAAACCGCATACCATTTGTATGCAGCGTTCGGGGCTATTTATAGCAAGTCCTGACCATTTATAATTATCCAACATCTTTATCCATAATGTCTGTGTGTGACTAAGGAGATGGTTATGGAACAGACAAAACAATGCTACTTTTACAGTTCAATTTATTTTATGTAAAACTTTTGGGAGTATTTTCTGCTCTGTGGAATGGAGAAGGGATATTCTCTACTTGGACAGCTCTTTGTCGAGGAGACCAAACTTATTCCCAAATAGGAATAAGCACAGGCTTCCATTTCCCCTCTGAGGACACTCTCTGTGGAGCAGAGGCTGTAAGTACAAGTGCCTGTGGAGCAGGCATGAGCCCTTCTTTGCTGTTCCATGGCTGCTCATGTTTCTTCTTGTCTCTTGGCAGAATCCTGGAGGTTTTGGTGAGTTTGAATGAAGGCCAGTCTTTCATGTCCAGCTCGTTAACCATCACTGCTTCGGAGTGTGTAAGTGAATGACTTCCATAATTCTGTGTAAAATCCCCACACCCTGTTTCTCTTTGGGCTTTGCCATTGCAAGACCTCAGAGCAGAGAACCTCTGCTTCCACTTTCCAGTGTGAAGCTGTGGCTTTCAAAGTACTGGGAGGCTTCCCTGCCCTCAGAGACCTGGCCACTGCAGATACCATGCCCTGAGGGCCAGGTGTGACAGTCACCATTCCAGCATGGCTCTGCCCTGAGTAGGACTGGAGGGAGCAGATGGGCACAAGTTTGGCCCTTCAGCCTGGGTGTGGAGAGAGGTTACAGTCCTGCAGAGGTACTAATGCTCCATAACTCTGGGGCCTGAGTAACGAGTGTAGGCTTTTAGCTGTCGTTCATCTGGGGAGACAGCCTGTTCAAGCACAGCCCAGAGGATCCCACTTACACCTGGGGGTGAGGCAGTATGAACATCCTGCTAAGTCTGATCACAGGTTATAGAAGAGAGAAAAACTGCTTCTGGGAGAAACCACACACTTGTGCAGCCAGTGACTGTTCTAGTTTAATACATATATTTTTTAGTATCACAGTTTTGCTCTCCTTTCATTCCTTTTGTATTACACAGGACTGCTGGGATTTGTGGAGGGAGACACAAGCCCATAGTGTTGAGCACTTGCTGTGCACATGGGCCTTTAAACGTGTCTTGCTTCAAGTATGACTTGAGAGCAGCTTTCCCATTGGGCGTGGAGCACAGAGAGCAGTCTCTTTTGCCCATCACTACGCATTGCTCCTAACAGGATTTCTTTGCTCATAGATCAGCAACCCAAAAGAGAAAAAATGACATTTTTATTCTATTCATTTAAAACCTCACCATTCGTGCGCCGGTAGAAATCAGAGATCCAGTGCAGCCCTGCAGTTTGAGGAGGGGAAGCCTGACTGAGCTGGAAGCAGAAGGAACACACAGAGCCCAAATCACAGTTCTCTGTTTCAGGGCCTCTGTCAGTTGGCCGCATGCCAGCTGTACACCCAAGCAGGGTGACCGAGGGCTGTGCAGCACAGGAGTTGCTGCAGCCCAGCTGCAGCCTGCCTGTACCTTAACCCTCGCAGAGAAGTCAGCACATGGTGCCCCTGTAAGAGCTACCAGGAGTGCACAGAGAGGGAACAGAAAAGCAGCTCAGAGCGAGATGCTGGGCACGGCCTTTCCACTGCGCTGCATGGCAGCTCTGCTGCTCTGTGCTCACAGCCTGCCCTGGCAGGAAGCAGAGAGCTACAGATGTGCACAGGCAGGAAGAGCTTCTCAGCAGCCTTTTTTGTCTCTGTTTAGTTTCTGCTCTTGGCCTGTGCTGCAGCAAAGGCAGCTCCACTCAAAAACTGCTGTTTCCATAGTAGCAGATGGGCAACTCAAGAAATGGGTCACTGCTAGAACTGCTCGCTAATTCTGGGAGCTGAGCAGCTGATGGCTGACTGGGAGATGAGTTACAAGTTATAGCCCCCCAACAAACACACGCTACTGCAGTGAAAACAAACAAAAATACACAGCATTAGGCACCCAGGCACACATTGTACCTGTGCGCCTCACTGCACCTGGGATATGGCTCTGTTCTACCCCCACATGCAGTGGAGCACCTCCAGTACAACCCTTCTTAATGGGTCAGGACTGCTCACGCAGTATTCTAGTCTCAGTGACTCCCTGGGTCTCTCCTTTCCTTTTTTCCCAGCTGAAGTCTGAATAACTCTTATTTTCCATGGGACGCTGTCGTGTTTCTGTCAGTGTTGTTCTAAAAGCCTGAGTGTAGGAATAAAGACACCCCCAGGAAGTGGGTTGGAGGTGTGGGAGGTGGGCTGCTCAGTTCTGCAGTACAAGTGTTGCTGGAAGCAGGAACACTCCCTCCTTCAGTTTCAGGTTCACACAGCATGGCTGCAGGGAGTCAGTGTGCCACAGTCTGTGCAGGAGTGTGGGCAATCAGCATCAAAGCCTCATGGGTGTACTGTTCATAGAGATGCCTTAAAATCTCCCCGCATGCTCCCCAGTCCATGTGTGAGACGTGTCCTCATTGGAGGAGAAGGGCACCTCTTATTCACAGGATTAGGATGAGACTTCCCCTGTCTGTGTCTGATGGCTCATTCCCTAGCAGGCAATGGACTCTCTCTTTCCCTCGAGCTGGGCCTCGTTCTGATCTCAGGGCTATCAGTTTTACATCAGAAGGAAGCCCCTGACCTGAGCAGAATTAATGCTGGCTTTTGGGGCGAGTGGGTGAAGCAGCACTGACACTGTCCCTGCTGTCTCCGCAGTCCAGTGGCGTGGCAGCGCTCATTGCTGTCCTCGTGCTATTGCTGCTGGTGGCACTCGGCTTGCTCTGGTGGTTCTGGCCCCTCTGCTGCAAAGTGGTGAGTACAGACTGTGGGGAGCGGCCCCTGCACCCTCAGCCATGGGCTGGAAACACAGATCCTGCGGGGAACTGGTGAAGTGATGGGGAGGCAGCTCTGGGGGAGCTTGTGACAGGCAGAAAAGGGCTGCAGAGACCAGCTCCAGCACTGGGGCCTGTCTGTGAGTTGCATGCACAGCAACCGGCACAAGCACACTGCTGTTACTGGGAATCGGGTGGCCATAATGGTGTGCAGATGTTACCCTGAAATCAAGGACCACTTTAAAAGTGCTCTCACTAAAATTGGTATTTGTAGTCCATTATGGGCTCTCAGGTTGGAAATCCCTATTTGTTTTCATAATCCCTGCACACATCCATCTCTTTATCTGAGTGCACTCTCTACCCTCACCCCCGCAGCAGCAGTGTTGGTCACTTGACTCCTTCCATTCCTTTCTGGGGGAGGGGGGTGTTAAATGGGTGAAGTTTATTATTCATCCAGCTCAAGGACAGCGTGGAGGACTTGGGAATGGAGATTACTTCCCTGGTCTGGGTTCCTGGTCTTGTCGGGGGCTTGTGGAATGTGGGGCAGAGACGAACTGGCCTTCTCACCTGACGGTGCTGCAGCCCTCATAACCCAGGGGGTCCATTGGGCCCCTGGCTGTCCAAGGGCAGGAAATCCTCAGCCTCCATCTGCACCTTCACAATCTGGGGTTCCTGAGATGAGAACAAAAAGCCTCACTTGTTCTCATTCTCCACAGCACAGACCCAACAGAAATCCAGGGAGCTTCCTCTTAGTCACCTTACCTCCACTTTATTTTGTATGGTGAGCCTCCCTGTGGAAAAGGAACACTGGAAATCAGTAAGAAGCAAGTTCCTGGTTTTCTTATTTTAAATAACCTGACCTTGATTCATAAATCAGCTTCACAAGTTAAAATTCCTACATGAAGCAGTCCAGTGAATAGTTCTACAGTATTAATTTCCAGCCATATAAAACCATAGTTCTTCAAATGTTTGTGCCCTCTGTGTTTCCTCCCACCTCCTGTGGATACTATTTGTTACTTCAAAACAAAGGGTAATCTTAGGCCTCTTTGCTACAACACTGCTGAGTTCCAAGCCCACACGCTGTTGTGCTGAACCTACTGCGGAATACTGATCCTTCCTTCTGGTTTTGCTGGCCGGTCCTTGTGCTGTGCCTCAGTTCCTGCCCTTCTCTCCTGCATGTGAGGCATGGACATCCATCACTCGGAAGGGCGACTTGTGGCTTAGTAGTGCTGGGCTTCAGGGCAGCGTCCCTGAGGAGGGAGGCAGCATTATGGCCAGGCAGGACCTGCTCTTCCCTTCCTCTGGCTCTGCTTCCCTGGCAGAGCGCACCGCCTGGTTTCCTGGAACAAAGAGCAGGAGCGCAGGAGCACAGGAGTCAGAATCCAATGGAAAAGAGAGATACAGGGTGCTGTGGGTAGAACAAGTGTCTGGAGCCAGGCGGGTGTGTTGCCCACGGGCCCAGCTCCATCCTGGCCGTGGCTTGGTCTTGCAGCATTCTATGGTGTGAGTCCCATGGACACTCAGAGGGTGAGGCAGGGGGACTCCTTTTCCTTTTCCTTCCTTGTCCCCCACTTTCAAGGGTTTCACTGTGACAGTCCTGTCACTTGTCCCTTGCTGTGGAACATATGATTGCAGCAAGCTGGCTGCAGGCTCCGTGCTGACATCTCCTAATGCCCACATCATGGAACAGCAGAAAAGTGTTAATGAGTGGATCAGAGGCACTGCTGCCTCAAGCACCAACTTTTTTTTTTTTTTTTTCCCCTAATGTTTTTTTAAAAGAAATCAGCTCTTCTCCAAACTCAAACCTTCATTCTTTGCGACTCACTAAATGAGATGGAGCTTTGCCCGGAGAGGCTGATGATAAAATGAAACAAACTGAGGAAGCAGCCCATGTCTCCATAAGGATAAGACAGCAGCATCATTCAATTATTCAGTGCAGAGGCTTCTGCATTGAAACAATCTGAATCCAGCTCAGGAAGAGTTAATTTACAATACTCTGGTCTTCCTCTGTGCAGTTCTGCATGCAGCTCCATGCAGAGCTGCATGTGTGCCTTGGATTTTTCTTTTTTATAAACAGCTTTCTACTGATTTCACTTGGAATATCACACGATTGAAAATAATCCTTGTGTGTGCACGTGTGATTCGAGTGTGTGAGTGTGAGAGCCTGTGGAAGCATAAGGATGCAGGCATTGACATTCCAGTGCTGTCAGCAGGGTGAGGAGCTGCTACTCAAAGCAGATTATTTTCTCACACCACTGTCACTTTTAAAACAAGTTTCATTTTCTGAAGCCATGAGAAATAACAGCTAATTAATGAATTGCTTGGCTTTAAACTGAATTTCCCCTCAAAATTCAGGGAGTTCAGGAGCTGGCACAGGATTAGATCCTCCACTTGGGAAGACAAGCAAAAGCTGCCATTGACTATTGTCTTAGGAAGCCACCGTGAGCTCAGACAAGTCACGTTTCCCTTAATTGTTCAGGGAATTGTGATTCCTACGTCCCCAATGGGCGCATGGCCCACGGGAATTCCACTCCTCACCGTGGAGAGGTTTGCTGCGCAAAGCCGTCTGCGCTCAGACAGACGTGAGGTTTCAGAGTGGCACAGCCATAGAAGGGGAAGGACAGTGCCGTTTCATATGGGTACATACAAATCTACCTAGGAGGACTTTCTCCTGTACAGCTTGCATGCCTGACAGAAATAGATTGTTTTGGGATAATGGTTAGGGACAGGTGAAATGGAAATAAGGACAGAAATTTAATAAGGTGGCCCTTCATTGAGTGGAAGTGCTGCTTTACTGTTTCCAGTCTCCTAATTGTTTTCAGTGAGAACGAAGTATCTCCAGGCTTTGGAAAATTCTACTCAGCATCCAAGTATCTCTCAGGATCTGTCCCATGATCCCTCCGTGTTGCTGTTTCATGTAAAGTTAGGGTAATAATTCCTAGTGTGGCTCTCAGGAATGTTTCACAATTAAATAATTACTTTCGGTTAAGTATTCTGGAAACTCCTGATAGCTGGGAAGAAAAAGTGTTCAGACCTATTAAAATAAAAGTGATTTCTGGCATGTTTTTGCAACGTCATAACAGCAAAGGGATGTCTAGTTGAAATCCACAGTTCACTTTCCAATCCACCCAAAGCACTCTGAGCTTGACGAGTGAACGTTTCCATATCTTAAACCTGAAGGGCTGTGGAAAACTGTTTCCAGGGATGCCATAAGCAATTTCTCCTATTGGGCAGAATTCCTGTGTGCACTGCTGAAAGTCCACAGCCTGTTTAGGCAGCCAGTAGGTAACTATCTGGGCGGGCACTGAGAACTGAAATGTAAATCAAGATGGAAAACTCCATTGGTCAAGGAAAACATGTTTCATGTGTTATGCTGACCGTCTCTGCAGTGATATTGTTAATAGGCAGTGTTTAATGAAAGTACTAAACTTAATGGCACAGAGTGAATAAAATAAGGCACATTTCAATTAAGGTGCTTGAACCTGTATTAGACTGAGGTGTTTGTCAGCACGGACAGTTTTGGATATGTTTGTATAATATCATCAAGGCACAGCAAGAACAGACTCCTTGATATTTGTGGTGTATTTTTTAGTCATTTCCAGGCAATACCCAAGCCGAAAACATGGCTCAATGTCACCAAAGAACTTACTGTTAGCTTGCAAACCTGCTTTTCTCATGGAGGAAGGGCTGTGCAGTTAGTTTTCAGCCGAATCAGTGAAGAGGGTCCCTTGCCTGCCTCTCCCCTCCTGGGACTGTCAGTGCTGGCCATTCTCTGAGCTTTACAGTGTGGATGTGACAAAGGGAACGGGAAGAGACTGTAGGGAGAGATTTAAATAGAGGTGTAAGAAATGCTCCCGGGAGTGGGCCTCACCCAGAGCAGTGTTGGAAGTGTGGGAGTGTGACTGCAGTGCAGGCACTGCAGAGTCATGGAGCTGGGAGGTGGGAAATGTGAGGGCTGCGGAAGCATCCAGGACATCCAGAGGTGAAGCCTGAGCTGGCAGAAGGCATTTCACACTTGTCACTGGGCCAGAGACTCCCCAGCACCACGGCGGCAGCAGCAGCAGCTCGGCCCATGGCTGTGCAGGACCTCACACAGGCCTCGGACGCTTTTCCTCCGGGATTGCTCACGGACTCCGGGGAGTCTCGGCACTGGCTGTTCCTCACAGCAGCTGAGGCTCATCCGGCCAGGAAGTGCGGTGGCAGACACGTCTGCCCAGAGTGTCTGCGGGCCAGGGATGGCATGTTCTGGCAGATGGATGGTGGTAATTTCCAGAAGGCCTCACTGACAGATGCTCAGGGGAGCGGGCAGCAGCGGCTGCCAGCTCGCCAGCAGACGTGGGGGCTCGGGTGGAAGCAGGTCACTCTTACCATGGTCTGTTGCCTTTGGCTGCTGCCAGTGCAGCACCTTATTCCTTCCTATGCTTGGCTGTTTCAGGTCATCAAGGATCCCCCTCCGCCTCCGCCAGCCCCAAAAGAGGTATGGTCTGATGGTGCTAATCTTACCACACTGCTCATATGAAACCACTCCTGTGCTTCCCTGTGTTCTGCGTGTCCAGCTCCTTGTCCTAGTGCTGCCGGAGAAAGGACTGCCCCAGGGGGAGCCTTCAGCAGAGAACAGGGTTGCCAAAGTCCAGATCTCTGCTCTGTCTCAGCTCAGTGTGGCCTGAATTAAACCCAGATCCACAGAAACACTTAGGGCCTTTACTCCAAGATAGCTTTGTTTTTGCCATTCTGCACTGAAAGCAGAAAGACTGAATAGCCGTTGTCCAACATCTAAAGATTCATGTAGGACTTAGGCAGTATTTTCACCCAGCTTTGGCATTCCAGCCACTGAGGAATTCCCCTTACAAGGGAATTTCTCTCCAGGCAGTAACGCACTGGAGGCTCTGCTGTCCTCAGTGTTTGCATCCCTTTCATGACCAACAGGGTATGCTCCGTGAACTCCAGCGAAATATACGGAAAAGACATTCAGTGTGTGTGCGGAAGTATCTTTTAAAAGTAAGTATCATTTGAATGTACTTACAGGAAGAAGAGCAAGAGCCCTTGCCTTCCAAGAAGTGGCCCACAGTGGATGCTTCCTACTATGGTGGACGAGGAGTTGGGGGAATTAAGAGGATGGAGGTTGGTATGATCTGGAGATGGCAGTTCCCTCAAACACGAGCTCTCTGAGGCTGCAAGTGTGGAAACAAAGACTTGAAAGTGCACTGAAAATACAAGGCCATAATGTGTGCTTGTCTTCCCACTGGCATAAGCCTTGGAAAATTCGTTACCATATCGAACAATTCTGACCTTGCCTCTGAAAGAACAGCTTTCAGTAGTTCCATTTGACTGGGACTTTAAATAGCTGCCTCAAGACATGCTCTTTCCATCAAGCTAATGAGAAAGAGAGAGTGAGAGCCTTTTCTGCGTGTTTTGGAAGGAATTACAGTGAAACATAAGTCCCCCAAGTGTGGGCCAGCCAAATGCACTGACAATGGTGACGCTGAGGAGAGGCTTGATCCCAGAGGGACTCGCAGCGACAACAGAGCCTGTCTTTGAAGAGACATGATAGCATCATGTTAATTAAAACAGAATGAAGAATGTGCATCCTTATGGGCACATCCTTATGGCAGGTTTTGTAGTCAAGTCAGCCTTTATGGAATGTGCAAAGCAGTTCCTATCTGCAGTCCAGGAAGCTGTCTGTGTCTGAAACACCCACCTAGGCCATACTGAGGTGTCTTGATGAAACTTTAAAGGTATTGGCCTAATCAGCTTTGCTTGAGTACTTTTTAAATGCAGCAGCGGAACATGCAGGTTTGAAGCTGTGTCGCTTATATACATTTTCTTCAGCAGTTCAGAATTGCTAATTTAGAAGAGCTTCAGATTTCACAAAAAGCAACCATTTTGTGCAGTGTTTTTCAGAGGCAAACTAGGAAATGCTTTCCAACATCAAGAATTACAAGCCTGGATTTCTGTGGGGAACAATGATAGCCCTCCAGGAGGGGCTCCAGGAGGGCTTCCAAGGTTTAAACCATTCCAGTCTAAATGGGATCGTACACAATGGAGCAGAAACCTCATGAACACAAGTGACATCAGGACCACAAAGAAATGCATGTTCAGCTCATGGCAAAAATGCAAACGAGAGTAGAAACTGATGATTGGGTTAGAAAACCTTTTCATCTGTGGTAGGAATTTTGTGCAGGACTAAGGGCTAAAGACTTAAACCAACTGGAATTCCTGCCAGCGTAATCATGGGCCCTTGAAAAAGGCCCCCCTTCTGTGGGGCTGTGGCTCTGTCTGTCCCTGGGACCCCAGAGCGGTGACAGGTCTGGCCGGGCACCGATGATCAGTGCCTCCAGGTTTGACTGGGGAGCTTCACCTCTGCCCTGCAGTGTCTGGGACTGGGGCTGGGAAGATGGGCTCAGGCTGTTGGGAGAGCAGGACAGGCCTCTCCCTGGCTCAGAAGAGCACGCTGCTCTTTTGGGGAGTCAGGGCAGAGACGAGAGAAAACACACTCCAAGGGAGGTTGTTCTTTACCTGGCAGTTAGAGGTGGTTTCTGTGCCGTGGCCAGTGACAAACTTGCTGGCCCAGTCATGATGTTTCTTCCATGTTTGCAGTCCATGTGGCAGTGCAGTCATCTGGTTGTTATTGCTTCTCTGGCCTCTGTTCTTCTGCTATTCCTCCAGCAGCTTGATTCCTCTGGCAGCTTCCCTGTCTGAAGAAGGGGAGGGACTGAACAAGCACCCTTGCACTTCCCACTCTTGTGCTGGGGCAGGCACCCATCTATTCCTGCCTTCCCCACTAGCTCCACCCCTCTGTGACAGTCCCAGATAGCATGGGCAGTGCTGTTTGCTCTCCCTAGCCCTGTCTTTTGGCATTGCTGTAAAGTTTTGTAATGTCACTGCCAGACCCCACCTGTTACAGTTAATTTGTTTTTATGTCAAAATTGGGTGGTCAGACTCCACCAATTCCGGTTTCTTCTGGGTGAAGTGGCTTTTGTCAGAAGGAGAAAGTAATTTTTTCAGTGCGAGATCCATCATCTAATGGTTTTAACGGTGTTTAAAATACATTTTAGCAGCCACGCGACAGCTCCCGTAAAAGTACCACTGATCACAGTGAAAGGCACAGGTGTTCGGGGGCCTCCTGGCAGGCCAAATCACCGCAAATGGCATGATTATGTCAAGTGTCGCTGAAATGATCCAGGCCACTTTCACTAAGGACTCTCAAACTCCAGCCATAGCTTTTAGCTGTTCCTTTGTGGATGAGGAGGGAACAGCCTTGTCCAGGCTTGTTTCTGGGTGCAGTACAACAAACACCCCTGCTCAGATTGCTGCACGGTGCTTCCAGTTACAAGGTGAAATAGGATTCCTGCAGCAAGGTGAATCATCCCTCTTAGCAGTAAGGTTTTTCCATGTATTTCCTCTGCAGAGCACAATGAGTGTAGCCTGTATGGAAGCAGGAACATGTGTCTGTCTCCCCAACAGTGATAACCCAGGTTTCCTTCTCTTTCGACTCTTTGTGTATATTTTATACACTTGGAACAGTGATTAACATAACATTGCTACATGTTCTACATGCATTTAGGCAGGTTAGACTGCTTCACCTGCACTTCTCCAGTGTGTATCTTCCTGCAGGACAACATGGAAATCTAAACAGGTTCAAGGAGCTTCTGCTCAAACCTGCCCATCACATTTAATCTACACTGGGGTTCTCAAAAACTCTCTGGGTTAGGAAACCTGGGTTCCATAAATCTTGGCTTTCATGTGTGCCAGATTAAGGTCTGGTATTTTAGGATAAATAAGAAGTGGAAATTGTATTTTTATATCATTACTTAGAGAAGATTTCACAGATTCCCTGTCTCCTGTACAGCCCCATGTGAAGCAAGGTAGGATTTTCCTTCACTACTGAGACTTATTTACAGACACTTAACTAAGACTATTGTTATCACAAATGAAGAGGTAATGTTCTCCTCAGTAGCTCCTCAAGCACCTCTTCCACATCTATCCTTGTTCAGCTCCCTCTGTTATTTGCAGCAGTTTCCCTGCCGTGTGGTGCACTCACACCTGAACTCTGACTTCCCTCAGGTGCGCTGGGGCGACAAAGGCTCAACAGAAGAAGGGGCCAGGTTGGAAAAAGCAAAGAATGCTGTGGTGAAACTCCCAGAAGAACCAGAAGAACCTTTTCACCCTAAACCACCTAAACCAAAGCCTACCTCACCAGCCATGCAGCAGAAGTGGTACACACCAATCAAGGTAATCTGTTCAGTCTTTGGTACAATTTGTTACTGAGGGCTGGATTCCTGGTGCCTTATGCAGGCTGAGCTGTGCGTTACTTTCCAAGTGTTCCCGTTCAAGTGTAATGTGCTATTCTCAAAGGGAACACCTACTCAGCAGGAATGGCAGGAGCAGTTTGTAGCCCTGAATGCAATACTCGATCATTACTGCCACGTTCTGTTTGCCTCCCCTTAAAAAGGGACATATTGTACAGTGAGAGCATTAAAATCTATGGGGGTTTGTTGGCTTAGTAGAGCTAATTAAACCCAAAGCTGCACAGTCTGTAGCTGCTACATTAAGTTTTAAACACACATTGTCATGACAAACCAAGAAAAGCAAAAAATTGTATAAAACAATGTAATGCAAGAAGTCTGACAAAAAGCGAATTGTGCTAGCTGGCTCATAACAATGGTGCTCTGAGTCACCTGCAAACACACCACAAGCACTTCTTACAAGTGGAGGGTAGGTCTGTAAATACCTTGCCTTTAGGTGTTAAGAGAAGAACACACACAGGTGTAGCTGGGACTCTGAATACTTCTGTCTTCCCAAGTGCCTGCGAGTCCTTTCTGACCCCCAGAGAGCCCTGAAGCTGTGATGTCCAGAAACACAGGCAAGGTCTGGAACCATCTGTGCAGAGCGGGATGCTCCTAACAAGCAGCAGACCCGCTGTGCGTGTCCTGCGCAGAAGCTGCACACCTGTGGTGAACCTGCTGCACCCAGAGCACGTGGGACTTGCCGTATGCCACATGCCCAGCAGGGCCCACGTGCGTGCTGTAAAAACAAATGTATTGATGCGGGATAAACCCCAGATGGACGTGGGGGCATTCGGCCCAAATCACGGCAAACAAAGCACCACTCCTGGATGGCTCACAGTACGGGTGGGTTGGGCCCTGCCGCTCCACTCCCCGGGCAGCTGAGTGCCCTCCTTGGCACTTCAGGTGGGCAGGAGCAGCACCGCAGTGGCTGCGGGGAAAACAGCCCAGGCTTAGCTCTGCTTTCCTGGCTCCAGGGAAGTGGTGCTCCGTTGTGGCACTCCATGTCCCTGGGATGCCCTCGGGCAGGTGGGGTGTGGTGCCCCTGACTGAGCCGGCTGTGTCCCCACAGGGCCGGCTGGACGCGCTGTGGGCGCTGCTGCGGCGCCAGTATGACAGAGTCTCGCTGATGCGGCCCCAGCAAGGAGACCAGGTGGGTGTGCGGCGTGCAGCCAGCGAGGGGCTGGGGCACAGCCAGCCCGGCGGCTCTGGCGGGGGGGCAGAGAGCCACCGGAGTGGTGCGGCGGGAAGGGTGACACATCGGGGAATCCGTGCGGCGAAAGGGGCACGGCTCCGGCCCGGAGACGCAATGCCAACACGGGGCTCTGGAAGGCAGAGGGAGGGGCGCTGGATGGATGTGCTCGGGTGGAGAACAGGAACACAGCCTCGTGCAGGGTAAACTCTGTCACAGGCACACAAATCGCTCTCAGACCCAGCTGTTCGTAAGAGCAGAGGCTGGCAGTAATGTCCGTGCAAGTTGTTTCCCTGAGCTTTGCACTTCCGCACCAAAGGCACCTTTCACAGAACAAAAAGGTGAGGAAATGCGTTTCTCCGACAATCCTTTCTCCTGGAATACCTGTGGCCACTGAAAAAGGGGCCTCTCCCTCAAACGGTGCTCTGATGAGGACACAGAGCTGCTGTTTGCACCTCTGATACTGAAACCAGATAGGGTCCTTTTGATTGCTGCTCCTCAGGAAAGTATCACTTCGAATATCAGCATTTATCCCCTGGGACCACTCAGCTTCCTGTCTGTGGCACTTGGGAAGAGCCACAGGAGCAAATGCTTTCTTTTAAATAGGATGGCAGCAGGTCACAGTCTCACATACCACAGAGCACTGCAGGAACACTGTCTATGCACCATACAACATGAAGGCCACGTAAAAGGATGAGAGGGCTTAAGGGGAGGTTACACGTGATAGAATGGGAGGTAATGGGAATTTCTTGGGATGAAGTTTGGTGCTGCTCAAAAGGACGAAAAGGTGAGACTAAGGTAAGACAAGTGTGGGAAGCAGCAGAATGGCCAAGTGCTGTGCTGCAGGTGGAGAACACAGCTGGATACAGGTGTTAGCACTGTTACCGTGGCAGGTTAGTCACTCTTTGCATGAATGATGCATGTGACATGGAGCAGCAATGACAACAGCAAGTCTACACACAAAATACATGGCACAATACTGTTTAATGGGTAAATTCAATATAAACAGGAACATAGAAGTGGTGCCTTAAAAGGCTAAAAAAGTGTCAGTCAGGCCCTGTTTTGGGGATTTCTGCCCCTAAAGGCAGGGAGTTACTGTAAGGATTGCCCTTGGGGCAGGCTTTGCTGAGCCATTGTGCAGTCAGACACCTGCCTTCTCTGGGCCTGACAGGAGCAACACTGGTCAGCACCTCGGCTTGTGAAAAACAGAGCAGTGGCTCAAGAAAAAAGGAGTGATATTTGTGCCTAAGTGAATGGTGGGTCAGATGTGACCTGTGTCATGGCGGACTGACATTTCTGCGCAGTGTTTGCTGTCTTCGGGAAAAAATTATATCTTTTTCCTTGTTCCTAACATGCTGGGTGGGGATCCCATGGTGGGCCCCTGGGTGTGTGTCAGTGCACGTGTGTGCATGGGGAGACACAAACACACACACACACATGCACAGACACCTGCCTTGGAAACAGCAGCCACGGAGTTTTCTATTTCATCATCTTTCTTTTACTGTTTAAGAACTTGCCAGTTCCATTCGTAGAAGAATTCAGTACTGAATTTGAGTCCTTGGTCAGGCAATTGAAATTTAGGCATGAAGTATCAAAGCAGAGCGAGCTGTTGGTGCACCGCGCTGTCCCGGCTGTGCCGTGAGGCAGGCAGTGCGAGGGCTGTACTGGGAGGCTGCCAGGGCGGCTCGAGCCCCGGGAGCCGCGGCTGCGGGAGGCGGGCAGCGGCCAGGTGTGGGCACACCGAGCAGGCCGTGGGCACAGCTGTGTGGCGGCCACGGGAGTGTGGGGCAGGCCAGGGCACGTGGGGCCCGGGGGCTGCAACACTAAAGGTAGCACGGCTTGGACACAGCTGCTCCCCAGCTCGCCTCAGGCACAAATCCAGAGATCCAACGCGGGCTGGCTGTGCTGGGGGCCGAGGACACGCAGCCACTTCAGAGACAGCTGCACGCCGCGGCAGCTGCGCCATGCTCCCAGTGAGGGACGAGGACAGCAGGTACAGATCGAGGGCCCCACAAACAGCCTCCATTAAGCCATGAGCGCTTTTGAAGGGCTCCCATCAAACAGAGCAAGTCCGCAGCAGGAGATTTCGGCTGCAGAGCCATGTGGTGTTTTCTGCACTAACAAGGTAATTTATAAATGATGCATTACCCTGTGTCTGTGCTCCTAGCTAGACTTCCTTCCCTTTTTTTATTAAAGGGGCAAAGAAGACTGAGCCACAGAAGTCTGGGCTACTCTGATAAACCAGTTCAGTGTCCGAGGGTCGGTACTAAACTTCTTTTCCCAGGAGTCTTGGGCTGCCCAGGAATATAGCCTGGCACGGGGGTACAGTGCCAGCCCCAGGCCCTGGTTTTTCCTCTAAATCCTTGTGTTTGTTTTCCAAGTAATAGTTTAGCACCAAGAGGTGATCATCAGGGGTTTGGATTCTTTGTCTGAGCTTGTTGCAGTGTGATGGTGGCTGAAACTCCGATCCTGCGTGCATTTATGCACACAAACGTCTTTAAGTCCACAAATAGCCCATGGCACTTGTAGTGAAGATTTTGCCCTATCAGGATGCAAACAGGAGTCAATGGTAAAAGAAAAGAAAGATTGTACCTCATTCTAGAAGAATTAGAAGAGAGGAGAACTACAGAATGCTTCCAGCTTCTACTTCCATGTACAAACCAGCCTTTTAAAAATGAAGACACTTGTACTTGTTTTTAATTTTAAGCCTATTAGTATTTACCTGCTTTAAAGGTCTTTTCTAATAATGGCTGCAGAGCTAACACAAACATCTGTTTAAACTGTTACTTTGGAGCATCTCTGCGTAATACGAAAGTAGTACATTCTGCATGTGAAAGATGTGGATAGCAGTGCTCCCTCCAGAAGGAAGCTCCTGGTCACCGGAGTCATGCCCCTGCCCTGTAACCTGGGCTGCTCTCAGGAGGGTCTGGCTGGCTGCCCATCCCGGCTAGAGTGGCTCTCCTGGCAGTTGGATTTGCTGTCAGTCAGTGGAAGTGGGAGGGATCATCTTGCTGAAGAGAGGATGTTGTGCTGGTGTCAGGAGAAACAGGGATATTTTTCCAACTACGTAGGCAGCAGTTCTTGGCACTGCCTCCCTTGGTGCAGATGAGTCTGCTGCTCTCTTAAACAAGCCTTCGGGACTCATCCCTCTGCGAGCATTGGTAGGAATGAGAGACCAGGAAGAAACCAACCTGCCTTGCCTGTCAGTTCCACGGCCATGCAGGACGGGATGATGGCCATGGAGAAAGGAACGCCAGTGCTGGGAGGAGCACGGATGTGCCACAACTGTTCCATAGCTTCCCTGCCTGCACACGAGCAGTGCGGCCCCCCAAGCCGAGCCACAGGAAACCTTTCCATGGGCAGGGCAGGGGCTGGTAATCACCGCGTGTTTCGCTGTGCAGGATTCCCAAGCAACAAACACATTTGTTTTCCTCATCCTCATGACACCTTTCTCATGGAGTGAGCTGCAGTAGAGTGATGCACCAGGCCTGTTCCCCTGCCCAGATTATTCCTCCCCTGTGATCTGGCGGTGCAGGGCAGCTGTCTGGGATTCAGGAATGGCCGCTGAGCTAATCTTCAGGCTTTGCAGATGAAGGAGGCAGCAGATAACAGGATTAAAGTTTCCCAACCCAGGGTTTTCACAGCCTGAGACGCGGGTGGAGGGGGAGACAGAATGACTTCTGTCATTAATCTTAATTGATTGCCAAGAGGTTTTTAATCTGGCTTATTAATTAGGAAGGTCCTTAACACACTGTCTACATATCAACATCAGATGCTCTTTTGGGACTTTGGGGACATATGGCCTATCTATATTTACATTCACACAATTTACACATACATACATCGCTGTATGGGAGCTGCTCGCATGGGTAACGCACACGGAGCGCCGAGGAAGCATTTGCATTCATACCCTCCTCAGCAAAAGTGGATGGAAATGAAAAAACACCTTGCACAAAGGTTATATTCCCACACGATGAACACACATACCTCTGTTTATGTTGATATGCATATTAATCCAGAACAATTTTATGTGCTATTTATCTAGATTAGCGTTCAAATGGCATTCTTGGTTTGGCAGATTTAAGTGAGAGGTCCCAGTGTTCTTCCACAGTGACACAGCATGTTTTAAAAGGTCCAGGCTGTGGCTTCACTGCCCTTTTGGAGGAGATCAGCACAAATACTTGATATAACAGAGTCGGGTGATGTTGGAAATAACTGACCAGAGCCAGAGAGGCTCTGAGATGGGAGGCGGTGACGGAATGAGGTGAACAGAACTAGGCTGGTTTCCCTGTCACTTCACTGGGCTCTGCTCCCCTAACCACCAGCACAGGCATATGAAAACACCTTGGAAAAGCTGTTTTTAGAAAGTGAGTTTCTGTCTCACCTGGCAGGTGTGGTGTCACCTGCTGTAGCTGTGGCAGCCCGAGCTCATTCACTCACCCAGGGTGAGTTGTTATAAACCTGTGGTAAACTGCAGCTACTGGAGTTCAGAGGATGCTCAGATGTGCCCACCCAGGCCCGACCTGACACGACTGGGGGCTCTAAAGCCTGCCAGCAGTTGCACATGTTAATCCTTTCGTGCACAACATCTTCCAAGAGAAGGCAGGGGGGAGGGAGCTGTTCCCCTACAGCTCGTCAAAAGTTGGGAAGAACTACAGCACACATGCTGCAGGATGTGACTGCTGCATGGGAGAGGCAGACAGGGGAGAGAGAGAGAAGAAAAGTGATCCAAAATTATATTTATTTCCTCTGATCTTATTACTGTATTCCCATAATTCAAAATTACTTTTGTTCTGAAGTCAGTTTTTGCATGTTTAAGTCCATTCTGAACTATGGATCCATAAACCATTAACAGAAACCCCTCAAGACTTCAGCTGTTTGCATTTTAAACTGGCCAGGTGTTCCCCAGCCATAACATTTCCTGACCATTGACCTGTGGGGTGGTGGTGTCACAGCATCCTGCAGTTTAAACACAGGCTCTAAGGAAGTTAATGCAGTTCACAGCGATAGTTACTGGTGCTGCTTCCTGTCATAAAGGGTTTGTGGGTGCACACAGGTGTATCCCCTCCCAGTCACTCCGAAAATAATTCTGTTGCTTCTGGTGGGCAAATGCTACATGAGATCAACCACTGCAGTTCAGGTGGGCTCAGCTCCTGCTGGGCTCCAGGCCGTGCCGGACAGGTGACCAGGGAAGAGGAGCATTGTCCCTGGCGTGCAGCCTCGGGATGGGTGACACAACCCTCTGGCTGTGAACACAACCTTGGGGGTGGGTGACAGCCTTCCTAGGACAGAGCTTCCCTGCTGCAGCTTCGCGGGTGCTCTGGAGCTCAGTACTGCTCCTTCCTAGGTAATGGTTGTTTCTCAGACACATTTCTGTCTGCAGTTTTCTCCCGCAGCCTTGCCCTGTCTTTATTACTTAGTCCAGCAGGCCACACACTGCAGTGTAAAACACTTTGCTCCAATGAAAAAGGATTAGATTTTCTTGGAGGTCATTGTCACAATGAAACAACCGAAATTCTTTACTAGTGTGAAATAGAAGTTCCCTTTCTGGATGCAAACTGCATCTGTCTGAGCAGAGGGGAAGTGAAGGTGCAAAGTACACAGGAGCTTGTAGCATGTTTTGTATCTTTCGGTACCCAAATAGATGGATGATATTTTATTTTACATTATAGCAAAACATAGAACCTGCTAAAATCTGGAAAGGCTGTAAAATAATGAGCAGAATAAGCATATTATGATCCAAAAGAAAATGGATTATTTAGAGCTGAACGTTCGGAGCAGAGCCCGAGGGCTCTGAGGATATTGCTCCATTCTGGGAAGGATGTTCCCAGCCCAGCCAAGCACCCCTGCATTAGGGAATGCCCCAGAAACTCTGAGTACTGCCACTGGGGCCCCCCTGCTCACCCAGGAGAGACAGAGAGGATGTCTGAGGGCACCTCCTCATCCCAGGGCTGCTACCCTGCCTCCCAGGGCTGCCTTGCTGCCCTGTTACCGGCTCTGTTTGCCCCCTTGGGGAGCTCTGGGTGCCTGTCTTAAATCTGGAGTATCTCCCACAACCCACCCACAACCAGTCGGCAGGCCATTTGCTGTCATGCCTTTACTAAAAGGCATGTCAACATCTCCAGACAAAGGCTCCCCAGTGCAGCGGCCAGGGCAGTGATGGGAATGCTGCTCCCAGCCCACCTGCTCCCACGCTGGAACAGCCATCGGTCCCCTCTGGTGACATCGCCATGCCCCAGCAGGTGGTTATAGGTCATCGGGGCCAATCAGCTCCATGATTATGGCAGCTCAGTAAGGTTTTTCCCTCTGATAACAACAACAGAAAGGGAAGGCGTATGAAGGATTAGGAGAATATAATGGATATAACTTTTCCATTGCACCTAGGAATCTCTGGATTAGAACTGTGGGAATTCTCTGAAAGAACTCTTCCTCTTTCCTTGAATTTGTTTTTCCTATGGTGATTGTAATTAAGGCCCTTTCCTTCCAAGCCAGCCACATGCCCAGCTGGCACTCTGTGAATGCTCCGAGGCACGCTCAGGGCATGTTTGATGTCAGTCCGTCCTGATTTATAAACCCATAAATGCTCTGCTTAGAGAAAGGAGAGTAATATTAGGTTTTGGCTCAAAGAAGTCAGGAGTAACGCAGTGTGCTGTGTCCTCCCAGCAGCAGGGAGGATGTGCCTTCCGACTGGGCCATGGCCGTACATCCCTATATGCAGTGTGTCCTCTGGACAAAGCAGTGGGTCTCCCCCGAGGGACATCGGGAACTGAGGCACATGCGCAGAGGTGACATGAGCCCCAAGTAATGAAAAAACCCATGGCCAGAAGGGGGAAAGAGAGATGCCCCTGGTGAGCTTTCAGCACCAGCTGGGAGCAGAGGGACGCTGATCCAGGTAAACGGGTCCACAGTGCATTTCTAGGGGATGAAAATGGGAGAGTCAAACTGTAAAAACAATGACATGGGCATTTGGTGCCAAAGCAGTGCAACATAAAACAGGTTTTCTCCCATCAATACATTCTTACTTGTTGCGGAGCTGAAGGCGCACAGATTTCACCTCGCACACTGACAAAAGCCAAGCCAAGTCAGATCTTACGCCAGCCTAGAATGAGCTACACAAACCCAACTGCATGAATCACTGACCGCACTGCGTAGGTAGAAAGTCGTGGCACAGTGGGCTTTGTTCTTGAGATGGCCCTGAAGAGTAGTTTTATGAATAACTGCTTCACCTACTGCGTTTGGGCTGAGCCACGTACCCTACGTCACGTGGCTCCACCTGTCAGCCAGCAGAAACACTGACACTACTGATCCCCTGGTTTGTCCAGTGCATGCTCAGGGACAGCGTTTTCTGTGCTTTTGTCAAAGACTGTTGTCACTGGAGACGGTCTGGGAAGGCTAGTTTGGTGGTAGTGAGGTGGCTGGGAGGAGGGAACTCTGCAACAGCGGCGGGAAATGGTGCTCCAGGCTCGCTGCCTCTCCGGGATCAGGGTCTGCCCCACACCTGTGACTCGTGGTCTGAGCACCCGCAGAGCCCTCAGTGCCTGTGGTTGGGCACCTTCCCAAGTGCCCTCCCACTGGGGACCCTGTTCCCGCAGAACCCGCATGTGCGGGAGCAGGAACAGCAGGAGATGTGCCTGTTTGGGAGATGATACCAGAGCATGTGCACAAGGGTGACCTGACCTGCTCACACCTGCAGTACAGCCATGCTGCCTGGTGCAAGAGGAAGGGCTGGGCATCCTTTGGCACCAGGGCTACAGGTCTGTGTGTATCCATGGCGTAAGTTCGGTCATGCGCACCCCAGCTTCCTGAGGCTGATATTTTCAGATGTGCTACTCAGATCTATTTTAAAGGTTCTTCCCACTCCAAGTCTGTGATGAGCATTAGAGCTTTAAAGCGCTGCTTTGGGAAGCTATTATCAGTAGGTATTAATTATTGAACACTACACCTTCTGGAAAAGTTGTTTCATCACTGGAAAGTGACCTTGCTAGAAGAGGCAGAGGGAAAGAGAGGCGTATGGTGCCTCCTGAGAGCAAGTGGAGTGATGCGTGACAAGAGAAGACACTAAAGATTTATTGTCTGTGGCAAAAGAAACACAGATCTCTGCTTGTGCAGTAAGTGTTTTTGACATCATACGCCATAAAGAGTGATTGGATGCTGTAGTTAAAAAGTGTTTCACTGAAGGGAAATAATAGACATTTTCACAGTGCTGTGTCTATTAAGCGTCCAACTGTGTGGCTGCGCAGCTGAGCTGGCCCTGAGAACTCCGGTGTCGCAGTTCAGGCAGTTCTGAGTTAAAAGGCAGCTGGATAATCCTGAGAGAGGACACTGAGAATTTCTGTCTTGAAAGAAGATCCCTTTTGACCTTGGCTGGTACAGGTTCTTATTGCCTGACATCACACCACTGGACAAGTTCAACATCAGCACTGTTTGGACGCCTTGCATGCAAATTTCATTTATTAACCTGACCCTGGCCTTTTCCCTGGAATTTCTCTTTCGCCCAGCTGTTAGCGCAGCAGTGCGCTTGTCTCCCAGTGACACTGCTGGTTGGAGTTCTCCCATTGCTTCAATGGTTTAAAAACCCCAAGAGAAACAGGTGTTCACTTTAAAATAAAAGCTGGGGAGAAGCCAGCACTCAGCCTCACCTCTCGCCCTGTGGCTGCCTCTGCCAGGCTGGAGAGCAAGGTGTGGCCAGAGAGCTCCTCGATAAATCATCATTAGGTGCATGTGCAAATACAGTAGCCAGGCCCAGGCGCACAATTAGGCACCTAATTACGTTGAAAATGCAATTGTGTGCTTTGCTACAATGGCCTCACGGCCTCGGGAGCCGGCCGGGGCCCATCCTGGCCCAGCGAGGCGCTGGGATGGCGCCTCTGGGAAGTGTCCAGCAAGGGGCAAAAGTGTTCACGGCGCTCAGATGGGAGTCTGCCCAGCACAGCCCGCGTCTGCGTTGCTCCTCCTGCCCGCACGGGGGTGGCAGTGATAGAGGGGACAGGCCACAGCGCGGGTGTGTTATTTCTGCCTCTTTTTGCTGCGGTTTCTTTTTCGTCCTTTCAACAATGCAGAGAGGGGAATACCCAGCCAAGTGGGATCCGTGATTCAGATGACAGTGTGTGACTGTGTGACTGAAACTGCAGCGAGGCTGATTCCAAAGGAAAATACAGTTTAAAATAACGCTGTCACTGTTCAGGGACAGCATTTTCAATATGAAAATGTCTGATCTGGGAGCGTTGTCAACGCCACGATCCACGGGGGGCCAGACTGTTCAGCCACTGCTCCCATCTGCAGGGCCCACGTGAGAGTAGGAGTGCGTGACCTGGGAGCTGAGGCTGGGCAGAGGGGGAACAGCTTTAGCCTCTGCTGTTCCCTGCACAGGTGAGGTGCCACCATTAGCTTCAGTTCTGTTTACCTGTGCCAAAAGTTTTTAGCCTGGACTTTCATACTTAGCTGAGAACAACTGAGGGAGGAGCCCAGTTCCCAGTCAGGAAAAATGAAGTGCACTTGTCCTGTGCCTGTTCAACATCTTATGATGCATTTTCTTCATTCTTAGTCTTGTAAAACCAGCAGTCCCTTCTCCTTGATAACGTGCTGGTAATTCCTCTGAAGGAATTTGAAGGAATTCCTCATTTGGAATTGAAAACTTATGCTTAAAGTCTGAGAATAAGACTTGCTGGAGAAAATTTGATAGCCAAGGAGCGAAGATACATTCCAACATTATAAAATCATAGAACTGCTAAAATTACTGCAGTTTTTAGCTTTAAAATGCATGTAATTTGTACAGTCTGAGGTGTTGCTCAAAGGAACTTTGTCTACATCAGGGGATCTTCATTAGCTTTATTCTGTGAACACAATAAAGCCAGGATTTCTCCATGGATTCAGGAGGAGAGGCTGCCTGGGCCTCATTTCTATCCATTTTCATCCTACCTGCCACTGTCAGCCGTTCAGCTGAGAGGTGTTTGTGTTTCATTCTTGTGCTCACCACCAGTACTAAATCCTAAGGAAAGCCATTATTTTGCTTAGGAAAAATGCAACGTTTCACTTTTTTTGCAGTTTCTCACCTATGCTTCCAAAGAACGGGTCCATGTACCACAATCCCACCAAAAAATCTAACAGTTCTGGTCCTCGTTAGCACCAGAGTCAGGAATTGTACCTATATTTGGGAAAGCCAGTTTCACTGCACTTTGGGCCAGTGCAGGTGCAAACACAGTATTATTACCTGGGTTAGAGACACACCTGCACTTGTAAGCTCTTGCATCCCTGTCTCCTCAGGATTCCCCATCCTTTGTTACTATCCCTATGACAGAGGAGGAACAGGCACTGTATTTTCTGATTGTCACTACCAAGTCTGCAGTGATTTATTCCTATAGGCTCTAACTGAATTAAAATCTTAATTAAGCTTATGCTACTTTTTTCTTAATTTTAATTAGGAACAGCCAAATCACTTGTCTTGGGGAAGGAGAAAGAAAAAGATGAAGAGCAGCAACACTTTTTTCTGCTCTGTAGTTGTATTAATGAAGCCATGGTGACAATGTCCTCCCAAAAAGGTACCACAGGGCAGGACAGGTAAAACAGCATGGACAGCGCTGTGGTACAGGAAACCTCAGTCTTCCACAGAAATACTTTCCTTGAGTGTTTCCTGGTATCATTTCACACCCAAGTTCTACAGTCCTCACTTCAATAAGACACCAGGAAACGACCCATTACAGTGGTGAGTTTTTGGTGCAGTCACGTTTAAAACCCTCTGAGATCATCAAGTCTGGTGCTCCCCCAGCACTGCCAAGGCCACCACTGACCCACGTCCCCAAATGCCATGTCCACAGGCCTTGGAACACTTCATGGAGAAGCATCGCTTGTCTGTCCTGCTTGTGTTCCACCTACAGCAAACCGTACACAGATCACAGGCTCTGCCTTGAGCAAATTAGAGGTTCGTACTAAGCTCTCCTAACTTACCAAATGCTGCCATCAATGAACTGTAAATCCCTCACTTTAAGCAGCGAAGGGAATTTCGTGTGCTTCTTTTTCTGCGTTACCCGTTCCTTTCTCCCCAGCCAGCCTCTCCAAAGGCTGCAGCTGTGCACAAGTGCAAGCTGGCTCTTTGTGGAGAGGCCCTGGCTGAGTTTGTGTGCTCCTCTACAGGGTGGAAGATTTTTTTCCACACACTGCCCCAAGGGGCCCATGGCAGAGAAGCGGCCATTCCACCAGTTCCCTCGCGTCTGCAGGGGAATGCGCTTCCACCAGCAAAGCTGCTGTGGCAGGGCCGGGGGCTCAGGCTTTCCCAGGGCTTCCTGGGGCAGGGACTGTCCCGGGGGACCTGGAGGCTCTCAGCACTCCTGTGAATCTCCTGCTCAACATTTGCATGTTGACATTTTCTACTTAAGGGGCCTTTTGGCATCTCTGGCATTAATTTATAATGCTGTGGTAGCGGGGCTGCAGCACTGCAGGAACAGCCTTTACTTTAGAAAGACTTCGCTCTGGAATCAGACTGGATTCAGTGTAGAGACTGACCACATTCCAGCTGCTCCTGCTGGGATTTGGTTTGTTGGATTTTGGTTTGTTGAATTTTTGAATTTTTCTTCAGATTGCTTGGCTAGGTTTTACAAGTGTATTTCCTAATTGTATTTCCCAGTATCTTTACATTTCACACGTTCTAGTGGAGTGTTACATGACACTGCTGGATTTTGTGCACCTTCCCGTGTGAACTGAGCCCCAGGATCAGTCCAGGAAAAGAGGACTTGAATTTGTATATTTGTTTGGCAGATATAATTCACAGACTCTGAAACCTGCCCTGGTTCATGCAAAGGTTTAATTAGAACCAGGGGGATTTACACAGGCAAAGTGGGCTTTAAAGGGCCATTTGTGTCAGTAAGCCCTTGCATGGGCAAAGGACAGACCAACTGGATTAAATTTTATTACAGCTGATAGAAGGCCTCTTACAACATGCCCGGGTCATTTAAAAATTTTAGAAATCATTTAGCTTCAATCAGCCCTTCACTAACTGCAGTTAAATGCATGTAAGCCATTTGAGGACAGTTCACAAAGCTATTTTTATTCATTTAACTACACCTGTTTGAAAATATAATTTGAAATATGCAACTAATTACAATAATTGAACCTATGTTTCATTTCTGCCAGAGAACTTTTATTTAGAAGTTTCTAATTTGCCCAGTGCAGGCTTTGGTTCTGTTATGCTTTCAACTCCAAAGAGCTGACATCCTCATCAATGAAAGGATGTAGAAAAGGCACCGATCTACCCGTGTTGAAATTAAATTCAGGTTTCAGTCTGTGTGTGGCTGCAGCTTCGGAAGGTAATTGTGCACACCTCATTGCTTTTTACTTCTGAATGCTGCTGTGGTCATTTACCAGGTAATTCCAGAGACAAGGTCTAAATTACCAGTGATTTCATAAAGTTTAAAATATCCATACCTAGCAGGAGAATGCTGGGGCACTGCCTCCTGCCTCCCAGACTGTGAGTCCAACAGTCTTGGAAAGGCCCCAAACCCGAGGGGGAGCAGGGTGCTGGGCAGCCCATGGCTCAGCTCTGTGTACAACAAACATGGCGTTGCCATGGCAACCACACTTAATTCGGTTTTGTAATAGCAGTGACAAACCCTGCCACTTTTCCCAAATGCACCGTTTATCACGGCATTCCTACGCCTTACCTCCTTTTCGCCATTCCGAGACATTTCCCAGCTCTCACATAAGGATTTTTGGGGGGGCTTTTCCTTTCCTTTGACCAATCAAACCAATCCGATCCCTCAGGCAACTTGAAACTCTCCAGGTGGGATAATTCGAATTTTTGTCAAATCCCTTAGAACTCTAGTGTCCTCCTTCTGCTGGCATTCCCAAGTGTCTCCTCAAGCAGGAGGTAGGAGCCAGCTCAGTGCAAGGCTCCCAATGACACTGTACGGGTTGTGCTGTGCCCACAAGCCTGCCAGCTGGGTCACGACCCTCTGGAGGGTTCACAGCTCCTTTGGGAAGATCTGACTGTGCCCTTCCTCATGGCCCAGTGCAGTCAGGGCTCAGGCTGAGCTCTGGGAGTAGCCCCCAGCCTTGCCCCAGGCTCTGGGCACACCTCTGAGTGCACTGTCCCTGGCAGTGCCATCCCCCAGCCCCAGCCAGCCTTCCAGGCCAGGCAGATATGAAACAGTGGGGAGTGTGTTCCTTGGTGTTTCAGTGCTGCTGGATGGATGCCCATCCTGGCCTGGCCCTGTGCTGTGCCCAGGTGTGTGCCCCCCCAGCCAAGCCATCTGTGTTTCCACGCCCAGGAGCAAACTCTGGGTCAGCCCACGTGGGAGGGGAGGGTGCTGGGCAGGGACCTACACACGCGGCATATGCTGCTCCTTTTCCTTTTGTATCCGTGCAGCTTTTCAGGAGACGCTGGTTCAAGTGTTACCCAAGTACTCAAGGCCAATTCCTGAAGTAAGTGGAGGAGCTTCCTTCCTTAATTCCAAAGCTGACAACTCCATCACCACCTCAACCGGGCTGTGTACAGCTCTAAGCTCTGGCCAGCCTTATCCATGCTTTAGTGAGAACCAGATGTTCCCTCTCTCCACAGCTCCTCTGAGTTATGTCCCATTCTGAGAGTGCCCTTGAGGGTGCTTCCCCCTGCCTGGTAAAAAACTACAGAAACCCAGAAGCTTTGGATAATGAAGCAAACATATTTTTGTGATGCAGTGTGGGCAATTTTTTTCAGTCTGCTGCTAGTTTTTAAATATAAAGTATAGCATATGTTTAACACAGAACATATGGAAAGAAAGAAAAAGCAAATCTTGAATTCCAAGTATCGTATTCTAAGTGGAAAAGACTCCATAGTGTGAAAGTGGTCATTCAGAACAAAATCAGAAAGATGTACTTATTATACATAAATATTTATAAACCTAGTTACGAGTAGGAGAGTTCCCTCACTCTGGGCAGTGTCCAGGCACACACACAGGTGAGCCTTGCTTTGAGAGGAAGGTGTGACTCCCCAGCCTTGTCAGGAAGGATGCTCAGCTCGGGAGGCTGCTCAGCCCCCCTGCCAGGAGCTCGTGTGCTCCTTCCCTGATGTAAGTTAGGCTGGGTAAGGCACCTTATTTTTCTGGACAGACTGACGCTGCAATGATTTAATTAATTTCTAAGCCAGATAATTCACTTCTAAATTCTTAGCAGACAGTTATGTTCAGTGTAAGAACTCTTCCATTTGTATTTCTATCTGCTCTTATACTTTGTACCTGCCTGTGTAGGACAGATCAATCTAAACTTTCAGCTGGGAGTTCATGATCTCTTATGCACCCAGACTCCCTCCACATGGACCCAGGTGCTGGGTTCAGCTCCTGGCACAGGAACAGCAGCAAACGCCCCCCTGTCCCATTACTGATGGGGAGAACTCCTGAGAGGCCGTTTCACGCATGAGATTTTTTTACCAGCAGAGACCCTGAACGGACGGCGAATAGATAAACCAGCATGGCCACTCCTGCATTCCCTCCTGCCCTCAGTGCTCACAGAACCAGGGCACTGCTCGGGCCCAGCCCTGCCCTGAGGGAAACACCGCACAGCACAAAGCCCAGCGCCGTCCCCAGACTGCAGCGGCTTCTTTTCTCAAGTCCCGGCACTTTGTCTCTCCTCCAGAACGCAAGGATGGGGAGAACTGGTTTGAATGCCACAAGACAGGTATTTACTTCTCTTATTTAGGGAGAAGGACTCGGCAGTGGCAGGGAGGGACCCCCAGTGCAGGTCTGTGCTCCCCAGACCCACCGGCACACAGGAAGCCCCAGGTGCCATCCTTACTGACTTCCTCCTTCCCCACTTTCTCTTCCCTCTCCTTCTGTGTGCAGTTCCAGATAACTGCCAGTCACTTGGCCGGGCTGGCTCACAGAAGGTGCAGCAGGCACAGATGGCACTAATGCATAAATGTGATCTAGTGAAGGGATGCCAGCACCAACCCCCAACAGGTTCCAAGGAACTGCAGTGCACTTAGAGGGATACAGGGATTGGCAAGGTGAAAGCTGAGATTTGCAAGAGCTCACTGTTCCCAAATCAACAACAGAACCCTACAGCAAACGAGCAGATTTCTTTATTAATTTAGCAAATGCACTTAATGCCACCATCTCTGGGTTTATGTGTAACAAAGCCCCTCCAAAGCCCTCACTCATTATACAAATTAAACTGAGCGAAGGAAAAACGGGAGAAAGGCAAAGGTGGGAACTGAAAACCAGAACAAACTCAGCAGTCTGCACCGATTCCTATGGTTTTTGGGAGAGCTCCTCAGAGGAAACACAGCACAGAGGGGTTGGGATTCAGGGGATCTGGACAGCAACGGAGTAAATGCCATAAATACCATGTCCCTCTTCAGCACTCGGAGCACGCAAACACCCCACCAAATCCCTTTTTCTAGTAGTTGTTGGTAATGGACATTTAGGAAAAATGCACAGGGAAGGGAGGAAATGCAACCTGACCACGTTCCCACAGGAGACCTCTCCTGACTGCTGGAGAACAGGGGCATCTCCATAGGCACACCTGTAGCAGTGACTTCTAGTGAGGAGAAACATCTCAGGGAATACAGCCTCCACCCCCAGGCCGCATTCCGAAGGCAGGAGGAGAGGACAGCCCAGTGCACCCATCCTGGCGGCTGCCAGCACTGTGTGTGACGGGCCAGCTGGGGGGGCCCGGAAGGAGCCCCTGAGAGACCGCATCCCTGTCACTGCGCAGTCCAGGGACCCTTCACATCCCAGTGCCAGGAGCCTTATGCAGCTACCTTTAAAGGAACTGTTCCTCATTTTCAACAAGGCGCACAGGAGCACAAGCAGAGCCTAAAAATTAACAGAGCTGGTAACTTAGTGACACTGGCACCTGCAGGGCAATTGTAGCAAACGCCTTGGCAATACGAAATCAGAGAATGCTGCTGGGGAGCAGGATGCCCAAATATCTGAAAAATTTGAATTACTAATCCCTTTGGCATTCCAACCAAAGCCTAACAATGTGCTGGGGGGTTTGTCTGCAGGAAGAAAAGTTTACTCTTGTGGTACCAGGGAAGCTGACGTGGCAGAGGGGTGGGGAACAGCCTGGCACCCGTGTCCTTCCTGGTTGTGTGCTTGGTGTCAGCAGCACTGAATTGTCATCAGCTGTAGGGCTGGGACAGCTGGGTCACAGTGGCATCTAGAGGGCTGCCACGTGCAGTGTGTGTGCAGAATGAGGGTCCTGCTGGGCTCTCCCTTCCTGTCTCCAGAGCCAGAGCCAGCCCCAGCCAAGTGGGCACAACCCCAGGAAGCTGCACCCTCCTGTCGCAGCCTGGCTAGTCTTCCTCCTAAGAGACCCCACTTAAACCCTGCCTACTACTTCAAATAGATTGACATCCTCCCACAGAATTTCTAAAGTGGATATTTTGGTCATAGTAATTGTATGATAACTACCTTCAAATTATTTCCATAGTGTCCCGAATACCACAGAACTGGGCTGCCTTCTCTCGTTACAAGCCATTGTCAGAAGCCAGTCAGATGCTGGATAATCCACAGGCCAGGATTTGGGCTAGGGTCTGAATGCTGTGCCACTGCTCCAGTACGGGCTCAGAACATGACCCTGGACGACTTACGCACCTAAAGCCGTAGAGCACCTGGGTCTTAAATCTCTGAGCCATCTGAAGAGGAGAGTATCTCTTCAGAAAGGCCCAGGTTAAAGAGTTGATCAGAAAAAGGACACTGGGAAGTATTCCTATCGGAAACGGATGTTAGGAGAGGCCTGAGTCGAGGTCATGATAGAAGAGCAGTGCAGTTTGAAGAGAACGGGTCTTCTGACAGTTCTGGTTTATCTGTTGCTACGCCTGATTTCAGAGAAGGATTAATTGCATTCTTCTCACCGTGGCTGCACAGATGGGAGGAAGGAAGAATGATAGGAATGTTTAACTTGTGCTTCAGAGGTGCCATCCCTAGGAACTCCGTATTTTGGACATTCTTTGTCCTTATAAATAAAAAAGGCCCCACAGCAGTGGGATTTGCTAATTTATGGTTTCAGTGGGCTGATTATCGATTCTATGAGACTTGAAGTGTGATTCCTCTGCAGTAGCATATTATCTTTATTTTCTTCCTGAAAAAGATGTCGCGAACTCAAGAAGTTGTTTAGGATGCTGACATGAGGAAACTGGCACTAGAGATTAGGCCTGGTGTCAGTCTGTCTAGAGCCCCCCCAGAACATAAATGGGATCCTCGCTCACAGCAGGGACTCATCCCAGAAGATTTGGGAAGAGCTCAAAGAGCTGAGACATGTCTCAGAGAAAACCTCTCTTCTGTTCTTCCCCATGTGCTGCAGTGCTGCACGTGTGGCTCTCAGAGCTTCACCTGGAAGCAAGAATCGCAATCCAACCCCTCCATGGGAGGAGAGGGAGCTGTCCCAGGGACAGCTCTGTATGCCACTGTGGAGATGGCAGGAGACATGTCCTGGTTTTGGCAGCACGTGCGTGAGCGGCTGAGTGTCCATGCGTGAGCGGTGTGAGCGGGCAAGGTGTACGCTGGGCCGGCGCCAGGACACAGAGCACCTTCCCTCTGGCAGTGGAATGGCCTCACTCGGCCTTCCAAGGACTAAGGAGAGCTGAAGGAGAAGAGCCCTCCGTTGGCAGGCGTCCACAATGGAACCAAGAGCATGTTCTTCAGGAAAGGGTCAGACCTTGCCAGGCCAGGGGGGTACTTCCAGGGAGGCTCACTGCCAAGGGTCAGGGAGAGCAAGCCAGGGCCCTCGCTCCAAAGGATCCCTGCTGGAAAAACAGGGACTCTCCAGGCCATTTCCACATCCTTTCCTTTTGCATAAGCAATGCTTGCCTTGCATGAGGAAAACAACAAACTCCTGCCCTCTAGAGACAGGAGACCTCCAGCTCTGCTGAATAAAATATTTGCCACAACCTCCTTTTGAAGCAGATGCTACAGACGCAGCCAGTTTTATCCTCCCCCAAGGCCCACCGGCCGGCTCAGCAGCTCGACGCTTCCTCCTCCCAGCCCTGGAAGGTCAGCTCGCAGGACAGGCAGCTTGTCACAACCGCTCTCGGTCAAGGCAGGAGTTTATTTGGAGAACTGCTGAATACAGCAGTCCCAGAAAACTTGGCAAAGGAAAGAAATCCCTCCCTTCTTCGCTACCCAAACCCGCCCGGGCAGGATGGCCAGCGCTCACGCCAGCCCAGCACCCACTCCTGCCCATTCCGTGACTGCTCACAGCCCTGTGCCATCTCCATTCCACCTTGTCCAAGATGGGGTGCAGGGCTCCAGGACACAGGTGGAGTGCAGGTGGCTCTCCCTGGGTGCCACAGAGCACAGGGGGCTGCAGAGCCCCTGGACCCGGGTCCCACAGGAGTACACCCCTGGTGACACACACTCCCAAGACAGAGCAACTGCGCTGACCTGTCCATATGCCTAGTACCCAAGTAAGTGCTGCTCGTGGGTGAAAAGCTGCTCTAATGGCATTTCCTCAAAGCTGCCAGCACACTAAAGATACCTCGGCAAATATCCTTGGCTCCCAGGGCAGCAGCAGGTGTGTGTGGTTCCATCCGCGCTGCGGGAACGAAGTGGGTATGAGCCACCCCGGGTGCCAACAGCAGCATTTCACACATAAACATGCCCTGCTCTCCTCAGTGTTTGCTCCAAACACACGTCTAAATCACAGGCACTGAAAAAAAAAAAATCTTCCAACCTAGCATCTTTCAACTACCTCTTTGGAACCTCTCCCTGGTAGGTTTGGTTTGTTGGCCTGTGCTCCAAAATACAGCATTTATCAAGTGCGAAAGACAGGAACGCTCTTTTAAAACAACTTAGTCCTGTCTTCCTGCCCTTTACTGTCCACAGCTAAAGCAGGTCCAAGGGGTGGAAGGTGGCTGCGAGGTACCTGTAACTGTGCTGGCACCTTCTCCTCACAGCAGCCTTTTATTAGGTTCCCTTGTGAAACCAGTTCCTGGACCCCAGACCCAGTGACCTTTGGAAGCTGACCTCCAGGAAGGATCGTGTGGTTCATGCACACATGCTAAGGAGGTTACATTACATAAATCTGAGGAAAATACACAAATTAATATGCCTTTCCACTGAAGCTGCTGGCAAAATTTGTTAAAGTGAAAAACCAAATTCTTGTTAGGGCCCAAATAGCATCATTCCGTTGTAGTTTGTTTCTCTTCATGGTGGTGTCGTTACTTTAGGAGGTCACCTCAGGAGGTCTTTGAGCCCACCCTGTGGTGTTCTCAGATCTCACCTCAGCTCTGTCAGGGGTGTTTCAGCCAGAAATTCAGGAATTCTGGGGAAAAGCTGCCTCAGGTGGCCCCAGGAAAAATTCTGGTGCCTGCAGCCGTAACACCCGTTCAGGAGCGTCTTATAAGGAATTATTGCTGATGGTCCCTCCAGCAGCAGGTAGTGCCGTGAGGCAGCTCTCCGGGGGTTAAAGCCCTGCTCCCACAGAATAGCTCGGGGCTGTCCACCGGCACCTCTCCAGGTGCCACCTGCAGAATGGCAGCATGTGGGCTCTGCCACAGGTGAGAGGGGGAACCGGCAATGGATTTGCCTGACATCAGACAAATGTGCTGGTGGCAGCACACCTGGGCAGACGGGACGTCTGAGCACTCAGAGCCCGGCAGCACAGCAACAGGCTTCGTGTCAGCAGGGTAGGAAGCCAGTTTCAAACGCTCACAACGCCCCGAGCTTCCCGGGGTTCTGGGACGAGGGATTACCACATTGTGGGAGACAAAGAGCAAGTGGGAGAGAGATGCCAGCTCCAGTCCCTGAGAGCTGTTCAGAGCTGCACAGGATGGGGGGGGTTAGCAGCCCTTCTCCACGGTAAAGAGCGATCTTTTAAAAAAACCAAACTTCCCTTCAGCTGTACACTTGTCAGTGGGTATTTATGGGGTGAGTGAGTGTTGTACCTGAAATACATCCCAGGCAGTGGAGCCAGGGAAGGAGCGGCCAAATTTAATGCCAGAGGAATTTTAGTGCCCAGATGGGCCAGGTGACACAGGCTCTGGGTAATGCTGCTTCTGCCACCTCTGGAACGGGGAGGTCACTGAGGGTCCTGTCAGACAGCGGGGTTTGGCCCTGCACAGGCGCTCTGGTTCCGCTCCCACTGCCCAGGGGAAGTGCCAGGATTAACTCAGCAAGGAAGCAGGACTCTAAGGCAGGTGCTGCCAGGCACTGGCACCTCAGTGCCCAGTTTGAATCCCTCCCAGCTTTACTCCCTCAGAATTCCCTTTTATTGTCACCACTGCACATGAGTGTGTAGGTCCAGAGCACATTTGTTATCCCAGTGAGCAGCAGATGGGGAGGCAATGATTCTGAAGAGGCGTGGAAAGCAGGAAATGGCCTGTTCCCATGCATTAGCAAAGGGGAAAAGGTGTACACAGTCCTGTCTGTTTGTGCAAGGGCTTACAGGGAAGAACACACTGCCCTCAACTTTGATCCTTAGAGAGAGGCAAAGTGCAGGGTGCATGTGAGAACAAATAGAATCAGGTAAAGCAGGTTCTTGCCTGCTGACCCAAAGTGCAGCAGCAGCCTGGGTAGGCTGCCCTGGGGAGCTGTTGGGAGCAGACTGCTTCCCAGGGACACAGGCTGGGCTCGCAGGGATGCGCCCATGAGGGATGGAAGATGCTCTGGTAGTGCTGTGACAATGGGGCCACAGAAATGACGGTGTTCAATACATGTCTCAGGAGGGGTATTATTCTGAAGCCCTCTCCTTCCTCATGGCTCTGCAGGCACCGATCACAGAGTGCAGGATCAATGCCAAATCCCAAAAGGGCATGTGCTCTTCATGGGACATTGCAGCCGAGGTAGAAGCACACAAGTCTCAACAACGGGCGGTGGGGATCTCAGTCCTCCAAGGCCAGGAGAAGCCAAGCTCTTAGGACACTGGGTATCATTCGGGGCAACAACTGTCCCGGCAGAACACTGCCAGGTGCTGCTCTGGGAACAGCAGTTGTTCTTAGTCCTGAGCCAGATGCTGAACACATCAGCAGTGCCCAGGGAAGCTTCCCATGGATACAGCTACTTGGCCATGCTAAAGAAATCCAGTCATACACAAGGATAAGCACCCGAGACCAGGTGGAGCAGCTCATCCTGGTGGCTCAGTGTGGTCACATCCCATCCCAGATCCAGCCTGCTTCGCCTGCCCTTTCTGAATTCCTGGTGAACATTGAAGGGGCTCCAGAGGAGCCCTTGCCGTGTTCTCCATCCCCTGCCGGAGCCCAGAATTCCACTGGGATCGTGGGACAGCAGCATGTGTCTGCTCACACATACACAGACAGCCCAAAGTGCTCCTCACACTTGGCTGGCCATCACCAATCGCCAAGGTCCAGGCCCAGGGTGGACACTGTCCCAAAGGGATCTCTCCTCCCCGCTTGCCCTCAGCACAGCCCACAGAGCCGCACGGGCTTGGAGAGGGACTCGCCGCTGTTCCTGCAGGCCCCTCTTGGTGCCTTGTTTTGGGCACTGCCAGGTGAGGCTCTAACCTGAGGTTTGGTGTGAGCGAGCACCCGATCCCTGAGATCCCGTGCCCTGTGAGAATTTCCACCTTGCCCTGTAACTTAGATTCAGTAAGAAATTCAACAACTAACGAAATGGCTTTGAGTAATATAAAATACTTCCTTCTTAGGTAAACCCCCCTTGCCATAGATCTCTTTCCTCTTTTTTGTTGCTCTTTAAGACCTGCCACATTCTTCCCCCGCAGTACCTCTGGTGCATCTGCGAGCATGAAGAGTGGGGTTTTTCCTATTGGATCTGGTGCATGGAGACAGCTCCCACATTCCCTACAAAGATCAAAGAATGCATGCATAACTCATTTTTTAATTACTGTAGTGCTAAACCACTAATTTAGTGCAATTTCATACTGACTACATGTTGGTATTGTTAAGGTTTATGAACCAGTGATTTACAAGGCATGGTACGTCAGAACTCAAATTGATTGGATTGATGGTTTAATTGAGCACAGGGACACGAGTGTAACAGTAACTCCCCACACTACTGGGGTATCCTGGCAATGCCACCAGGATGGGAAGGCATTGGTGGACTTGGTTACATGGAAAACGCACGTTTTAATTGGGAAGGCCAAAACCAGACTGGTGAGACTAATGTTTGGTAAATAGTGCTTCTACTTAAGTAAATAGTTTTTTCTGTACAGGTCAGATTAATCAGAAGAAAAATTTAATATTCGGTTTCTAAAAGCTGGTCTCAATGATGACACAGATATCACTGCATGGGAGGTTTTGGATGCCTTTCGAGGGAGGACTTACGTGAGTCCGCACCTTTTACTCCACATCAGTTTGCAGGAGAAAGTGCTTGTTGGTCACATCACTGAGTTTCTGGTAACAAAAACCTGAAGTGATAAACCCCTAACAAGTGAACATTAGCCTTTTATTTTCTGCCTGCCTCAGTTTGCCAATCTAGAATGCAAATGGTTGAATTTCCCACTTAAACTGACAGTGTATTTGTTACTACCTGTTACCATCTGATGCTGACAGTGTTTGGAGAGCTGGTATGTCTTAGGGTTCTGAGATTCCCCAGCTCAGGGTGTTTTCCCTGCCAGTGACATGGGCAAGAGTCTGCGTGACCACACAACTTCTTTCTCTTCTCTACTCTCTTCTCCATGAGTCACGGAATAAGGAGGTTGGGGGCAGAGATGTGGGACATGAGTGGGGAACCAGAACAGGCAGTGCTTGTTTAAGGTTCTCGTCTCGCCCTGCACTGCCTAGAACCACTCATCCTGGCAGGAAAAGCCATGTGGTTGTGGCACTTGGGGACACGGTGGTGGCCTTGGCAGTGCTGGAGGAATGATTGGACCGGGTGATCTTAAAGAGCTTTTCCAGCCTAAAGGATTCCATGATTTGTCTCTCTGCATCTCTTCTACATTTATAATGCAGATGGTGGCAGCCAGAAGTTCCTACAGTTCCTGTCCCCACCTTTTCACTGGTTTTATATTTCTTAAACAGCTGACAGAACTGAAACATTAGGAAACCCCTTGATGAGAACACTGCCCTTCTCGTGCCAGCTAAGACCTGCTTGAGTCATGCCAGATAACTCTGTGCCATCACCCTCCTTGATACCCAGAAAAACTGAAGATCAAATTAAATGAATGGCAGGAATATGAAATCCAGCCCAAATTTCATTTGGCAATTCCATAATCTCCGAGGTTTGAGCAGAAAGCAATAATTTCCCCCCAGCAGTGCATCTCTTAAAGCAGAAATAAGGATTCAGAGCACAAGCAGTGCTGCCTGCTCCAAATCCAGCACTGTTCGCGTGGCACCATTCTTGACACATGCCCGTGACCAAAGGGAAGGAATCGCTGCTGTGCCAGAGAGCTGCTTTGAGGCAGCACACCCTACTCTAACGCCCCATGACCCTGTGGGAGTTTAGGCATTTAAATGACCTCCAAGTGAATAAAAATGGTTTAAGATTTTGCTGTTGGATTTGTTTCATTCTGCTACACCGAAAGCTGTCAGGATTCACCCGTGCCCCTTTATGGGGGGTGAATGGTGTCAGTTTGGATATGGCATCATGAGAAACCCCTTTTCCTTCTGTGCACAGCAATTTAGAGACCCTAAGTACAGAGTTTGTAGATGCAGAGGTGGGGTTATTGCTAATAAAATGCCGTTTCAGATCAGCAGCAGCTCTGCTAACTAACAGTCACATCTATCCGCACTCACTGCGTGAGGACCTGGCTTGGGGGGGATCTGGGAGCAGGATCTGCCTTCCCCATGCTCTTCCCTTCCCACGGTCAGATGGGTTTGGGTTTGCTCACTGCAGCTTCCCAGAATTTGTGAATTATGCTCACAGAAGGCCTGGGAGTGTCAGAATGTGTTGCCCGTGTCCTTGCGCTTGCCTAGAGCCTGCATTTGTAAGGCAAATGTGGTGCCTCACTCTGGGTAATTTCCATTAATTCTTAAAAGGTTTTTCATGGGTTTGTTATTTTCCCAAACATCTGAATTTCAATTACAGCCTCCTTCTAGCATCCAGCAACCTCTGTGTGTGTGTTACTCCACCAGTAACAGCTTCTCTCTTCCCTCAGGGCCGCTGTATCAACTTCACCCGAGTTCCCTCTCAGTAGAGGAGGAGAAGCAGATACCAGGAGGAGAGACAGCCACATTGCCACTGTCCTACCCAGCTGAGAGAACCGAGCCCTTCCTCGCATCCCTTGGACCATCTTCCAGCCTGAGCTCCGCAGGTTCCTGCATCTCTGCTCCGGAAGCCTGCATTCCAACCGCGCACTGGTGCTTTGCCCATGCCCCGGAGAGCAGCACTGCCATGTGTGCCTGGCTCCGTGCACCACCAAAGGGACAGCACGGCCACCAAAGATGAGAATGCTTTTCTATTTTTGTTATTTGCTGTTTTTTTAAGGACTACAGATTCTCAGGACGCAATGTGCTTTTAGCGGAGACGCAGCGTTCCTCAGCTGCGGCAGAGGCACGTGGTATTTACACAGGGACTACTCGCCACAGGCACAGGATAACAATTCCCACCAGGCTAAGCAGGCGCAGAGCCGAGTGCCTCAGAGCCATGTCAGATCCCCAACCCTCGCCAGCTCCCTCCGTTGTGCCTTACGGGAACCTTCTGACTGGAAATCTTGTCACTCTAACACTGAAAAGTGCACACGCATGACAAAATGTAGACAGGATGCCTCGAGGTATCGGTAGCGAGCAAGACTTTGCCCTTTAGTTTTTGAAGACACCTTTCTTTCATTATGCACCCGGGACAGGAAGGAATTACTAGAGCGTTATTCCGCGGGAAGACAGCCTGTAAGCAGAGATCTCGAGCCGAGTTGGAGGGACTGATGCTTCAAGACCTTGACACTGTGGCTGGTGGTTTTTTCCCCTTTCCTGCATTCACAGTTCAGTAGCGCATAAAACATCATCATCTATAAACATACCTAGCAGTCGTAGGCTTGTGTATTTTTTTTTTAGATTAAAAAAAGCAGTAGCCACTAAGCTGGTATCTCAGGGTTTTTTCCCCCCGCAAATCTCCAAGGGCTCTTCAGCGTCACAAGCCAGCAACTCTCTTTGCATGAGAATTTCAAAGTTTAATTAATATAATTAAAGGCAACAGCAAGCAGCAGCCTGTGAAGATTTTGCTCATCTTTTTTATGCCTTTTGACATTGAATGACCTATTACTGTATGTGCATTCCTCAGTGGCGGAGGGGGCGCCAAGCGTTGGGTACGATTCCGCAGTGGGAAAGACCTCTTTCCATCAATTCGGAAATTAAATTTACGGGAGCGCCGGCCATCACCAAACATCGACAATGTATGTATTATAATTTTTTAGAAAAACCAGTGTCGTGTCACGTCGACGATGCCAAATTATGTTAGCGTGAGCGGAAACACTGTGGGGGAGGAAGGAGGGAGCAGCTGAAGAAAAAGGCTCAAATGATCCAGTCACTTTCGATACTGTACTTCAGAGGCAGAATGGATATTCGAGTCGAAACCTGACAAAGCGCGCCCGCTTTGATGGGAACTGGTATAGACAATGACCAGTGGCTGGGTCAGTGGGATGTCTCTCTGCGAGCAGGGAGGCTTATCAAATGACACTAAAAATAAGTTCAACAACCATCACGTTGGAGGGGAAAAGGCGAACATTTCACATTTGGTGGGCATGAATGTGCGCAAGATGGAAAGAGCAATGCGGAGCATCCTGGGCTAATTATCTCCTTTGTGCTCTTCATTGGAATCGCAAGGGACAGAAATAATTCTCTTGGTCCATGTCCAAATCCGTGGCACTGCCCAAAGATGCCTTTACATTTATCCACTCGCTTACATCTTCTGCTTGAGTTTATTTATGTCACTGGTAGCCTCATCAGCAACAGCCGTGTCTGCACATTAGACGATAAATAAAATTATCATCTAAGTTTCAGTCATTATTTCCGTCTTCTCCTCCCCCGTAGCCTCCCCATCATCTGCACAGCTCAGACCTCCGTTTTCCAGCACCATGGTGATCCATGGTACTGGCTTCCAGAGGCAGCCCACTTTCGCGTGCACAGTATGGCCGGGAAGCTGCCACAGCCGCACCCTGGGGTCCCGACTGCCCACGGCTGGGGAGAACCCTTCGAACACCACAGGGATGCTGCTCATGCCATGTAGAGCATCAGCCCCGCACCCGGAACCACTCAGTGCCCGCGGCGATGCCCTGTCGCTGCAGAACCGCAGCTTGGGTGGCACTGGCCCTGGGCTGGGGATGTCTGACCCACAGAGCCCAACCAGTGAGCCCTTGGCTGAGCTGAAGCCCCTGACTAAACCTCTGTGCGGTCTCCAGTCCAATGCCAGACCAAGAGCCAACACAGGGCAGGTGTGCCAGGACATAGGTGAGGTCCTGCACTGCTCCTCAGGGTGCCGAGGCGGCACAGGTGGAAGCACTGACCTCAGCAGATGCCAGGTTAAAACACGATCGGCTCCCTCTTACTTTTCCTCCATTTTCCAAGGATGCATGACAGATTCGGAGGTGTCACTGGAGCACCAGCTCGCATTCTGAGCTGCGTTGTGTAACAGGACAATATGCAGATGAAGAGGGTTTTTCCCTCACGTTTATCTGCTGCCTCTCAAAGAATATTTGTAACCAACTGAGACATAGAAGTAGAAATCCACTGACCATTTTTTGTCCTTTCTGCCTGTGTCCATTGAAAACCGTGGAATGAGCAGTTCTTCACAGAAAGGCTGATCCCAAGCAAAACCGGATTTCAGTCTCTACACAGATTTTCCCTTCTAACTGGCACAATATTACAGCATGTTACACTTGGTATTTTGGTGCAGATAATACCTGAGAGTTTCCTTATTACACAGTGTGGAATGTCTGTCACAAATAATTAGAGGGGCAAGAGGTTTTTTTATAAAAAATAAAATAAAATCCACTGACTCAGACGACACAAGTGAGACTTCCTTGGCAGGAGGCCTCAGAATGCCTGAGAGAACCCTAAAGAGCCGTGTACAAAGAGCCCAGCAATGCCACCAAGCAACCCTGAGGGGCTCCCCTCACCAGTGAGGTAAGGCAGGATTCATGGAACAAGACGATCCTCAATATAATAAGGCTGTGTTTATTTTATACGTTTTGATATTAGCAGAAATGAATTGGCTGGAGTTAAAAAGAACTAAAAATTAATTTTGCCATGTTCCCTTTCAGTTTTTTGATTTAACAAGAACTACAGCATTTGTCAGGCATGAACCTGCCGAGTGTAACCCAGGGGAGCTGGGTCAGGCTGATCCAAGGGGAAATGGAAGGGAATTCTGAGTGCTGTGATGCAGACTCATCCCGAGCCCTAGGCACTGCAGGACAGCCCTGGTTGGCTGGTACTAATTTCCTGTTGGGAATTTTCCTGCAGGAAATTTCTGTGCTACATCTCTCTTCTTCTGATCATCCCTGACGCGACACCACAACTCTGCATTTCGCACGCTGCAGTTTAGTGTACACACTTGACTCAGCCTCATCACACTGGAACGCTCCCACATGGGGATGCATTCCCACTCCTGGGGATGCTGGGGTTTAGTGGCAAAGATAAGGTTATCTTTGAGCCCTCTCAGCAATGGCACCTCATGCAGGTCATGGGTTTGCATCCCTTTCCTGGGATTCTCACAGACTCCCAGGACACAGGTGCCTGGCCTCTGCAAAACCTGTGGTGACATCAGACTGCCCCGGTCACTGTTGTCACCTTTAACTTGTCCTCATGGTTTGAATCATGCTGACATACTCCAGGGAAAAAACAAAGGTGAAAGTTCTACGTAGAGGAGGTTTTAGGTTTTTCTTTCTGCTGTTTCTCCTGCACATATAGGAGGAACTTGGGAATTCTGCGTTATGTCATTTCAGACCAAACCTCCCTTTACAGCTGTGGAAGAAGTGGCTCTTTCATTGGTCACAATTCAGACTGCAGGGAAAGGTGAATAAATCCAGTGCTATCAATGAGGGAAAAGTCCCCATTTGATCCTATGTCACTGAGTGCTGCCTCATGACTACAGGAACCCTACTCTGCTGCAGGACAGGTGTTTTCCTTAGCTCACTGGGAAGCAGCAGAGGCACCGGCACCACCTGCCTTCGGAGTTCAGCTCAGGGAACCCCTCCTTCACCAGAGGAGCCACTGAGGGGAAATTTGGGAGCTCAGTTCTGCAGTGCTGGGAGGCAGGACCCAGCTCTGACCTCCCCTCTATGCACTGCTAGGCATCCAAAATGGGCATCGCAGTGTGGCTCTGGGAGCAGGATGGGCACAGGTAACAGCCCACCTGCTGTGGACACCAAGCTCAGGTGTGGCCAGAGCAACGTCCCCTTCCCGACTGCCGAAGCGAGGGGCTTGGCTGTTGTCCTCACCAAGAGCCACGGCTCCGGCCTGTGGAGCTGCTCCAGAGCAGGACACTGTGCAAATGGCCTCAGGTGGCCAAAAGGGCCAGCACAGTGCTCCCAGGAAAAGCCACAGCAGGGACAACGTGTTGAGCAGGAACTTCAGAGGCTGCATTGAGCAAGTCAAGGCAGTGCTTCATTTGCTAAGGAGCAGCTTCTGAGTACCTCTCACACCATTACAAAACTAATGTCAGAATTTCTAGGGAAGGCGTTATTAGACCTGGCATGTCCTATTTTATTTCATTTTACAAATCTGTTTTGCACTGGCTCAATTAAAATTGTTATATATTTTTGGGTCCCATGTAGGTGCCATCTGTTTAACAGTGCAAGTGGGTCCTGTGATGCACTTGTAAATTTTGTGCTGCAATATTTTTAATATAATGAGGGACTTTGGATGCAAGAAACTGCCTTTACTTGATAACTTCTTTGGGTTTTGGCAGTGAACTCACAATGGTTCTTCCTGTGTTACAAGGATGGCTCCACAGCCTATGGAAAAGCAAGACTTGATTTCCATGTTTGCACCAAAGTCATATTATTTAATTCACACTTTTTTTTTTTCATTTGCTTGTTCTGCCCGGTTTTGTAAATGAGCTTATTTTCCCAAACGGGAATGCACAGGACTGCTCAGCTGGAGCCTGTGGCTGCTCCTGCCTTCTGGGGAGCTCTGGGATGTGCCAGGAGGGCCCAGGGGCCCACTGCAACAAACCACAGCTATCCTCACTGGGACTGGGAACAAACGCACCTTCTGAGGCAAAAATCCCACCCGCAAAGCTGGATGTACTCAACAGCACAGCCAAGCCCAGGACAAATCTTCTGGAAAACAGAACTCAAACATGGTTTTATACTTTGGGGGGTTTTACTACAATTTTTAGGTCTGCTCTGATTTCACGAGCACTGAAATGCCATTCCTGACTCCTAGTGAATTACAGCAAAACCCCAAACCCAACCCATTGACTGGTTCTCCTTTAAAAGCACAGTCTCAAAATCTGGTAAATTCTCCAACACACTGTAGGAGAAAAGCATCTGCAATGGCACCAATCTTGCAGCATTTGTGGGGTTCTCAGGTCTGCTCCACAGCCAGGAGAGGCGTCCCAGGTCTCAGCACTCAGGTTCTATGAGTGGAACTGCTTTGTTCCGGGTGGTGAATTGGGCAGTACCCAAAAAGGTGCCAGCTCCCTGCAGCACTGCTCAGCAGGACGTTTAGGAAAACTTGTTCCAAACAGCATGCTGCTTCTAAGTTGCCTTCAGGGACATGGATGTACCTGGAGCACGAGTCCTGCCCATTTCGGGATGTAACAAGACATGACTAAGTCACAGAGAGATTCTTCCTCCCTGACCACACCACTGGTTTTAGCATTAACTCAAGCCCCACCTTGGCCCCGACCACCTGCCCAAGCTCCAGCAACAGCCCTCACTTCCCTGGACAATCTCCTGAGGGCACAGGGAGACCCATCTGCTCCAACTGTGGCACTGGAGCAATGATTTACCTGGGATTTAGCACAGCACGGAACCTGGGAGCTCAATACCCTGCCACGACAGCACGGACTGCAGCGGCCCAAGACACCCTCCCCTCTTTCCCAAAACCTCTCCAGGCTATCCATGCGCTCTGTGGTTCCTCGGGACAGCTGCCTGGGATTGCCAGCCCCTGGGATAGATGGTGTCTACTGACAGAGCTGCAAGATGCTGATTAAATTATGTGCTTTGGCCAACCTGTGTGGGGAAAATTAATTGAAGCGCCAAGTGATGGGTTCAGCACTGCCTTGTTGGAACGGGGAGGTTGGGCTCTGTGATGCTTCATCTCCTTTTATTTGATTAGGCAAATTAGGAAACAACAGTGTGAAATGCATTATTGTACTAATCTGATGTCCAAAATGTGAATCTCATTAGAGCTCTGGCCTCGATGCTTTTTATTTGGTTTCTCTGTAAGCTGAGGAAGAGCAAGTAGGCCAGAAATAGATATTTTTCAAATTACATCGGAATTGCCCAATAATAAACATCATAATCTGTACAGACTTCAGTCCCTGTAACAGCTCCTCATAAAAAGCATCTCAAAGCTTCTGGAGAAATTCAGTACAACATGTGCTAGGAATGGAGAAGATGCAGCAGCGAGAGGAGGCTGGAGCCAGAGAGGGTGATCCATTGACCCAAGATGCCTTGGAGCTCTGTGGGGTGACACTCCAGGAGTGGGGACACTGTGCCCCTCTGAAGGGATGCTCCATGGTCCAAAAACAGGTTCTGCAGAACTTCTCTTGATGAGGGTGCACGCTGTGGCGGTTTGGGGAGAAGGGAGGAACAAAGCAGGATGGATGGCAGGGTGCCATAAGCCCAGGGGACAGCCACGCACCATCCTGCCACGGCATGGAAAGGGGGGGCTGGCCCCGGAGGGCTCTGCTCAGCCCAGCCCCTGCCGGGGCTCCCTGTGGAACCTCCTCACTACACTGGGCCCTTCTCTGAAAGGCTGAACTCAAGGTCACTCTGTAACACCAGGGGAGAACAAACGCACAGTGTAAAAGTAAAACAACACAACATTTCACTGCAAAGGGCTCTCTGAGAAGAGCCAGTTCAGGTATCATTTGGAAAAGGGTCGCTTCACAATACAGCCCTTCCAAATTGCAGCTCCAACTCAGAATTAATTATCCTTTCACTGTCTTGGGTTTTCTTTTCTTCTTTGCTTCACATTAACTGCAGCTGAAATTATTCTAAAGCAATGATCTTGAACGTCATGTCCTTCAGCTGGCCCTGAAAATCCATTTTCTATGGAAAGCCTCCTTTCTTCTCCAAGATTTCTGAGAGTGTACAAAGCTCATCAAGGCTCTGGTTCTCTAGGGGTGTCAGATGCTTAGATAATACCCAGGTGCCTGCCTGCTGGACCAGCTCCAAGGTACTTTATTAGCATGAAGAGGGCTATTTGGAAGCAGTTTAACCCCTTCGGCTCTCAGGGCCCAGCGCGTGTCCTGCAGCAGCAGACGGACACCAGGACACTGCCTGCGCACGGCTACAAACGCAGACTCTGAGTTACCACCATCCACTGCCACATCTTGGAGAGGAAACACCTGAGATGTCCTGTCAACACAGCTGGAAAGATCACCTGGTCCCGTTGCACCCACATGAAAGCAGAGGAGAATTGCATGGACAACTGCAGACCACAGCTCTGCTGCACACCTGGGGCTTAGCCCTTCTCCAAACTGCTTTGGAAAATCCCAGCAAGCCCCTCCATGGGAGCCGTGTCCTCCTTCATGACAGTGGCAGCATGAGGGGACACTGTGGGGCCTGTTTTCCAGGCATGACATGCGGCTCAGCATTCCCAGGCACAGACCAACACAGGATCCTAAGATACCCTTGTCCCTGGCACAGAGCAGGGTGGGGGCAACAAGGGCCTTTGCCGTTCCAGGGTGACCTGGAGGGATGAGGAGGACTTGTCCCTCATCCATCCGGGCACACACACGCCACTGGCAGCAAAGCAACGGAGCCTGCGAAGATCCTGTCAACATACACTTAAAATAAGAACTGTGAGCAGATGCACTTGGATTTCCAGGGACTGCAGGAAACTTCAGCTCCTGGCTTTAGCAACTTGCTCCAGCAGTAGCAGAATGTCTCAGCATGGTCCCACAGAAGACACCACGCCCACTGAAACACTGCACCCCTCTCTATCTCGCTGCTGAGATCACATGGTCTGCATCCTACCCTTTAACACAAGATATTTTCTTTAGTTTCCAGCATGCAAAATGGGACTATGCAAAACAAAGACAGAAAACACACAATTCCCAGCCTTAAAAAACCAGTTCCCTCTTAAAAAGCAAAGCTCCTTTTAAGCCGCACAGTGTTGCTTCAAAGCTTGCAGCAAAGACCTAAAAATCTGAGCCACCAAGATACGCAAGATTTGAACAAATACAGTCCCAAAGGCTCTGTTTAAAGTTTTAAAAGCCCAAGGTCTAAGTTATTTGTGAGCTGTTTGAGGCCTTTTCTTGGATTAAAGAGGCGAAAACTTCCTTGAAGTTTGGGTTGCCAAGTGGCAGTTGGCAGCAGGAGAAGAGTGGCACTTTGAGCCAACCGTGTTCTCCTTCTCCATGCTGCCGACCAGGTCATGGGACAGACACGTGCACCTCCCCTTGGAGATGACTCCTCCTTGGATATCACAAACACGGCCATGTCTATGCAACCAAAGAAAACATTTAGTGTTGCCAAAGCATTACACAGTGTAGGGAGGCTGTGAGAGAGTGAGGTTCCTGTAGCTGGGCTTCCAAACATACTGAGGAAACATGGATTTTGGGAAGAGTGAAAGGAAGTTCAAGACCTCTGTGGAATGGGGCTCCAGAGCCCATAGCAGCTGAGCAGGGAGGAGAGAAGAGAAGCTGCTAGCTCTCCTTACAGCTGCAGGAAAAAGCAGCATCATTGGTCTGAGCCACAGAGAGCAACCAGGCGCCAAGGAAAGGCTCTCACAATGCTGCTGCAGCGTTTTACCCAACACAACCCTTCCAATCTCCATGTCCTCCTGCTCCCAGAGATGTCCCAGTTCTGATGTCTCCAGGGGACGTCAGCTGAGTCCAGGGATGTCCCCAGCCCTTACAGAAGGGTTCACGCTAGCTAGTAGAGATCAAACCACTCACAGCTTCATCTCCCTGCCAGGACAGGACAGGACTGCAGAGAGGGTTCCTCAACCAGGACCTGGACACTCCTCAGGTGAATTGCCCTGATGAAGCCAATGCCGAGTACACTGACACTGGAAGGTGTTTCTCGTGTCCTCAGAGAACATCTGGAAGCAATGCTGGGACATCCACTGCCACCACAACAAGGTCAGGCCCACCAAGGTGTCCACGATCAGGCTCGTCCTCCCAGAGCTGCCAAAACTGCACTTCCCTCCTCTCTTCAGGGATGAAGCTGTGCCTCTGGCATATGCCCCAGCTAGAGGAACTTCACCTGTAGGGAGGTGGTGAGGACTGTTCCAAGTGGCTGATGTGGCACTGGTTGTATCTAGCACGGCTGATGCCACCAGGGCCTGCTTTCCCCTCCAACGCCACACATACCCATGCGATCAGTTGAAGTGACGAAACCTTTGTGGGACCAATGAGACTCCCCTGTTACTTCTATGTGTTTCCTGTCACACAGCGGCTTCTCCCAGCAGCCGAAGTTGAAACAGGACTGGCTTCAAAGGTAAACATTTCTCACAGCTTTCTCATCAACTATATTAAATACAGTCATAACTGCCCTCCTCCCCAATATTTTCTGTATTTGCTGAAGGATGACGTCCTCCTTGCCTTCAGCATGTGCCAGATTACTCATAAACCTGGACCATATGCCACTGCAATTTACTGATGGGCCCAAGCTGTTTTGGTAGATACAAAATCCGAGGGGATTAGGGAGGCTCGAGCCGTGCTGAAAACAGAGCAGCAGCAGTGGGGCAGCTGCTTGCTCTCTTTGCTCAGCCTCAATTTAGGTCAGTGAACAAGAGCTGCCCCATGCCAGGCTGGGGAACCGGGCTGACTGTGGGGGCACACACGGAGGGCACCCCAACCATAGGTGTCTGCCCATGGGGGGAGCTCGCCCTTCCACAGGGCAGGTGGGACTACACTGCTTCCTTGGATCCGGAGCCTGGCTGCCGGGCCCAGTGAGGAGCCCTCAGCTCAAAGCCAAAGAGGGGGTGCTTCCCCCCACCCCGCGGTGACCCCTGCCTGGCAGTGCGCCTCGGGGTGTGGCAGAGCACGGTGACAGCCAGTGGTGGCTCCAGCAGAGCTCCCTGCTGAGACCTGGCTGGTGGCCTGCCCAGAAGGTGGCCGGTGACTGGCAGGTCACCACAGCCGTGTTTCTATGTCCCTGGCCCTGGGAGGGATGTGCTCAGGGAGGGATGTGCTCAGGGAGGGAAGTACCACCTGAACTGGGGCATTTCCTGGGTGGGGGTTATGCAACTCAGAGGTGCTTGAAGCCAGCCTGTAGCTCCCAGGCCAGCACCTTGGCTGCCTCCTCAAGAGCCTGAACTCGCATTTGAACATGGAATGACAACAGATCTGCTGACTCGAGCATTGCCCATTTAACACCTGGAGGGACAAACAGTGCAGCTGAAGCAAGCAGCTACTTATTCAACAGCTTCTTTGCTGGCACATTGGAACCGTCTTTCCCCTCCATACTATCTTACACAAGCACCTTCATCACCTCGAACAAAGCCGCTGCTTGTCACCAGGGAATTCCAGAGGACTGCGGAGAGCAACAGGGAATGGAGACCAGAGTGGTTGAGCACAAGCACCCCACACTACCCCATATGGGTGGGAAGCAATCCAGACTATGGCTGCTGTGCATGAAATATCAAACTTCAGTCATGGGAACCTTCTTTCCGGAATATTCCTCCACTGGGTGTAATTTGGGACTTCTCATCACTTAGAAGATGCTCACGCTCAACACAGCCTGACTGGATTTCCAGCTGTCGGAGCTTCCTTCCACACCACAGTGTACCCCATTGCAAGGAGTTGCTCCTAGGGATTGCACTGCTTGACACGACTAAGTAGATGAGAGCGTCCATTATGACTTTCAAGTAAGAGTTCATGATTTTAACCTCTCAGGTCTCATCTTGACTGCTGAATTGCACCAAAAAACTGCAGACATCTATCTGCCAAGCTCCAGAGGGGCAGCAGCACCTGACCACAAGAGCCTGGCTCAGGCACCCCATGCCCAGGTCCCTGAGAAGGGCGAGGCCATGCTGCATCCCACTGGCTGCCAGCCCTGGCCCCGGGTCCTTGGTGGTGGGGACATCCCTTTGTGCCCGCCCAGCACAGCCCAGGGCTCGCAGGGCTCCGTGCCTGTGAGTCCTGAGCTCCCAGCAACAGCTGCCAGGAGACTGAGCACAAGTGTCTACTGGAAAGGTATGGTTGGGCTTTTCTGTGTATTTTACAGATTTTTCTCCTCAAGTTTATCACTGCTGTGTCCCAGAGTGACCCCAGACCCCCCACACCTTCCTTCGGAGTCAGAGCAGGCGAGAATGCGCTGCTCTCTGCTCCCTGTGCCCAGATGTGCCGTGCAGATGGGGTCTGCAGGGAGGGATGGGGTCTGGCTGCCGATCACTGTTTACAACTCTTATTAAACCCATTCTCCTTTCCTAATTATTATAATAGTTCCTGAAAACACCACCCATGGACTTTAAATGTTTGATGTGTGCTCTAATGAAAGCTGTGGAATTATCCCATGCTTGCTGCCACATGGCCCACACAGCAATGGAGATGCTAAATAATTTTTAAAAATTTATAGTTTACAAGATGTATGTCCCATCTGTGGCAATGCAGCAGCTCCCAAATGCCCTGAATTTCACTGCATTAACAACACCTCTTAAAACCAACTGGCTGCGCTCCACAGGAAGGTTCAGTAACGACCCAAGGGGTGTATCACAGTGTACACAGCTTGGAGACTGACCTTGTTGGGACTGGACGTCACCGAAGCGCATAAACTCCACAGCCAAACCAAGTACTTTACACCTCCAAGTAACACGCTGCTGCTAAAAGCATTCATTCCATTATTCCAGAGAGAAAGAAGTTCCTTTCAGCACCTTTGCCAAAGCTCAGCCCAACCACAGGCACGACAACAAAAACCTGGTGAGTTCAAGTGCAGTATCCCTGGAATGATCGATCCCGGGGGCAAAATCAGGAGTCGCTTTTCTCTCTTCTCCCAAGAGACGTTCTCTGTCACAAGGCAAAATCACACAAACTGTGCCCAACTTAAAAACTGCGTTTGGGATGGGAGCCAGAGCAGATGGTTAGGAAAGCTAAACACCGCTGATTTATTTCTTACCCTTTATGCAGCAATATTAGAGACAATGGCCCTGATCAGAACAAATGAGAACAAACACGGGGATGCAGACTCAATAGAGAATTAACAACCAGCACTACCAGATTCCATTATGCTGTGATTAATTCTGAATTTGTGGCAGGATTATCAGCAGCAAACCTCTAGCTCTATCTAATAGAAGCAGTGCCAAAGCATCCAGCCTTTCAGGGAGGGCTCTTCAGTCTGCAAAGGACTCCAACAGGAAAATGGTGTGGAAGATGCCAGGCTCTGTGCTGCAAATTCAGCTGGAAAATGAACTTACTGTGCCCCACATCCACCCCAAACCCCAAGAAAACAACAGAAAAGCCTGGACAGACACCAGAAGGAGCAGCAAGTCTCTGAATCAGGAAGGTCTGAGGGATGTCACCTGCAAACCTGAGGGACACAGCCACAAGGTTGTCACCCTCCCTTGCCTGGTCCCTCTTACATGAGCACTAGTTTTCTGCCCCCTGTTTCCCACTAGCCAGAGTGTGAGACTGGGGGGAACATCACCTGGAACTATACAGCCTTCCTCTTCCCCTGCCATGGCAAACTCTGCTGCAGGACATACAATGGCTTTGGTCACAGGGTGCCTCAGTTTCCCTGTCCCCAGCACACCACAGCCTCCCCGCCCAGAGCTCCCCTCCCCTGGCAGGAACAAAAGGTGCGAGACACCCGTTACGGCCTTGTCACCATCAGCATTCCCATAAACAGGCTATATTAATACTTAACAACTGTTCCCCACTGTGCCGTGTCACCCCTGGCTTGCTTGTCTGCACGGAGGACACCTGGCCTGGGAACTGCTGCCGACAGCCACAGGAAATGGGACTTGCTGACGAGGGTGTTCAAGGCCGTTATTTGTGAAATGCAGCTGAGGTGGGACACAATGAGTTCAGCCCTGTTTTGCTCCATTTCCCATAGCTAAGCACATAGTAAAAGCTGAGTTTATACCCGGAGCTGCCATGCATTAATATCTCATTATAACTGCAAAGACCTTTTATTTGTATCGGGCCCCGCACCAGCGCTGCGCTGTGTTAATCATCAGAGCTGGGCTCTGTTAATGACCAGCCCCGTAAACCAAACGCAGCAGGTTTGGTTCCTTCCATCCTTGGCCCTCCATGATGGAAAGCAGGAGCCTGCTGCCAGGCTGGGATTTCGGCTGGCACATTGCGCATTATGGCTGCAGTCAATGGCAAGGAATTCCTGCATGTCACCAGTGGCGAGACCACAGAGGTGACATCATGTCCTGAGTTGTGCTCGGCACAACGAATCCCAGTACGTTCCCATAGCCCGCCTTTCAAAGAACTGGTTTTTTCACAGCACTTGATCATTCTGAGGAACAGGAACGAGAGAAAAGCCAGCATCACTGGTTTGATGGAAGTTTCTTGGGATGCTTTTCAGGACCTTGCTGAAAGTCAAGATTTGTTTCCCCCTGCTTCCTGGCAGGGAAGCTGTTGTTTTCCACCTCTGTGGAAGAGAGCTTCTCTGCACAGAGCTTATCTGCTTGTAACTCCTACAAGGTCCCATCTCCCAGCTCCTCCAAAACAACCCTAAAGCAGAGCCAAGAGAGAATGAAGCAGCTGGGAGGAGGTGGGGGACATATAAGGAGTGCCTGCAAAGGCTATGACCCGTTTTTCCTTCTGGAAAGCTGAAGGCTCGGGAAAAAATGGACAAGAGTGAAGGCACATGGGAGGGAAATCCAAACACAAAGATGGAGCCAGGTGATGCAATGAAATACCAGCACACAAAACATACAGATGCTTATGAGGTAACACAAACCTCCAACCCAGATGTCTTTTACAAAACCAAATCCTTAAAAACCCTCAGTGTCTTTTTTCCTTTCCTGAACACTGATAATTTGGAAAACTCTGGGCTGGATGTTGCTCCAGCTGTTCATGCTCCGGGGGCTGTGGCTGCAGTGAGTCAGTGCCGCATGCAGGGACCTTGTGAAAACTCTCTGCAGAGCCCAGCAGTGGCTGCCAGCACAGCACTGAGACAACACGGCAACTCTGCTTTTTGCAGCTACTCAGACCCCCTCCTATGTGACCCAAACACCTTTCTCCTTCCCTCCTGGGTTTTGGTTCCAGCTTAAGAGCCTGTGGAGCGAGAGAAAAGCTGAAACAACTTTACTGCTCAGCCAGGCCAAGCAGGGACCTTGCCTGAAACTCCTCCAGTTCGCTGGACTTGTAGTTTGGCTTCAAGCTTGTACCGAGCTGTAGCCACAAACTTGGAGCCAGCTCTGGGATCACCCGGAGAGCCAGGCAGTCCCTACGCTCCGTGTGGGGTTATGCAGCAGTTACTACACCCAGGGTGAGCTCTAACTTGCACCCAGAAGCTGGCCTCCACGCCCACATTTTGGAGCTTGTAACACCTGAATGACTTACCACGGAACATGAGCACCTGCTTTAGCAATCTGTGGTCACGAAAGCTTAGGAGACAGAGATCTGACAGTGCTTTTGGCACGACAGCAGTAAAGTGGTGGTTCAGAAGTTCACGGGTTTGACTCTTCAAAAGGAACAATTAGCACAGCTCTTCAAAGTACACATGGAGTGATGGGAAGGAATGGGATGTCTCCCTACAGCCTTTAGCAAAACCCAAATCTAACTCATGCCTACATGAAAGTTGCTGCTCTTAAAAGTGGTGCTAATAAAACTGGTGCAAAGATGCTGAGAAATAGCAGTGGGAAAAGTGCTCTGAAGTGTTTTGAACTGGAAGTCAAGAGCATCTTTAGAATGGGAATTCCCAGCTCACAGATCCAAAAAAAGCTCCCCCTTCCCAAGAGGCAACGGTGACAGCAGGACCAGGGATCTTCTCCGTGAGGAGGGGCAACATGGCAGTAGTATAGCCCACGCCTCAACAGCTTCTGTCCTGGGTGCGGGCAGGGCTCCTGGGGAGGGGTTCATGCTCTGTTGCTCCGCACTCCCATCTCCTTCTGTTCCAGGGGCAGGGGGATGGATGGGATGTGCTAGGAGAGGGGACAGTGACACATGTCTGGCTTTGGCAGTCAGCCCATGTGTTCTTTGGCCCTGGCAAGACAGCAGAGCTCAGGCTCTCTCCTTTTCAAGGGGCTGTGGAAGGAGAGCTGCCCTGGGAAAGCCAGCAACATGGACACGAATGGAAGGAGAGCTCTGACCTCAAACCTGAGCTCTGATTCCACAAGGACAACCCCACCAATATTAGATAGAAACAGAGATCACATTTGAGTGACCCATAGGGCAAACCCACATCTGCAGGGCTTCTGCAGAGGCTCCAAGTCGCCCACTCACTTTACACCAGGCAGGAAACAGAAGCAGCAAGGGCAGTGCCTTCCTCATGGGTTACAAACTGTTCTAGCTCGGGGTATTCATCAATGCGCAATAAAGCCCTGCCTCCTGCTAGTAGGTACAGAACGTGATTCCTATCTTTAACTCAATCCCATTCACTGGGATTCCCCATGCTGGGAAGTGCTGACCAGTGCCCTCTCTCTCTCCACAGGCACTGATGGCATTTTTGGCTTGTCACCCTCCTGACATATATACAGGAGAAATTCTTTCTGCACAGAGCAGGAATGAGACAGGGGAGTAAAACACTGAATAACCCAGGAACTCTTGTTACATCCAAAGCAATATCTTTCTTGGGGTGGGAAACTTGCACATGTTTTCTCCAGCTTCTCTTCTATAAATATTTTATCTAATCCACTTCCTTCCCTAGGTAGACTTGGATATCAAAATAAATGAAATAAATGCAGCTCTGCTGTGGGTTTTGGTAGAATCCCCGACAACTGTGGCAACTGCTGGAGAGCTGATATTCCTCTTAAAAATCCCCTATTTAATTCCTGCTTACATGATTAGGTCCTGAAGCACAGATACATTCAATCACCACCTCGGAGTACCTCGTAAATCTCTGCTCAGTATCAACACAAAGAACCTAAAGTGCTTTAGGCAGAATATTCCCATTTGCAGCGCTTTGAGCACAGAGTGTGCTGGCCCACGCGAGGGTGCAGGAACAGCCCTAAATTCCTCTCAGGAAAACTGGGCTGTGATAAGCACCTGCCAGCGATGCTGGACTGGGCACCATTCCTTTCATGAGCTGTCACCTCTGGGCTCCTCAGCCACCACAGCTCCCCCACCTTCCCTATCTCCCACAGCTGTGCCTGAGATCCCATGCCCTAAAACCACTTTCGAAACTGAGCTGGTTAAACTGCTGGAAGTGTCTGTATGGGTGAATGGAAATCCATTTCACTCCAGTTCATGTCAAATACATCTTAAGTCCCCATGGGATCAGATTACGTGAGTATCAGATGTGGTTACAGCAAGCGCCCCTGAGAGCTTCTCCACCAGAGTGGTGGGATACATTATAAAACCAGTTTATACCAGCACTGCCTTGTCTGAATCACACGTTTCTGCCACTGATACTCTATCTGATCTACTGCGAGGTGTCCCTACGTGCAGCAGCTCACTCAGCCAGGGACTGTGAGGCAAAGCCACCAGTGCAGGTGAGAGAAGAGTGGCTTTAAAGGAAGAACAGAAGCACAAAACCACCCTATGCTGACAGGGGCACAATGCATTCAGCTGTCAGCTCTGCAGGTAACCAAAGGTGAGTGGTTTGGGGGGGCTCTGGGGAGTACAGCACTGGGATGGAGGGTTTGGACAGCAACTGATGGGGAAGGATGCTTGGTGGCCCATGAGGAATTGTTTGATCTTACCAAGGGCTTCTCCTGAAATGCTTGGCAGGTGTAAAGTGAAGCAGAAGAAATGTGGACAAAAATATGCTGCATATTGGTTTGGCTCTGAATGCCATTTGCAGTTTGGCCACATGAAAGGACCTTGCACGTTTACTCCCTGTGAATGCAGATGAGGAGACTTGCTTAGAGAAAACACGGAATGCTGGCCTTAAATCTTCATTCACATCCAACTTCCAAATGAGAAACAAACATTTAACACTGATAAATTAAGTCAGCAGTGATTCATTAAGACCAGCAGAAACTCAAGCCGTGCCACAAACAATTCTCAACCGAAATGTAAAACTTTCTGTATGCAATTTGTGTGTGGCCAGCAGGCCGAGGGAGGGGTCTCCCCCTCTACTTTGCTCATCTCAAGACAGCATCTCCTAAGGCAGCCATGCCTGGCCACGGCTGTTCTGAGATGCCTTTAGCCTTGTCCTTCAGCCCAGAATCTGTGTGTGCTTCCCAAGAGGAACCTGCCCGTGTTGACCTGGGCCTGGAATCAAGGACACTGGCAGGCCACACTGACAAGCACAGTGGTCACGGCGCACTGCTCCGGTTCCCTCCGTGCGACAGCCAAGCTCCACTGGGCTGTGCCCATCACCCCTGCCCGCCCTCCCCGTGGCCCGGTCACCTCCGAGGTGTGAGGAGCATCAGCCAGAGCCACGCAGAAAATCACAGCTTCCCGAGAGGCCCTTCACACTCCTCCGAGTGCAAACGCTGCTGCTCTGGGCTCAGGAGCCAGCATGCCGTGACACCCCCCTCACACAGGCTCCCGTTACTTGGGAAAGCCGAGCCAGCCCGGTCCCCTCGTGCACCCTGCCTGACAAACCTGCCGCGGCTGTGACCTTGCTGCCGTCCTCTGGCCGCAGCCCCCTCGGGAGGAGGCACGCGGAACGGGGACACCAGCCAGGAGCTGGGCTGCGGGACACGGAGCTAGACACGCACGGGGAGCAGGCGCTGTGCACGCATGGCTGGTGACCTGTGGGACTCAGGCTGGCAGCTCCTCCAGGGCCCGGGACTTGGCAGTCTCCGCTCCCAGCCCCTTCTGTGCAGCCACAGACAGGTGCCAAAACGCTGCCCAGCCTGGATACACTTCAAAGGGTGAGGGGAAGGTGGAACTGGGCTGCACCAGAGCCTGTGGGCTACCAGGACTGTCTCCCAACACCTCCATCTGCTGTCACCTCACCCCATGGAGGGAACTCGCTTATCACAGTAGCATCAAGTCCACAACCTCTTTCCTACCATTTCACACTGACTTCTTCTCAGCAGAAGGTGGTAGTGAAGAATCAGAAAGGTTTTAGCAGCCTCCTGAGCATGAGGCCTAGAGAAAAGAAAAGAAGGCACCATACCCAGAACTACAGACTCTAATTAGTCACCAAAAACAAGGAACTTTGCCGCTGGACACAGAGAGACTGGGGTAAAACACGGCAAATGCCCAAAATCAAGGCATATGAATGGCAAATACTGAATTTGGAGCAAAGAATAAGAATTACTATATGCTAGACTGAATAAATGAAGCAAGGCATGGACAACAAAGAGGGCTGTGTCAGAGACTGAAATAGTTCATGCCTCAAACATTGATATAAAGTTTTAAACTGTATAAAGACCACCTCTTCCTAAAGGATGCCTGACTGGAACTTTGGACTGGAGATTAGATAAATGGAAACCCATTCTTCAATCACTCAGGCCTAGGAAAAAACAAACAAGGCTGGGGGGAAAGGAATGCATCCACAGGGGAACCAAACCCAGAAGCCGTGCTGAGAGACTCAACCTCTGGGTGAGTTTGGGGTAGGGGAGACCACAGCCCGCAGAAGCCAGGTTTACACAGACTCCCCCCTGCCAAAACGCCCGGGGGGAGGAGGTTTTGGGTGGTCAAAGGCAGCGAACACTCATCTCCCCTAACACAAACGAACGCAGCTGTGGAACCCCCAACCCCACAGGCCAAATCCACGGGACTTACATGTGAGAGGCAGCTGAGGGGGTGTCATAATCCATCAAAGACTCCCTGAAGTGCCCCCTCAGAGGCTTTGCACCACAGGATTGCACGTGATACAACAGATCTGGAGTCTGTTGCAAGAGACTGCCCCTCCCCACCCCCCAGGACATTGTACCTGGACATTGCCACCTGGCCTGAGCTTATATTAACCCAGTGGATTCTATGCTTTGGGGGACCTTCACCACCAGGAAGACCAGCTGGAGAGGATCATCAAGATGCCAGTGGGATCCTCGGAGCGGCGATATTCTTTTTATTCGGTCTCTGTCACTCTCCTTCTGTTCCCCCACCTCTCTTCTATTTCTCTCTCTCTCTCTCTTTTCCTTTCTCTCTCTCATATTTACTATCAAACAAAACCCATACTATTGATATTGCAATATGGTCTTGTTTGCATCTTAATTTGGGCAGAGGCATTTCTAAGAACTTTCATAACCGGATCATGACAGGCTGGGACACACAGAGAAGTTTTCCAAACGGGGCTTACTAAACCTCCCAGGTGCCTCCATCAACTAGCACAAGTGTCTCCCTCTGTGCCGCAAAGCACGGTCAGTTCCCTTCTGTACCCTATACTGTCTTTCCCTTTCAAGTGTATTTTTTCTAGGCTTTGGCACCATCAGTTGGTGCTCCATTTGAGAGTTTTGCCCAACAATAGCCTGGACACAAATGTGCTAATTGCACAGTGTGTGTGGGTGTTTAAAAACACAAAATAAAACTCAGACAATGGTTCCCTGCTGAACCAGCTCTTCAGCCAGCACAAATCCACTCCTACATGAAGGCAGTGCACAGCCAGGCACACTCCACAGCCACCCAAATCCCAAGAGACACGCTGCTCTCCTGAGGGGACCGTAAGGCTATTACAGACCCATCTCCTCACTGAGGGGGTGCCACGGGAGCACCTGGGGGGAACCTGGCACACTTGGCACTTGATCCCAGTGTAAGCAACATCCTTCGTGACAAAGAATAGTTGCCATTGCAAATATCCATCACCCAAGCTCCATTCACTTCCCCGCATGCAGGGCGAGGGCTGCTGGCATCCGGAAGTGAGCCGGGCTCCCTAAAACAAGGTGGCTTGCTCTGGGAGGGTTATTGCCAACGTTATTGCCATCCAGGTATAAATATGTACATGGCCCATCATTTTCTTGTAACAAATGGTGAAAGCCACTGCGGTGACAGTGAGGCAGCACGGGAGCAAGGTGACTTTATCACCTACCCATGACTATGTTTCCCAAGCAGCCTCCTCACCAATCCGGAGCCCTCCGTGATCATTAGTTCCTGCACATGGCAGCAATGAAATTGTCCCTTAAAGTAAATCATTCACGGATTTTTATAATCCGAAATAAAATTTTCTAATATTTTTTTCCTAAGTTTTCCAGGTTTAAGGTTTTAATCTTTTATTATTTATTGTGCAGCAGTTGTGAAGGGCATGATGAGCAGCCCGGCGTAAATAGTCATCGGTGAAGGGTCGGTGCCTGACAATGCTGCATTGAATAAATTAATTTCTTTTCTTTTTCTTATTATTCCATATTCTCTCTGAGGTGAGTTGAATACAGCCAGAAAAATGAAAGAGTAAAACAAAACAAACTAAAGCTGCACTTTGGCTTCTGGGTGTTTTCCTGTCTGGTGGCTGAGGCTGCTGATAAATATTCCCTGGAAATGGTACTGAAGGAGAAAATGGCATATAGATATATTTTCCTTTCTTCCTTCACACTCAGAGCATCAAATTCAAAAGACGACAATTTTCTGCTGCTTGAGATGCAGAGTGTTCCTCTATTTCTGCACTCTCCAGGATTTATCACTCTTTTAAACTACTGCAAACACTGTTCAACCTTTGCTACCTTTACCTCTGGTCATTTCCTTTCGCCCACCAGAGCCTGAATTAGCGCTAATCACAGCAAAACACTGGACATTCTCCTAACTGTAGGCTTAAAAAATAACCGTCATTCCACAGAAATAGACATAAAATATCTCATTAGACCAACAGCACTACCAGGCACATTCCAGCCTAGAGTATAAAAAAATTTATGTTATGTATCATTTCTTTCTACCTCAATTCTCTGACTCCTGAAACTCTGAGGTGGAACATCCTGATGTGCCTGCAGGACCCACTTCCCTGTGACACAATAATGCTGTGAATAGAGGACTCTCCAAATTGCACACTATGGGTGACACAATAATTCCAGGAATTGGGGACTTTCCAAACTGTACACTACAGGTGACAAAATTATGCCGTGTCTTGTTGGCACTGTAATGCTGCCACTTGTTTTCTCTTGGAAACAACTTCCCCTTTAATTTCCCTCTGCATTCAAACTGTACAATAACACCAGGTACCATTTCCCTGGACAAGAATCCTACAGCATTTCAATTAAAATCTCTCATCTTTAGACCTTTTTTTTCCTGGACACCCCTCCAGTTCCACTCACAGCCGAGGCGCAAAACCCAATCAGTTATTAATTGAGGCACGTTAAAATTCATTAACTCTGCTTGTGAAGCTGAAGCTATAATTAACTGTCTGCCCAGGCTTTTGTTCTTTCATCTCCAGGTAGAAGGTTCCATAGTTAATAGGATAAGGCAGGATCCCACCTCCTCTCTGTGGCAGACAGCCCAGCCCTGGTGCAGTGGAAACATCCCACTCTAATGCTGTCCTTGCAACTGCTGCCCATCCTGTGCCTCAGGTCAACCGGAGCACATTTGGAAAGAGTGGGAGCATTAAAAATCCCTGTGGAAATATTTTGCAAAAGGCCATTTCCCACAAGCTCGCCGTCCTGCTGCAGGACTTTAATGTTCGAGAGCTGCTAAAAACACAGCTCAAGGCAAATCCTGTTTCACACGTGGAGCAGCACCAAGCCGACCTTTACTGTAAAACAAGCATGGGAATTCACACCCATGTCAGGTCCCTGTGGCAGCCTTGGCTCCAGCAGTTGCACACGCTGCTGCACCTCCACTGGCTTGTGAGGAACACAGCCAAATCTAACCTGCATAAAACTGGCTCCTCCCAACTGGAGCTGCTTTGGGGGGAATTTCATGGACAGCTCAGTGGAAGTGACTTCCCACTTCCGGTATGAACCGTCCTTGGCAGAATGGGAATAATTTGCATTTAACCAGGGACGTAGCGGATTCTGTGTCCGTAAGCACCATCAGTAACGAGAATAGGAGGAAATGGTGTAAACCAAGAGGAAAGAGGGATGTCTTGTCCTGGATGTTTTTACACTCTGTGGAGCCAGGGCTGTCAGGAGCCAGGGCAGGTCAGAGCAGAGGTGATGGAGCCAGGACTCCTTTCACACCCCCGCCCCCCCCATTCCCTGTTCCTGCAATGTGCCAGCCTACACATTGGAGCTGGCACCAAGGAAGCTGGCTGGTGCCAAGAAACATGTCTGGTGCAGATTATTTCCCGACTGGAGCAGTGAGGGATCCACAGAGACTCTGAGAGTTGCAATATGGTTGCCCTCCCCACTCTTGCTGCCCCACGAGCGGACTGGTGCAGCCCTCCGAGAGCAGTATGAGGATCTGGATGAACTGCATGAGTTCCAGGTGCCAACTGGCAGACATTTGGAGAAGGATCATTTTCTGTACCCACAGCCAGAGGCAGCAGCAGCAAAGGAAAATGAAACTGGAGATCAGAGAACAGGCAGAATAGTCCAATTTCTGCAGTGCCCTGTGTGGGCACTACAATTTGTCAGACCATTCCACCTCACAGAGCACACAGGCACAGAGTGTCTATCCCAAAGATATGGCCTTTGGAGAGGTTCCCTGCATCCCAGCAGTCCCAGAGCTCCGTTTGGACCCACCCCGATCCGTCCATCCGGCAGAGCCGCTGGGGGTTCCTGACTCATCCCGCCAACTGACTCGCAGCAGCACCAATCAATTCATGTCCCTGTGTGAGAACTCAGGGAAGCAAACACGGCCTCCGTGAAAGCCAGGAAAAAAATGGCAGTGACCTTGCCCAATTTCTCACATGGCTCCATATCCATCACACCCATCCCATCCTCATAAGCTGCACAAGGAGCTCTAATGCCAGTATTGATGATGCTGTCAAGCCTTCACAAAAGGTGCCTGACAGCCCCGTGTAAGGCAGAGATAGGGGGAGCTCAGGCCATCAATAGCTTCAGAAGTCTCACACAGAAACCTCCACTCAGTGCAAGCACAGACTGCCAACAGCTTCTTCCTCCCTTTCCCTAATGTTGTGAAGATAAATGCCCACAAGAGTCAACCACCTCGTACTCTACAAATACAGTTATTTTCACAAGAGAAACCAAAGCCATTAAAGGCCTGTTTCTGCCCAGGAGCACCGGGGGCTGGGACCTTGCCACTCTCCCTTGAGCAGCAGCTGAACAGGACATAGAGGATGGTGACAATCCACCTGCACTTCCACCTTCCAGGCTGGGAATGCCACCGTGGACTCTCACCTGCCATCACTGGGCCTCCTCGCCTGGGTCTGTGAGCTACCAGGCCCCTCACCCAGCAGCCCGGCTCTGCCCAAAATCCCGGTGGTTTCATTACATCATCAAAATATTAATGGCCACGTTTTAAGATCAACATTTGTTTTGCCAGGAGCAATGAATAATGCGAACAGCACCACCCCAAATCATGACGATTTTACTTAGACCAGAGGCAGAGAGCCACCCTCTGATCCCATGCCAAAACTGAGGGAAAATAAAATGCCTTTGGAGCTCGTGAGAGGGAATAGGTACAAAGGAACAGGGAATGAATGGCTCTGTTTATCAACAAAACACAGAGTCAACACAGCCCTGGGTCCCCAAATTCCACAGGATGAAGACCCTTGTATCTCCTGTGCCCTCGGAACCTGTGCCTCTGGAGCTTGGAATGCCTGTTTCTAGGAGAAACAAGTTTCCTGGTTTGCTCCTTTCTGAAAGCAGTGACCCAAAACCTCTATCATTAGTAACAATAATTAAAAGGTGCCATAAGAGGGAGTGTATGGCTGGTTGCCACTACAAAGAACAGTCTCATTAATTTAGTACAGATTTTTAACTTGGCTTCATCAGGACATGGCTGTTGAAGGCCATTTAGGACTCAGGGGATACTCTGTGCTTCGGGCTTCCCTCAGGACTGTCAGGAAGATGGGAGGCAAGGAAGAGCTGGTGGCTGCTGTGTAGTTTTGCCCATGCAGCCAGAGTAAGTATCCTTTTGTCAGTCCTTCAGGCAAGAGAAAACATCCTTTCTCTGAACCTTTCTCACCAAGACACCCTTAATACAGCTTTTTTTAGCTGGGACACAGGAAAGACCCAACAGCCCTAAGCTAAGTGATAACTCAGGATGGGCACTGGGGAGAAGTTCCTGTGTCAGACAGTGCCCACAAAGCAGAGTTAATAACCGATAATCACAGACCCAGCAGACAGGAAGTACCCAGCAGCCTCTCCAATGGAGCACAGACAAGGGGATAGGAACACAGCTCTAACAGCTGGCTTGGGAATGCTCCCAGAGCCAATTCCTGACATCACACACAACCGGGAAGGCACATTTGTAATTAAAGTCTACTTTAAGATAAACAGAAAAGCCCTGTCATGAATCACAGCTTTTATTACACACATTATGCAGCTATTGGATCTACCTGATTTCCCTGACTGCCCCTTCCTGGCAGTCCTAGAGCTCCCAAGGATATCTCTGCAGAAGAGCACACGGAGTCAGGAGGAAAAAGCCCTTGGGAAGCACTGTCTGCAGGAAACTTCCCAAAAGATGGGGCTATGGGCTCCCCACCTTCATCACATGGACTATCAGCTGAGACCAGCAACCACTTAATATTTCCCACCCATAGAATAATCGGAGCGCATGGCAGGTGCTTGGAATGACAAGCAAGGCCAAGGCCTGCAAACACAATAGGTGGGCCACCACATGGAGGCTTTCTGGGCCACCTCCAGCCTCCTGCAGTCCCTGAAGAAAGCAGCTTTAGGAATCAACATACTACTATTTTTGCCCCAGAAAAATACTTGCATCCAAGCACAGTTTTACATTAAGTTGTTCTTACTTATCATGACATTTCTGGGATGCTTTGAGGTGTGTACCCCAAAGAAGGCGGCTGTGCTTTTTTATTTCACATCTGGGAATTGCCTCTGCTCTCCTTTACCAGCTGCAGCTTTGTGCTATGTTTGCTTTTCTCCTAATTGAAGCCAGAAGAACAAGTTCAGGTCTCTGAACAGAAACCATCCAGAGTGAGGTATCGGGGTTAAATCCACCCTGCACAGTAAAAGCAAATTAATCTAGGCTGATAAAGCATGAGCCTTTAGTTGCCAGGAATCCATGAAAGCCTGCGGAGATTTATTCCTGCACTGCATTTCAAGAACATGGCCGGCCTGGGTCCCCGAGCCCAGCCGGGCTCCCTCCAGCTCAGCCCAGCCCAGCCCAACCTCACGGCACGCAGGTCCGGATCAGGTTTCTCAGCTAAATGTAAATAAAGGGTTTTCTACTTGCTGCTAACACTGTACGTGGAAATAACAGTAAGACATCTTTAATTAAAGCAACTTCTGGTGCATGGACTCCTATGTCACCAAAGTAAGACCTGGAAGGGCACCGGTCTTGCAAGCAAGTGCAGATCCCCAACATTTAAACAGCCAAGTAACAGAGGATGGAGTCCTGCGTTCTACAGTACTGCCTGTGGTGTTCTTCTTCAGCCTGTTTTTACTGTACAGTTCTTCGCATACCCGAAGATCATCCTCACTTCCAGAATTTCTTCAGCCATGGTCTAACCACATCTCCAGTGCCCATGCTTGCCACCAGCCACAGCACCAGGCGCCCACAGGCACCCACGGGCTGTGCTGGGATAAGCCTAGGCACAGCTCGGGGTGCAGCAGCCCCTCCCTGCCCACCTGACCCAGCAGGTACACGGAGCCTGGCATTGCCAGGGGATCCGGCGGCAACCAGCGCTGCCAATTGGACACCTGTAGCTCCAGGACCAGGGAAAAAAAATCATGTTTTATGACTAGGATCTAAAGCAAATTTTATTGGGAGCTTTTATGTTGGTAGCTTTGAGTAGTTTTTATAGAGAGGAGTTCTGAAAACTGCCATAAAATTTTGCCTTGGGGGTTATGATTACATTTGTATCTCTCCCAAACTTAGATAAATAAAGACGACAGTTTTTACTGTAGAAGCTTAAAAGGTTAGAGTGGTATTTGGTCTGTGATGAACCTTTTATAGAGATGATGTTGTAAGAATTTATTCTTAAATATCAATAAAAAAATACAACTTAACACTTCTTGATAAAGCTATGGTGATTAGAAGAGCTGTCAAAGAGGTGGCAGCACTGCTGGTGGCTTCCTTCCTGCTCAAATCATGCTTTAGTACATTTTTGGTTGCTGGAAACTATTAACTAATTTGCACTCTGTCAGAGGAGAAGTGTGCTTTCTAAGAACAGTGCTTTGTGGTATCCCAGTATTTGAGATGAGATTCACCTCACAGCTGATTTTGGGGTAAGCGGATACACCTCCCTTTAGGAGGGACCTTGTACAGTTCCGTGTCTTTATACTTTTGCAAAAGGTAAATGAGACACAACACCTGTTTCAGGCAGCCCAGCATGTGCCACAGCCCTGCCCTGAGCTCAGCACACTCAGCTGCCCAACAGCCCGTGCTCAGGCTGTGCCCCTGCCCCACACCTGCCCAGCACTGGGGTACCTCAAGCCCTACCTGCACAATTCCCATGTGAATCAGCACCTCTGTAACAGCAGGAGGCCCTTCCCAAGAGGCATTTCCCAAGGTCTCCTCTCCCAGACACCACACCCACAAGGACTGTCAGAAGGACTTCCAGAAGCTTACAGGGTGTGGGGTCCAAGCCTCCCACGTCACAAAGAGGTCCCAGTTCCAGGGAACACTGTGCACTGATTAAAACAGGCACTGCAGCTGGTTTTGGGGGAGCGAGGCACACACAGCATTACACGCTGATTTTCAAACACACAACACCTTGTGTGAAAGTGAACACCTGAACACTGGAAACAAGGACTGTTGAACTTGCTCTCCCTCCATCAAGCACAGCCACATTAGGATTTTAAATTTCAGCAAAAAGTAGTGATAATCTTATTTGTTTCAGACAGGATGACTAATTAGTGAGGAGAACTCCCTCAAAACCTTCAGTGGAGCAGCTCTTGGCCAAGTGCAGCGTGGGCACAGGCACCCCCCACTGTGTTCCACAAGGCAGATTAAACCCTGCTCAAAGTCTCTATCAAACCACGTGGTCTTGAACACACATCTGAACGAAACCTTCACCCACAAATATGTTAACTGAAACAAACTGGACACCATCAGTAAGAAATCACACACATCGCGACAAGTGCTCACAGTGAACCAGTGCTCTGCATAACTGGCAACAGACACAAAGTAAAATGGAAATCACAGCATCCAAGAGGCACGTGCACAGAAAAAAGCTGCTTTATTATTTTTTTAAATCCCCTCCCTCTTACCTTAATTTCTTCAGTCCGATGCTGCTCAGACAGGATCACTGTTCTGTTCCAGCCATGAGAAGAACGCTGGATGTCCCAGAACGCATTTGGAATCACAGTGTTTGCATCTGTTTGTGTGCTTCAAGTCAGTGTCAATGTGTGTTTGTGTGCTTCGGTGTTAATCTGTTTTTCCATGTGTTTAATGTATAAATAAGACTGGAACATCTCCTACCTTAGCCTTCACCTCCTGCTGCGCCTCGTGGTTGGCACCTGACAGGTCCCGAGGAGGCTGTACTGGGTCACCGGAGATCCAGAGGAGACAGCTGGGCCACAAGACACTGCAATGCCTGCAAAAGGATGGTGCAGGGTTGGCCAAGCCACAGCAAAGGGCTTAAACATTCCATGATCAAAAATCTTTTGTTCAACACATGCCTGAGCCCCAAAGACACAAGTTAAACATATGTTGAAGCACCTTGGTCAAACAATAAAGATTCCCCAATTCACTTGTACCCACGGAGGACAGGTACCCCCGAAATGCACAGCCACCCACGAAGCCAGTCACTTCCCAGCAACTAGAGGTGGACCAGCCCCACACAGAGTGAGGGGTGAAAAGCAAATGTTGCCATCTCAAAGCTCAGGAGAACTAAGGAAAAATGTTTGCATCCATTATTATTGGGGACATAAAGAAACATGTTTTTATTAAGAAGGTGTTTCTTCAGTGTTTCTGGGTGAAGGAAAGAAGCTTAAATCATAATGTAATTTATTTGTTATGAATTGTCTCTTTAGGTCTTGCTACAGCTATTACTACTTCATTGCGTCCATGTAAGGCTTAAAAATGTCACTGACAATGACACAGAGTTTCATCCCAAGCCAAAATAAAAGAAATTCAGTAATTTAAGGGAGGTCTTTGTGTTGTTTTAAAGCAGAGCTGGCTGGTAGGACTCGAGCCTGTCCCCAGCTGAGGACTGCTCAGCTCTGCAGGCTGTGTGGTTGCTTGAAGTGCTGCCTGGCCCTTGACACCCTCCCACAGACTCCCAGTTTCCTGCAGGCTGATCATCAGCTATTCCAGTAACTCCTGCAGGCACTCCAACAGCACGTTTCACATCCCCTGCCCGGCTCCGAGGACTGCAGCAGGTGGATATTGCCCACGGGTGAACAGGGTTTCAGAGGCAGCGGAACGTCGCCGGCAGCTGGAGGCTGAAGGCAACAAGCCCGATCAAAGGAGCTGCTGTTACCTGAGGCCATCCCAGCGCTGCCCCTCCGGAGAGATGCTGTGTGTTTGCTGCGCTCACAGCGTTGCTCGGGATGCTGGGGACTGCCCCAGCACCTGGGCCCCCGGCTCTCTGGGGCCACGGTGGTGCAGGAGGGAGGGACGCAGCCTTCATCACCCCGGTGCACAGAGGAAGGGGAGGCACTGTCATGATCCTGCTGGGGACGTGCCCAGCAACAGAGAACTGAGAAATGCCACACAGAACAAGCCAGCTGAAGCAGGAAGCCTCCAAAACACCTTCACTCAGTTTTGCACTCCTTCCCTTCTTTTTCTTAAATAAAAATGTTCTGCTTGCCTCAGGCTTTACAGTGCTGTGCTGGTGGACAGCACCCTAAGCCCAGTCCTCAGATGGGATGAGCAGAGACTCCACACGAGATGAGGCTCCAGACCTAGCACCAGCTGTGTGCAGCCTCGTTCCAGAGCCTCAGTTCAGGGATGTGCAGGCTCAGGACACCAACAGAGGCATTTGGATACCACATGCCTTGTTTATCACAATTCTGGCAGAAGTGCTCGTGCTCCACGTGGGTAGGACACTGAGGAATGTCTTGGAGGAGGTGGGGGGGTTCAGGGAGCCCCTAAGCCCCTTTGCTCATTACCACCATCCCTGTCTCTCTATTTTCCTGCTCATGGTCACACAAAGAATAAGCAGGGGTTACCAGAGGGCCTCCTTACCCCCACAGGCCATGCACACAGGATGAGGATAGCTTCAGGATGGAATTTTTGCCAGCATGTATCTTTTTGCTGTTGTTACAGGTTGGCATCTCCACAGAGCAGCGAGAGAGAGCCAAGTTTATTACTACCCGAGTTTATAATTTAGAACCTGTGCGACTGAAGGCTGAAAACACAGCAATGTTGCAGGGTAATTCTGGGAAGTAACCATCCTGCAGCACCAATTATTAAAACCACTTGCACACAATAAAGCTATAAAGATTAAAAATATAGCACACTTGTCATTAACTATGGATGAAGTCATGTAATATGTATTATAGAGCAGCGCAGGGCCAGCCGCGCACTATGGCACAGCCCTGCCGAGAAGCCCAAACCCCAGTCCCAGACCAGCATGCGTTTTGTCAGAGCCCAGGAACAAGTTTGTCATGCAAAATAAACACAGATGTT
>VZRS01010173.1:4215-269215 GCA_013398055.1 Ifrita kowaldi | reverse complement strand
AATAAACTGTTATCTGACATTGCTGGACAGGGTACTAGGAATAAATGCAATCTTTCTCCTTGAGAATCACTGCCTTAGTTTTCCCTTTTCTTTTCCCCCCTTGGTGGGGAGGAAAGGCGTTCTGATGGAGCGGAGCCAGGCGAGATGGATACGGGGGGTGGAGGGAGAGGGAGCACTGTGGGCTGAACTGCTCTTTCCTTGTCACAGGGGTCAGCCTGACGCTCAGCAGAGCTGACAGAGCCCATCCTTAGTGGATGCCACTGCAATATTAACACTCATTTGGAGCAGATGTGGCTAAAAGCATGAAACATTGAACAAACAGCTGCCACGGATCCAGTGCCATTGCAGGAGCACTTATGGTCCATTAATGCTGCGTTCCCGGGGCCGGGAGGGCAGACCTGCTCCCCTCAGTGCTGTGGCTCCTGTGGCCCACCTGGCCCTGCCCTCCTCCCACACAGCAGCAGCACTTGCCTCTGGATTTATTTCCACACAGAAACGGTAACTTTTTTCCCTTTTTAATCTCCAGTCTTTATATGCCCCTCCACATTTCACACAGGAGACAAGCAGCCAAAGGGGACAGTAAAGCCTCAAAAGCCCCAGCTCAGCTTGGGAGAGCTCCCCTGTAAATCTGGGCCGATTTGGGGGGGGGGGATGGAGAGCCCAGGTCTCAGCTCAGGGGCGTGGAGCAGACAAACAACATGAAACCTGCCCGCACAGATATCTGCAGAGAAAAGGAAACACAGCAAGCAAGGCCTTCAGCTGAACGCTAAAACTGAACCCAGCCAGACCATCAGCACATCCCTGGAGCCCAAAGCTGAGCACAGCAGTGATGGAGCTCTCAGTCAGCCCAACAGCAACTCGTGACACCAGCCAGGGGACAGGGTTGGACACAGAGCTGGAGACCACCAGCCATGAGAGGAACATGGGACAACACAACACAGAGCTGGAGCTCACCAGCCAGGGAAGCACCAGGCTGCTCTGGCTCTTGGCCAGCTTCTCACGTATCCACCATTTTGGCATATGAGGGGTTTCTAAACCATTCCCTTCAAGACAGCCGCTCTTCACCTGTTACTGACCTAAGCTCTCCTACCAAAATAACGTCAGGTAGTAAAAGCAAGTCAAGCCTGCTGAGGCAAACACTATTAATTTACTACTATTTACCATAAAGCACCATTAACCAGAAGTCCTTTTTGAACAGGTAAAGGAGTATCTGGTTCTGTCCTGTTTAAAAACTAACTCCTGAATAGGGCAAACAGCAAGGGGCACAGACAGAGCAAGAGATGTGGGCATATCTGTACCTTTAGTACTACTGCAGATAGAACGTCTCACCAAGAGGGCAGATAACACGAGGACATGCAGAGCCAGGACCCCAATCACGGTCACTTCCTCATTCCACACCCTCCACCTTGCACGTGGGTCACCAGCACACCAACTGTGACCTTACTGAACGGCATGTGGTACCCCAAGCCACGCAGAAAGGACACTTCCAGTGCCTGCAGGTCTCCAGCAGCTTACCTGAGATACACTTGCCATCATAACTATTTTGCAGCTAAGCCAGCTTCCCTATGTCCCCCCAGCACCAGGATCTTCTCTTCAGGTTTTCCAAAGGCACAGCAGCCCCTGGGACTTGTGAGCCCATGGGCATAGGTGGACACAGGTTCCTGATGCCACACAACCTCTTCTGCCAGCGCAGCAACTCACTCCTGGCTCTGCAGTCTGTGCTGCTGCCAGCTGACAGGGACTCCCAGCTTCCTCTTGCTTGTTCCAGTTTTCCAAAGGCCCCTTCAGCTAGCTGAACCTGCCTTTAATTTTAATTGCCCTTTAATGCCTGCAGTTGTCTAAGCCACAATGGTAACAAAAACCCCAACCCAAACCAGTGAAAAAAGGACCAACATTCAGGGGAAAATCCTGTGTTGTCAGGTAAGTGAGGTACCCTGAGAGCACTGTGGCACAGAGGTTACACTGACACACCAAAGAGCATGTCCTCCCTCAGCACCAGCCACAGGTGCTACAGCAGCATAATGAAGTGCCACTGCCATCATTAGTGACATGACAGACTGCCCTCCATTAATGCACCTGATGGTCAGGCCTGCCCTCTGCTCCCGTCCTTCCACCTCTCAAGTGTGTTCCTGATCCCCAGACTCTAGGAGGCACGGCCCATAAATCACACTGCCAGCAGTTCCTCCTCACAGGTAGAAAACCCCATGCTCAACTTCCTTTTGGAAGAGATGCTCAGAAATTATTTTGGGAGATATTTGCAAAATGCCTGTGACTTAGGCAGTCAGTGAGAGGTGTATTTTTAATCCACAAAAAGCTTTTGCACATGTCACTATGGATATATATGGCTAATTAACAATGTATTGGACAGCCACAGGAACACATCATTCCCAAACCATCCTCAAGAAAAGGCCGGGAAGTTTACATCCGGTTTATGCCGTATTTCAACAGGAAACAAGAGAGCTGGTCCTCAAGACTCCTGCAGATGCTGCTGGGTTTGCTTCTGGTTTCCAGGACCACAGTGACATTCCAAAAGGCAGCAGCCCAAGCCAGCCCCATCCCACCCTCCATGTCTGCACTCCTCATCAGGTTCACACAAATTCCATGCCTCCTGCCCTATGGCTGTGGGAGTGAAGCCCTGCGCTGGCCTGTCCTGTGCAGCAACAGAGACACTCCGGAGCACTTGAGTTTAGTTTGGTGATGGATGTCCACCTTCTGGCAACAAGTTCTTCACTAACAGCCCTCCCTTCTCCTCTTCAAATCCCACACGGAACCTGTGCCAACTTTTTCAGTTGGCTTCAGGTAAACAGGTGGATTCTTCCACACATTCCTTTGCAGTGACAAAACAACGGAAAAGCCACACAAGAACAGCAACACCTGCAAGGCCTGCACTCAAGAACATGGCTTTCATGTTTGCTTCTTCCAAGGGTTTGTCTTTAGCCTCTAACTGAAGGAAAGAAAAGCTGCACGATAAGGCAGGTTATTCTGACTGCATCCGACAGTGCTGAAGTGCACCCCTTGCTCCTCAAGAGACTCAGATCCCCTGGCTAGCAGTACTTGGAGCTGCAGAGAATTACCCTGTCACATGCAGCCCAGTGCTCTGGGCTGGCACTGACAGTGCAGTGCCAATGACCGAAGCAGAGCAGCAGGGCTCGGTAACTCATAACCAAACCAGCCCCTCCTCTCCCAGCACTGCTCCCTGCAATCCCAGCAACAGCCTCCTGCACTCACCCTGCCTCAGCAATCCCAACACTTACTAAAAATACGGACCCAAGGCCATGGATAAAGAGCAGAGATCCCCAGAAGGGTACATGGAAACTCATCAGGAGTCTACCGGCTCCTGCACTCACTGTGGGCACGGAAGTGGCTGCACTTCCACTGTGAACTGAGGCTACATCAGAAAGAATCCCCCAGCAAAAGGTCAGTGACTAATCCACTGAGCTGTGGCACAGTGTATCACTCACTCTGCCTTGGAATGACACATGGAGACACAGGGGAAAAAGAGACAGAAAATCTATCCTGGTAGAAATAACACCTCTGGCTACTGGCTGTGGAAAAGTGCATTTCTGAAAGCCTCAAATCATTCTCAGATGATTGAGAGAAGCAGGGGAGGCAGTGAAAGCTGAGCCACCGTGAGGGTGAAGCAGACAGGTGAGGGAAAAGCATCACGTGACTATATTCAGTCACTGGCAGCTTCACAGCCATGTCCAACTCCTATAATGGCCAATTCCTTTAATGGGAAATACTGAGCAGGATGGAAAATGTGTGTGGACAAAGTGCAAAGGCACAAATTTTAGCAGATCATCTACCCTGCAGATGCTCTCAGGGCTCCCAGGCTGGCCAGCCCTGTCTCTGCTGGAGAGAGAACTGGAGAGAGCATCCTGCTTTGCCTATCTGCAGAAATCCGTCTGGCATTTTCTGCTCAGGAAGTGGCACTGGAAATCCTAGAGAAGCTCCACGTTCCCACTGCAGACCACACAGCCCAGCTCACTGCCTTGGGGCAGCCTGACCAACCCATGGGCACGCTTGGCTCCTCTGGCCTTCATGAGGAGTTAATTCGATTCTGTTCTACCCTAGAAACAAGCCCTGCATGCTTTGAACGTGTTTCAGACCAAACACAAATATCCAAGCCGGAGCAATCTGCCTCTCTCTGCTATAACCAGGTTCCCTGACAGAGCTGCTGTGGCACCCTGGGCTTCTGCCCCACGAGTTCAAAGGCTGCAGTAACAACCAGCAGCATATTCCACACACAGGATGAGCAAATGAGGGAATATTTAACCAGTGCTCCTTCTCTGCCTCACAATTGGACGTGTCAGTTGTTAAATTGCATGCATTTTCCAGCACCGCAGCTCTTGTCTGAAAGGCCATAACAGAGTCCCCATTTCCACTGCAAATTGCTTCATAAATGGGAAGTTAAAGGATAACGTTACATTTCCCATTGCAATTAGGCAGGGCTCCTGACAGACAGGGATAATGTGTTCCACATACAGGTTGTTACTTGCTAGGGAGGAAGCTGGAAAGGTCTGTGCTTTCACAAGCCACTGGATACCAATAAACCTGGGGCCAAGTGCTGGAGGCCCTGGCGTGTCCATGTTTCTCCCACAGACCCAGGGAGGGACTCCTCTGAAGGGACTGACCCCACCCCAACTCCATGCAGCAGCAAATCCCCATCCAAGCCCTGGCCAGAGCCCCACACCCTCGCTCACATTCACCAGGAGGAGGGAAGGTATCTGAGTCCCGCACATGCTGACAGGTAAGTTTCTAGGTGAGCTAACCGTGATTAGATCTGACTGAGGTCCAACTTCATTTCCCAGCCAGGCTGTGATCTTTATTTACCTGGATGCTCTGCTGCTGCTGTCAGGTGGAATAACTCTGCACTGGGCTTCTCTAAGTCACCAACAGAGGAATAATTGAAAGGGGGGGGTTTGCTGGGACCTGATGGAGCAGCCATGATGCACAGCTCCATCCCCTGGCCTTTACCTCTACGCATCCTAGAACAGCCTTTAGTCACAGTCTCTATGCCCAGATTACAGGGGTGAAGGAGTTTTCAGATTTAGCAGCACCTCACCAGCAGGCTCCTTTTGGGGGTCAACAGGAACTGCTGACCAAAATGTGGCTCACCCCTGCGCGCCAGATGCTCATGCAGCTCCTGCTCCTGTCACAAGGGAGGATGATCATAGACTCATCCAGCATAGGAGGTTCCCCCCAAAGGCAGGGGGAACAGCCATCCTCTCTCCTTTTGGGATGGCAAATCCCCCCAGCCAAGGAGCGCTCCAGTAGTGTTTGAAAGTGGCACAGCTCTGGCATTTGGGACATTAAGGACATTACTTGGCCCATCAGGCACTGCTACAGCAATAAAGTGCACAAAACAGCAAGTCAGAGGAGCACAGGAAACGTGTTTTCCACACTACCTGTCTGGTTCTGCTGGAGACAGGATTACAAATTATATAAACCCTCTGCCCGACAAAAAACAACCAAAATTATTTTTGTGGAGAAGAGAGGTAGAGGAGGAACTGAAATGTTAATACTTAAAATTTAGGGACCATTCTTTTCCTTCCAGCCATTTTTATATATCAGATCACTTCTCAGCCCTACCAGCCTGCATTTAATTTGTGAAATAAAAGGAAATCCCACAAGTTATGGTGCTGATTTAGTTACTGTTAGTTATTACTACTGTTTAGAATGAGCAAAGTGCGGCAAGAAGAGTTGAAGTGTTGCCTGAGCCCAGGTCAAGTCAAAGCAACAAAGAAAAGATCAGGCACTCAATAGGCCTAATTGGGCCAAATTAATCTGTGCAGGTTGCAGGGATGAATTAAATGATCCTCAGCAAGGGCGGAAGCAGAACTGAGGATACAGAGTCTGGGCTTTCTTTTGCATTTTTAAGGCCCCCTTTAAAAAGCAAAGCTACCGTGCCCTATGGAAAGACCACCTGGCTGCCTGCAGGTGTGTGAGAAGTCTCACACTGAGCTGCCCTGTGCAGAAAGGTTTACAGCCCTCTGGAAAAGGGGCCTTTTCCGGTGAGCCAGGCACAAGGAGCAGGAGCAGTGCCAGGTGGGCACATCTGTGTGGGACAAATAATCAGTTGGGTGCTCAGTGTGTGACTCCTCATAAAATCCAGTGCTGGAACAGCTCACACTGCTCCCACCTCCACCCACCTCTTCTGCATCTCATTGGCATTTGAGAACGTTAATTGACTCATTATTTAAATTCCTGTTCAAGGGAGGAAGCTGATTAAGGCAGGCAGATGCAGGATCTCCAGACGGCGTTGTTGTCCCGGCAGTTTACCCGAGTTATTACAATGCTTAGGAGGTAATAGGCAGGAGAACCGGGAACGAGGCCTGCGAAGGGGGGTCTTCGCAGGATGGGCTTTAACCCACAGTGGCACAGCCCTGGCCCTGCCCAGGCTCCAGCAGAACAGTCCAGACCATCCCAAACCCAACTCAGCAGCAGGGGCTGGTTCAAGACAACCCCTCTGCATGCACAACAGCTTCCCACAGCCAGGGAGAGGAGGCCCAGCTCTGGTGCAGTGTTCTCGCCTGTACTGAGAACCCCACTTCCAGTCCCTTCACTTTCAGATGCACAAGCACCGACCTGGCGCAGGAAAATATCCCTCATGGAAGTCTATTAGGAGTGACACAGCAGGCAGCAACAGTTCCTTTGGTGCTGTTATGAGCTGTCATGTAAATACACAATTAAGGACTTGTTAAAAGGCAGATTATATAAATATTTATTAAGGTTCTTCTAAAAATGCAGATTATTGACCCACTGGAACTGAACAACTCCTCTGGAGCTGTTCAGAAACAGACATGAACACTTGGAAGCGCCCCCATTACGAACCTCGAAGTCCTGCAGCTTCTCCCGCAGTGACTTTTACAATGCCTGTAAATGTACCTGCATGGAGTGCAGAGGCTTCTGCAGTCTGCTTGCTTACGAAACTGCTCTGCCACTACTTACAAAGAGAACGGGCCAATTCCATCAAAAGATGGCATGAAAAAAAAAGACAAGCTAACAATTGTTCTCAAATCCAGACTGCACGTGGAGCCGTTTCAGAACCTGGCGAGTGCACTGAAATTTCCATGGAAACTCAACCACCCAAAATGTACACACACTTGTGAAGCCAGCAGTCAGAATCTGCCAAGGTAGATTTTGCCCAGCAAAAGGGAGTTAAGCATTGAATAAAATTACTGGTTTTTTTCCCCCCAGTATGGACCAGACACTACACTAACCCAAAGGTTAATCTGTATCCACAGCAGCAGCTCAGTTTCTCTCCCCAAGACAAATCCTGCCTCTAAATGTTCCCCAGCAGTGTGAGGGATGCCAACCTGCACGTGTGCTGGTACCAGTGTGGAAAACAGTGCCAACAACACTCCTCCAGAGAATCACAGCCCAGGGAACTCTTCTCAAAGAATCCCTTTTCCACTGTACTTAGTAGAATGTTTGGTTGCCTGAGGAGAGCTGGGAGAGAGACGGAGCAGGTTTTCAGAGGAAACAAAAGCCAAAATTCCAGATGAAGAGCTAGATCGATCTCACTGCTGCCCTGACAGAGAGCAGCTCTCCTGTCAACAGATCTACAGGACAGCTTAGAAAGTGTGCAATGTCTGCCCTGGAAAAGAGGCCAGGCAGCCAGCCTGACGTGGCAAGAAACAAGTAACCTACCTGATTCTGCTCAATATTTTGGAGGTGCTCACTTTGTAGTATCTTTTTGGAGCTTGAGATCTACATCACACTCCACCCTGATCCACAGCTGACATCTTCACACCCTCTTCCCACATCTCCTTTCCCTCAGTGGCCGACCCATGGCCTGCCCCAAAATGGCAGGAACTGATCCACGGCCTGCTGAGAGCCCCAAAATGGCCGTGACTGACCCACGGCCTGCTGAGAGCCCCAAAATGGCCGTGACTGACCCACAGTCTGCTGAGAGCCCCAAAATAGATGTTTCTCTGTGTGTATATAAGATGCAGGCACAGGGGGAGAATAAAGTCAAGTTTCTGTTTGCAGGGTTTCAGTAAATTTCATCCGGTATCCAAACACTTCTTCCCCTAAAAGCTGATTCCTGTATATTGAATAAACACAGGAACCAGCAACTTCTATGACTAAGAGACACAGCACTTGGCATGTCCACTTGGCCTCAGCTTTTGGAAAGGTTGTTGGCAGGACTCCTCCAGCCCTGCCCAGGTTTGCCAGGTTTGTCCTGCTGACACTGACGCAGGGGCTGTGGAAATGGGAACAGCTCTGGTAGAGCAGGACTAGCAGGAGTTAACCACAAGTAGTGCTTTAGGGAGAATAAAAGCCACTGTAAGAGGAAAGCTGGCTGCCAGACAAACACGTTCCAGCAAATATCATTATCTTTAAGGTCTGCTGCTTTACCAGTCAGCAGTAGCTGATAACAACAGACACCACGAGAGCGAGTGGTTGAGGATGCAATATTCCCTGTAAAACCCCTGATTTACTCGCTCTCTCACAATGACCAGCTGAATGCCCAACCCATGTGTCTGTGCCGCGGGAATGGGAAGACAAACACTCCCTGCCCAGCTGCCCCTCTGCGGGAGCACAGGGACCCTACACCGGCTCCCCACCCCTGGTTTTTCCCCCCATTTGCAACTCAGTACAGAGGACCAGGAGCTGCCAGTTCCTTGTTCTGCCCAGGGCTGGTGCTGATGAGCTGGGCAAAGGCTTCCCAGGCTCTGGTGCCAAGCAAACTGGTCCCTCCTGGCAGTGCCAGACCAGAGCCCTAGAGGCAGGAGCAGAGAGCACTACATGGTGGCATTTGCCAGCTCACAGGCAGAACTAAGGAAAAAACAACCATTTGCTTCAATCCATGACAAAAAATAGATTGTGCCATTCAAAACGTGACAGAACTAAGAAAATGCAGAGGAAAATGATCCTATCATTTTCTATTTTTTGTCCAGTTATATCCCTGGTCAATTCTTCTAAAAAGGAGATTTTACAGAACGAAAAACAAAAAGAAAACCCATCAACCACAACCTTCTCCAACTACTTTTGTCAGAATTATTTATACCCACAGGAAAAGCAAATCTGTTGTTAAGGACACAAAGCAAGGTAAATCCAAGTAAATGAGTGCTGGGATAAAGTCTGCACAGTCTCAGGAGAATCTCTTCCTTTTAATTTGCCAAGACTGTGCCAGGGGATCTCGAGGAGCAGCCGAGACCCCCAGACCTGGTCAGGCCAGGGAAGTACACGCGCCTTGGGTATTGCTGCCCTTACTGCAGAGTGTACCCTGAACTACAGTGGTTCTGTTTGTGGGGGACAACCAGCTGACAGCAGTATCTGGGCCCTCTGCTTCTGCTGGGAAAAGACATTTCCTTCAAGTGCTCCTTTACTGATAAAGGCAGACATTGGCCTTTAATTCCTGCTTTGGACTGCCAGTGTCCAGAGCCTAAGATTCCTTCTTTCTTGTCCACAGAGCTGGTGATATTAGTGTAGGTTTTCCTTCTGTTTTCAATTCTTTGTCCATGACAGATTTCACAGCAGGAAACAGTTCTGTGGCATATGGCCACTAAATTACTGAAACTTCAGAAACTTCTGTCCATGAGTTAATTTTAAAACTGAAGAAACAGAAAATTGTTTTTAAAAAACACTATACCAGACCACATAAAACCTTTCCCTCCTTCCCTATCCTTGGACACACTCTCTCCTGGGCTGCAGAACCAGCCCTGCCATGGCTGTCCCTGTACAAGAGTGAGAAGCACATATAGTTGGCATAGAATTCTGTAGATGCATCGAGACTAGGGAGGAACTGGGGAAAAAAAAAATCAAAAAAAGAAACTCACAGAATTACCAATCCAAACCCACAGAATCACTGGAAAATCAGACAAACTAGAGCCACACATGTTTTGGGCATCTCCAGTTCTCCCTTTGCCCTGTGCCAGGATAGATTCTCCTCATCTCAGCCTGCACATGTTCCTTCTGGAGTGCATGAGACAGCTCTGTGGAAGCATGTGGTACAAGTAAATTGTGTCTTCAGGCTCTAGCCAAAATACTGTGAAAGATAAGCTGTCTTGGGTTTGGGTTTTTTAACTTGACAAAGGAGGAACTGGGCAAACCTACTGATGCCAATTAAGGAGTTTTGGGTACGATTTCCTGTGAGGATACACCACCAGCAAGACAAAGCTTCCAGGTACAGGGGTGGTGAAAGCAGGCAAACACAGCAGCACTGCCCAGGCTGAGCACATGGGGCATAAACTGGGCAGAACCAAGAGTCCTACTTGCCCAGCCCAGCCCAGCCCAGCCAACCACGAAGGCAACAAAAGCACTGCAAGCCCAGACCAAACTGCCTTCAGGCCTCAGCAGAACCTCCTTGCAACCCAGAGAGCTCTTCTGCAAACAAGGAGGTTAATGCTGCTCCCAACACCCTGATTGGATCTGGCACGGCCAAGGTTTCTCAGTGAGAAAATGTACAGTTCCCTAATGCTGCTGACAGAAAGCCACACTCAGACCTTTTCAGAGGCTCTCAGGAGTTATTATCACAGATTAACTATGGCGGGAGCAAAAAGGTTTAAAGTCTTGTTTATAGTTAGCCCGTGGCTCTAAATTAGCAACTTCTCTCTGAAATGATCAATTGAGTCACAGGCGTTAATGAGTCAGGCTTAGCCAGGAGGGGTGAGGAAGGAGGGAGAAAGATCTGGAGCCACGGCTTTGCAAAAAGGCAGTATGAAAATCTCAGTAATTTCTGAAGTCAAACTGTATTTTAATCAATGCCTCCCAAATCAGATGAAGAAGCCACACTGTGACTTTCCCAGCTGTAAAAAATGGAAGTCTGGTTTCACATTTGCATGATTTTGAAGGTCAAATGCCTGCTATCCAAGTCTTACTGATCCATATGGACTAGAAATGCCACAATATGCAATCATCATGAAGGCAGATTGTCTCCTGTAAATCTGTCCTTTTTGTAACACATTCTGAATGTACCGTATTGGATGGATTATAAATCCATTCAGGAAACGCAGGCACTGCTGCACGGAGCGGCTCCGGTTTGTGGGAGGGATATGCGGGACGTGGTGTGTGCGTGGCTCCGGGAGCGGCAGGGACAGATGGCCCAGGCCTGCCCTCCCCGGAGTCAGCAGGAGCGCTGCCATCCCCTGCACACGATGGAAGCCTGCATTTGGGCAGAAAGGGGCTTTTATTAGCACAAGGCTGAGTCAGTCTGCATCTAGGAATGAAAAACGTTGGAAAAACAGGCAGGCAGGGCTGTGGGAGCCGTCCCCTGAAGGGAGCAGGCTGCTATTTGTCTTCCAGCTCCTCGCTGAATGGTCTGGGTGGCACGTGGGGCTGGGGAACAGACAGCTACAATACTCTGCTCCTCCATTCCTCAGGCAGGGGAAAGCACAGGAATGTTGCTTCACATGAAACCAATGGCCATTACTCTCAAGTTAGGGACTTTGGAATGACATGCCTTTTCCTTTGAGGGAAGGGCTGGGTGGTCCCTGCTCTCTTCCACAGCCTCGGAGCACATGGCGCTTCCCTTTCTCCACTTTAACAAATCCCTTTATGCGTTGCCATTTTTTCTTCCAGCACATGCAATTGAAAAGAGACATATGGAGACCAGCATGCAAACCCTGCAAACATTTCAGCTTTGCTTCAAAACTAATGCTAATCCATTTTTCTGAACTTCTTTTTTTCTCCCCACTTCTGCTACCTCTGGAGTGAGTTCCCAAGAATTCTAGGAGTGGTTTAAGCCAATGCAGCAATTCTCAGCAAGTGGCAGGGTGCCTGCCCACCAAACATTCTTCCTCTTGTCTTATTTTTTAATTACACGAAGACACAGGGTCACCCCCAGCATTCTCACGAGAGCCTGGGAGCTGCTGGCATGGAGAGCTGGGATCAGCACATCTGGGAAACCACATCCTGACAGCAATCCACCCGGAGCTGCATCACACACCAGTTCTCCTTTTTTTCCTGGTGTCAAGGAGAAGCCCCTTAGTACAAGCTATGAAAATCCTGCTGCACGCCTGTGCTGAGCATTACCTGGGAACGAGGCAGGCACGAGCTGAACAGACCTTTACAACAGAACGTGCATCTGCCAAGACAGAAATACCCGGCAAGCTTCTGGTGCTGGCAGCGTGTCAGGCGCGCAAGCTGTCTGCGCAGCGGCTCCTGATCGGCCTCCCGGGCTCCGAGCGTGGGTCCGCGCTGGCCATGGGGCCCACGGGCCACACGCTCCCTTATCCCGCCACCCGAGTGTGCACCAGATCAGCAGGGCTCTGGGGAACAGGAACTCTTCCAGGGCTTTCCGTGCAAATGCTCTGCAGCAGGCGTGGAGCTGCTTTCCCCCCTCTCCCTCTCTCTCTTTTTGTTCAGTTGCCTGGCATTTGCTAACCCACAAGCTGCTGTTTCCCTTTCCAAAGAAGCTCTGATGGGTGGAGGGCCAGGAAAAATTAGCCCAACTGATGAATGCAATCTCGACAGAAAATATGTTTTTTATCAGAGACCACATGTTGCCAACAGCAATTAAAGTAAAACTGGGAGATTTCATCGGATATAAGCCTGCATAAAACCCCCCTGGACCCGCTGATCAGGTGTCTGTCGGCTCAAGAGGATTACTCGGGTGCTCCGGAGCCTGCTGCTGCTGGGAAGGGCAGCCAGGGCCCGGAGAGGGTGCCAGGAACGCCCGGAGCAGCACGTGTGCTCACTGGGAGCCTGCTTGCCTGCCCGGCGGTGTGGCTGGGAGAGTGCTCCCAGGCCTCAAAGGAAAGCACTTGGAATGCTGGCCATGGCAGGGCAGAACCTGGCTCCTAGGTGTATTTTATTTACAGGCCTTGCCTACAGCCCAAGGAACAAGAACAAGTGACCAGAGAGCATTAGAGCTCCACCTGATGAGGACTTCCCCTCATTAGTGCCGTTTGTACTATCCATGTCACACCCCTGAACTGACAGAGGCTCGGCCCATCAACCCTGAGAGGAGCTGAATAAATCACTACAACTGGCAAAGGAATAATGGGAGTAAACAGCTCCAGCATCCATCTGAGTGTGTGCAGCCAGCAAGCCCTGAGAGACCTTGGTGGATGGATCCAGAGAAGAGAGGGCAGTGTGGACAATAAAGGATAAGGGGATGAGACAGTGGGCAAACAACAAGGGAGAAGGGTAGGGCAGGAGGAGGTGAGGATCATTGAGTGCAATGCTGGGAAGCTGAAACCAAGAGGATTTATTTTTTGACTGGATGAACCAGAGGAGGACAGCTCCTGGGACCTAACTACAAACAATTTTTAAAGCCTCTGTACAAACAGTTATCATCACACCCTAAAAAACCACTGCTTTGGGTACATCATCACACTGAAGCCCATGCCAAGGTCAGAGCCCTCTATTTCTATGAGTCAGGTGTTTGTTTTAGTTCTGGGACTGAAGACTTTCAGGTAAGAAAGACAAAGCAGGATTTTGGGACTATCCTAGGCTCAGGGAGAGCAAAGTTCCTCAGTCCCAGGATTTCAGCCTAGACTGACTTTAATAAGAATCTACAGTGACCAGCAGCACCTACCAGAGAAGCCAGAAAAGTTTTTTCTTCCAGACTGGTATATGAGATCACGTAATAGATTTATGTCACTCTGCCTACATGCACAGATAACTACACTCATGTACACACAGATACACCCAAATTCAGCCAGCTGGGGTGACAGCCAGCTCAGGTGTCTTGGACACAAACATCTGGGAAGGCTTCTACTGCAGCACATCCCGTGGGGCTGCAGCACAGGGCTGCGTCTCTGCGCAAACCCAACCCCAAAACTTTGCAAAGCCACTGCTCCCGAAAACCAGCACCTCTCCCAGTGTCAGCACTGCCTCCACCTCACAGTGTCCTCTTGTTGTCACTTGTCACTTAGACGAACCCTTATTGAAATGGTAAATACCATTAAAAAGCTGCTGTACATTAGACTGCAGCATGGCCGTGCAAGAGCCAGGCCGGGGCTGCCACCAGAGCATCTGCCATGCTCCTCCACAGGCAAAGCCACTGGAGCTGGGAGTCTGGGGGGCCCCGCACCTTTCAGAGCACAGCTGGATTTCAACATACGAGAAAAAAATGCCTGCATTGCGGCCTGCGAGCCCTGATGATCCGTGACCACCGGTGTCACAAGCGATGATTTCAGCACTGCTAGCACGATCTGCTCTCCCAGGCGCAGGGCCGGAACCTGTGCCACAAAACAGCGGCGCTCTCATGGCTGTGCTTGTCCCCTCCAACAGTGACACCAAGTGACATCTGCATTTGGCCCTTAAGCAGGGCAGTTCACCTGACACAGGGTGGCCCAATTACTGCTAAAGACCTTGTCTCTCTGATCTGGAGACAGCCCTGGATCCCAATACAGCTCCCATTTAAGAGTATTACAGAGGAATCAATCACCTGTCCAAAGGGAGAAGCACACGGAGCTTGGCTGTCAGGAGAGGCTGCTCCTCGTGAGCGGCACATCAGGCTCTGCCTGGAGAGTGGAAGTGACAAAGAGCCGGGCTCAGTGGCCAGCAGTGACGTCCAGTGAGAGCGGCGGTGGCAGCGGAGCTGGGAAGGCAGCAAGTGTGCCACGGAGAGAGCCAGGAGAAGCCCAGGAGAACCCCCGGAGCAAAAGAAGCCTGCTCCTCCTGCCTGTGTGCAGTGAGTGCCATGCCGTCCTGACCAGCCTGCACTGCCAGAGTGAGTCTGGGCTACAGGGAGAAGGGGCACCAGGTGACATCCTGGTCCAGACATTTGCTTCTGCATCTGCTCAGGGGAAAATACCGATACAGGGAACCATCTCCTTTTGACCCTAGGTACCACCAGGTTCTGGACAGGAAGTGACTGTGTTTGTGACTAAACAGGAGCAAAATTTTGTCAGGTGTGTGGACTATTTGTTCTATAACACACAAAGGCAGGGAGAAGTGGCTCTGGTTTATGTAAGACACCTGCCTTGTTTCCTGTAAAACAGACAACCCCACATGAATGTAGGGTACAACTGCACTGGCTTGTGTTTGTGGAGAAAAGAGAGCAAAAGGGTTAAAGAAAATCTCTGTACGGTCAGATCTAATTTAGCATCCTGATGCTGATCTAGAAGGGCAACTGGAAAGTAAATTAATAGCATTTCTGAAAAAACCAAACAAACCACCATTTAGGGGCTGTCCATAGGAATGGGAACAGGGTACCAATACTCTGATGGGGATATCAAAATGATTACCCACAAAATGCTTATTTCCGACATGCCTGTAAAAGACATTCATTCAGAAAAACCCAGGGAAGGGACGCAGAGATGAGCGCCAAACAGCAGCAGTGGATTAAACCACTTCCTCTTATGCTAACAAGTCAGAAGTTCAGTCCTGATGAGTGTTACACAACCCTCATGGACCCCAACATCTGGGAAAAAAGTGCAGGAGAGACAGAAGCCCAAAGCCCTCTGCCTCTGAGGGAGCTAGAGTCCCCCAGGTCTGTGACCCTCAGATGCAGCCAGCAGCATGACGTTACAGCCGAGGGTGACACAGGACAGGACGCCATGCAGCAAGGAGGAACTGCAGCATGAAGTCCAACCTCCATGGCAGGAGTAATTCCTTGCACTAGAATTCATTTCAGCTCTTCCAACCATAATGGGAGCCAGTGTGGCAACCAAAGGGAGCCAATCTGAGATGAAATTTAGAGCCTTTGTTATTAAGTGGGGGGATAGTGAAACCACTGGGACACATAACACAGGGACAGCAATGTGCAGCTTCTCCCTGTAACTCAGGATTAGATGTTTATTTTCCTGGAAAGACCTCTAAGGAGCTGGGGATGCTACATGCTACTCTTCATTCTCCACATGCTCCCACGGCCTTTTCCCAAGCCTGGCTGGCCATCCAGTGCTGTGTGACACCCCTCCTCCCCACAGGGCTCTTGGGGGAAAGATTTAGGAATACAATGAAGTCCTGGGGGCAAAGCTTTTCTGGGAGCTAAGCTGTAGCTCCACTGTGAGGATGCAGTGCCAGCGGGCTGGACCAGCAGCACTGACATCAATGCAGCCAGGCTGATCTGTATGTGAAGATAATTTGGGCTGCATTTTATGCACGGCCTTCAAACACCTTATAGTGCAAACATTTTTAAAAGGAGAGCAGCCATGTGGAAGCAGCCACCAGCCTCCCTCCATGACAGGAGCCATGACATTAGTCCAAAGAGCAATAGCCGGTGCACACAAGAAAATGCTCCTGAAGAAATGAGTTTGGAATACCCTTGATCACGTCCTAAACCACAGGTGCAGATAGGGTGAGTCTCAATGAGAAAAACCAGACAGCATCCTCCACCATACCAGCACAGCTGCCAGTAAGGGCAGGTAAGTTTTCAGGGCCTTAAACCCCTTATTAACCAGAGTACTTCCCTTTTCATCCAGCTAAGTACCTTATTCTCATTAAGTCTCTATTTCACATGCTGGAATCTCAGTGGCCTGGACTACTAAATTCCATTTGATGCTTCCAATAAAGTTTGTCAGTGCTCTTCTTTGAGCTCAGTCCCATTTAAGCACACGAGATGAAAGTCCGCATCTTCCTGAGGAACTGGGACTTGCTGCGTTACCATGGCAGTGGATTTGTGCTGGAGCTGGGGATGGTTTGTGCTTGCCTGGATGGAAAGTACTGTCGGAACGCAAAGCGTTAGCGACCAGGGCCCATGGGAAAGGGCAGGATGACAGTCCACGACACGCTGCTAATAGGCCTGAGAGCAGCGACTGTATGGCTTGTGATCACGACACTTCACCCTCTGCCTCTCGCACCCCCAAGTGCCTCTGCTGCCCGGGTCCACTGCAGTCAGGCTCCCTGCAGCCTCCAGGTGACCCTGGCTCTGCTGGCCACAGCTCGGCAGAGCCCTTTTCCAAGCTACGTCATCCCTGCCCGGTGCCAACCTGTGCGCCCACTCTGGGACATCCCAGAACAAAGACTGAGAAAATTTATCAGAATTCATGTAACTACCTCTGAAAATTGTAATTGACATCTAATTTATTTTTTACCTGCTCAAGTGCTGGCTGAACACAACAGGCCACTACCATCTAATGGTCAGATTCCACTACATCCAGCCATGGGAAATCGGGAAAAAATCCAGGGACAACCTACACCAGAACACAACTAGCCTTTCCTTGCCCCCTCTCACCTGGGCAACCCAGCACGGCGTGGGCCAGAGCTCTGGTCAGGATGAGGGAAGGGATAGGAACCAAGACCTTCACCAAGTGGGACCCAGTTGTCAGACAGTGCCAGGTCTCCGCTGTTCCCAGGACAAAGGTCCCTTTGCACTCTCCAGCACTTCAGATCACTTCCCACGCACAGACATGCCTGGGAATTGATACCTGTGTCCCTGAACAGCCACAGAATGGATCCTCTTACATGGATACTTGCGAACATTTTCCTTCCTGAGGCTGTGATGGAATTACAGGTGCTGTGGGTACCTGCAGCACTACCTCCCTGGGGTCCTGGAGACCTTCTGTGTCCCCCACAGCTCCAGCCACAGAACACAGTGGCGAAATGCAGGGAGCTCACTGTGGATACTGCCTTGTGCTGGAGCTGCTCGGGAATGGACTGGGAGCTATTTCTGGTTAAGCTGCAGGTATTTTAGGGGACTTCCAGTCACTGCAGGACACCTGATCCCCACTCTGGCTCTGACAATTCCAGCACCTTTCCCTACAGGAATAAAATCTGAAATCCAACCCAATGTGGTGACAACCCAAAATTTCTGCCTATCGCACAGACATATTTCTAAGCTCTGTCCAGGGCCTCTTGATACGCAATCCATACCCACTTCCCAAAAGATCCTAGACAACTTGGAATAATGATTCCAGGCTGCTCTGGCTCCATGGGACTCAGCGGCAGAGCTGAGTGTTCTCAGGTGTTATGGGAGCACTCCATAGGTGGAGACTGGAGCCAGGACTGCCTATGTTGTCTGGGATGCTGTGGGGGCTCTGGCAGCCTCTGCCCATCCCTGCACAGCCCAACTCCAATTACAACCTCATTCTGCTTAACGGGGCCTTGATGGCAATTTCATTACTCAAAAAGTAACATTTATTAGTCCATTGTAATGTGTTGTGATTGTAACTCTAATGCTAATAGGAAGAAGTTTAACCTCATTCCATTTTCCATACAGTTAAAAACCTGGTTACAATGGTCATAAATCAGGGTTTCAAATGTCATAAAAGCAGAGTTGCAGCTCTACACTACGCGTATCTTTTTTTAATCTTTGCAATTCATATTAATCTCAGATCCAGTCTTTCACAACTCCACTTACAACCCACATTTTATTTAGATTATCATTATGATAGCAGAAAAAAAATCCTCACCCTGCATATAATTTGCATGATTTAGGTAGACTGTGTTTTCAATTACATTAATAACCTAAAATGAGGCAGACTGATTAGAACCCTTTCTCTCAGTTAGAACGAATATTTTCATCAGTGATGTCTTTGGAGATGCCCCTCCTTCCTCAGCATTCCACACACACACCATGATGGACACCGTAAGGGAAATGCTCCCTAGCTTTGGTGCCAAGGGATCCTGCTCTCATGGGAACCCAAAGATAGAATGGAAGATCCTACAGAAACCAGTGCAGCTAGGCACTTCACCTCATCTCTTCCTTTTAAGGGCAGATCATTTCAATTTTTTTCCTCAACTATTTTCAGAGATGCTGCTTAGAAAATAACTGGTTTTGTCCTAAAGGCATTTCAATGCAAACACAGAAGATCTGGATCCAGAGTGCCTTCACCATGCCTTGGGTTGGTCCTTTCCAGGTAACCTACAGATTTTAACAAAAAAAAAGAACATGTACTAATCACACCAAGAAGTTTAGGTTTGAGCTGAGACAAGAGGAACCTCAGCTTCAGTCTAAAGAGGAATAATGGCCCTGGAGGTTGTGTCTCACGGATCTTACAGCCTTGATACTAAGCTTATCTACCGCTGCATGAATGACATGCCAAGAAAGAAAGAAAGAAGGTATTGTCTCTGAAACCTTTTCAGTTTGGTCTTCACGATCTCAAGGTGAGCTGGAAGGTAGAAAAGATGGCACACAGTAAACACCTGTTAATCACAATATTCTTTTTCTATCAGTACGAAGCCTCTGCAATGCTCCGAGGCAGACACCAAGAGAAGGAGTGTTCCGGTTCTTGGCTGCCAAAGCCGGAGCCACCAGAGCTCTGTGTGGTACCTACTCACAATCCCCACTGCCAGAGGTGAAAGCAGGAGGAAGGAAACGCTGCCCTTGGAGACCACAGAAGGGGAGAGAAGATGGGCCCGTTCTCCTGCTGCAGCCACCCCCCACGCTGTGAATTTGGGTTAGAGGCAGAAATGGATGTGCTTTTTGAAGCACTTTTTATCTCGGGCAAGGCCTTCCTTTAAAAGGAAAGTCCTTTAAAAGGGCTCCCCTTGCACACCTGGAGACAGAGTGACAGACCTGTCACAGCCAGGCTCCCTTGCACACTGGGAGAAGGGCTGACAGGGCTGTCAGAGCCAGAGGTGCACAGGTGCTGTGCTCTGCTCCCAGCCACTCCAGCTGCCATGGGGCTGCGGCCAGACCTGGAGCCCCGAATGGAGCTGCTGGAATGTGAGGGGATGGGCCTGCAGAGCCACGTCTGGTTCCTGGCACCGCCACTGCCAACAAACCCATCTCTGCCTTTTCATCCTGCGCAGGGAGGGCAATGAGGCTCCTTAAATATTTTAAGTCCAGGGGCAGTGGGGAGGGACAGCCAGGAAGGGAAAGCACCTCAACCCACTGCCTTGTCAAATGTGGATGTTGGCACGCTCCCACAAAATGCCTGACGGGTCCGAGCCTGAGGCAAAAAGCTCTGCCCAGCCCCCATGGCAGCTGTTTATCTGCTCCATAGATGTGGAAGGATTGCTATTCCTGCCTCCACAACCCTCCGCTCCATTGCCAAGGGGAGCCTTGGCTGGGAATTGGACTCCAAAACGCATGCAGCACTAACCCAGCGGCATCTGTCTGTGCTCTGGAAAGAGACTTCTGAGAGCAGGGACCTCCCAGCCCTCCTGTCCCACTCAGACACTTGTTCCCTTCCTGCATCCCTCCCTCCAGCACCCCTGGGATCCATCCTGCCTCCATCCTGCACAGGCAGGGACGCTGCAATGGGATGGAGGAACAGAGACCTTTTATGAACCAATTCTGTTTCCTCCCCCCAGCCCTGGTCCCTCTTCATGAGTTTTCAACCAAGGCAGCAGCAGCAGCAGCACCTGCTTTCAGAACAGCCTGACTTTGCTCAGTCTCAGGGTTTACCCAACATCTTGACCCGTCTCTTCTACATCACTTACACACCTGCAGTGTTATTACCTGGACAAATAAAACAAGGAACCTCACTCCCTCAGCCGAATTTCTCCCTGCAGCTTCAGCTCAGAGGGCTTTCACTGCCTGCTCTTGGCTGTATTCTCCTCTAAAATCCCACCCAGCCCCACCACTGTACAGGCCAGGCCTGTCCCTCAGCCCCTTCCACCTGCCACTCTTCTTCCCAGGCTTCGAGTCTCTCTCCTGATGATGAAACCGGTTTGGCTCTCTAGTGAAGGGTATCTGAGCCCTTCTCAAAGGCTCCCCCACACCACTCCAGCACAGAGGCAGCATGGAGCATGGAGCACAATTCCAGCTGTGCAGAAACAGACAGTTCTGAAATGCCCTCTGACAGCGGTCACCTGCAACAGATTGGTTGGGTTTGTGACAATCCTGCAAACAAATACTGTGGTGCATGGGATAAAACCCCAACAGGCCACGGACTGTGCTCTGTTTCTGCTGACAAAACATCTCCCGCATCAGACAGAGATGACCTGGGAAATGCGCTGAGCCATCAGCCTACGGACACTTTTGAGATGACAAACCAGAGGTGCTGATCCCTTCCCACAGCCAACAATGACTCTAGGGACACCAAAGGGCCATGAAATCGCCTCACAGAGTTGTGCCTGCCAAGATGCCACTGGTACCATTCCTCATAGGCACTACATAGGGAAGGAAGTGTCCAAACTATTTATTTAGAAGGAATTTTATCCTGCTCTGAAAGCACCTTCATCTCAACAGGCACAGCACAGAGCGGGGTGACCGTCATGGGTCAGTGTTTGAGCTTAAACTTAATCTAGTGCTTCCACCACCTACGTTGTAGATTCCTAGAAATCCTTCTCTCATATAATGTTATAGGGAGCAAAGGGGGAAAAAAGCAAATACTTTCTGGGGACTGCTGGGCACATGGCGCCATCAGCAGAGAACACCCTCGCTCTTGCCAGGCCTTCCCTTCCCTGCTCACACACACTCACACGGATCCAGATGCATGATGCTGTCATTCCTCATTGTTCTCAAACCAACCATAATATCAGATGATATCAAAACACTAGAGCTTGGAGGATTTCAACCCACTCAGCAGAAAAACGGGTGTCCAAATGCTGTGTGCTTACAGATACTTCACGCCTTGGATATCACAGCTGCCTTCAACATTCCTTGTCCTTGTCCTGGTAAGTCTCAGACTTTGCTTATTTTCATCACCCAACTCCACTCTCATTCGCATTTACACAGTGGCTACTCCTTACTAACAACGCCAGAGGTAATGAAGAGCAGGAACCCAAGCTCAGCACACCTTGAGCCAGACTCCAGCGACAAGTCAGGCAGAAATAAGCAGCAAGCAATAAATGCCCTCTTCACAAATCCTTGCCAGTGAGCCTGGCCAGGTTCTAATTCCACAGAGGGTACGGGCATTGGGTACAAGCCTTGGGGTTACAAGGATCGTGCCCCAAAGCAGCTGTTCCAGCCCCCGGGCACATCTTCTGCCTAGCGCGTTCGAGAGATGCCCTGACACTCTGCTGTTAACCACCATGGACAGACAGGGCGCAGACACCACTGCTTTCTTCCCTCATTTCCTTCCCAAAACAAATGGTGTCTGTGACATACAGGATTATGAGGGAACAAGGAGGCAGAAGGCAGTGAACGGCCAACCAATGGAAAGTTCTCTCCAATCGATGTGACGGAGTTAAATGTATCCCTATAACCCCACCTGTGACTTCTGAGACTCAACTTCCCTCGTGAACACTCAGCTATCAGTGTTCAGGTTAGCTGCTGTGCACATCTCCCGCCTTTGCTTGAAGCTCCATAATGGAGAAACTGAATTTTTGATAAAATCATAAAATCACAGCAAGACCCTTTCCCCACCAGCCAGAAATCCCCTCTTTTGGTTGCCATGTGGCTCTCACTCTGAGATCAGACATGATACTTAGGAGCCCTGCAAGTAGGCACAAAACGACGGAAGATAAAAACCAAAGAAATAAACTTTGTTAAGCAGCGTAGAGGAAAGAGCTCTAGCAAACCCTACCCATGTGTGAGCTGGGAATGACAGTTCTGGAACACTTGCTGGGGTATCCAGACACAATTCATTCAGCTACGCAGCTGCTTACCAACATGAGTCCTTTCTTTACACAAGAAGGAAGAGCTGCTACCACCTACATTCTACTGCCCCAGCCTAGAACGTGGAGAGCCCATAAAGCTGGTATGTCACTGCTTCTGTTACAGTCCATTTTGATGCACACCAAGCAACTGCTGCACAAAAGGTACATTTTCCATCCAGCACTGTACACCGAAGGTAAAACACCTGGCAGCAGGCTATTAGCAAGGCAAAAGAACATGGTTACTAGAAAGCAAAGCTTGTGCTTACAAGCACAGAAGGAAAACAGACCTACTGCAGGTTCAGCACCCCCTGGAGTCCGGCTGGCACTCACCCTGGAAGTGCAGCAGATGAGAAGCCCAAAGAACTGCTCCAATGCCAACTGCTAAGGAAGGAAATTTCCTTTTCTCCTTCCTCAGAACAGTGTGAGGTAAAGTTGCTGCAGCTCTTTGTCCTTGAAGGCCAACATCAGAAGGGAAGACATCTTTAAAGAGAAGCTATCCCCCAAGTTCACAGCTAATATTCCTTTCTTGTTTAGGGGAGTCTCTGGAGACAGGACTGTACCAACACAACTGGGGTAGGACGAGGTAAAGGTGGGGCCTTGTGCTCCCCACTACTGGATTTTGGTGGGGGGCCATGGGAACGGACACGCTTTGTGCTCATCAAGTAAGTAAATACATTGACTCCAACACAGCCAAGAAAACATGAACTAGGCAAGATATAGAGGCCCTCACCATCTTGTCACCCTCCAAATGGGAGAAACACAGTTAACAGCACTAGAGAAATGTTTCCTATTTGATTTTATTAACTGATTGACATGAATTAATGCATTGGGATATTTGATTGTGTCATAAAATGTGTATATGAACATCATGATTCAATTTAATGTACCCATTACTGCTTGATGTGCCATTATATTAGACTAAATTAAAAGAATTTTATGGAAAAAAAATTACAATTAAAGACTCAAAATTGATTACATTCATAACTTAGAGGATATTCACGTCTATTCATGTTTTGAATAATGACAATAAAAGAACCAGAAAACAACACAGACCATGGAAAGATGGACAAAATAAAGTGTGGCAGAGATAAACAGAACAAATGGAATGTGGGGCCCATAAAACCCCAGCTTCCCAGAGGCTGGGAACAGCTGAGCACAAATCATCAGCACAGCAACAGTGTCTTCCAGGACAGCAGGAATTTTGCCGAGACCCCAGTGCAGCCCAGCTAAAGGAACACGGAAGCCAACATGTTTCCCAAGCTCTCCTAGGGGACCTCTGCTGGAGTTTGCCCTGTGCGTGTAGTGACCCTGGCAGATATTTACAACCCTGGACCACAGCCAAAGTGTATAACCACGCCGTACAACTCGGGTGCTAGCTGTCCGTTCATCTGCACCTGTAAGGCTGAGCAGTGCTCTGCACCCACCCAGAGGGAGTTTGGTAGGTGAGACCATCTCAGGTTTTCACGTATGTCCTTGTGCTGCCAGGCAAAGCGACCCACATTGCTCCATGTCAGTCCGTTTCACGCACGGCACGGAGCCAGGGTACAACATTCCAGTTCAGTAACTCGGAACTGTCTTAGGGACCTGAGCAGGAAAAAGAGACCAGAATTCCTAAAGGGAAAGGACTCTGCCAGAGGACTAAAATCAGCCATGGCTAACACTGCCTGGCTGGGGCTGTCTGAACGTTCCCCTTTTTCTCTGGGAAATGAGAATGGTACTAATACATCCTGAAAGATTTTCTCAGCATACACAGAAGCGACTGTGGAAAAGGGGCTTCGACTCCAGCCAAACCAGAATTATGATTTAACTAGTACAACTGAAGCCTGGCCTGAGTCATGCCTCACCTCCTGTGGATGGGAGGCACTGAGCAAGAACTGGGCTTGTTCCTCAGTAGTGAGAAGGTAAACAGCACCTCATTTTCCAGTAAATCAATACTGCAAATTATCCCACAACATGAGCAGCATTTTAAGATCCACAGCTCTTTTCCTCCTGGGAAAGGAGGGAATGACCAGCAGGATGTGCTAACTAGCCACTTCAGCCTGGGCATCAGATGCTGGGGTTTTGGAAAGACAGGAGCTGGACTTGTGGTGACGTGCACGAGTAAGCGGTGAGGGCCTTGCGGAATATCTGCTTGAAGACATGCCAGCAAGTAAATTGTTGGAGAAAAAAAGCACAACGCATGTCAGGTTTTTAATTACATGTCTATTTTCCCAACAAAGAAGTGCAATTAAAATTAATCATGTCTATTATATTACACAATGCCTCCCTTCCTAATGGAACCAGGCCTGCATGAAGGGAAGGCACATTAACACACAAGCCCTGTTCGTACACAGGGATTTTTTTGCACCCCGAACACACTCGGACGCAGCCGTGCTCAGTTAAGCATCATCCACTCCAGCACACTGCTCCACTAATGCCTTGGGGAGTGGCAAGAGGGGAAGCAGGGCTCTCTTCCAAACCCCGGCGTCCCCAAAGATGTTCTGGATGTGCCCACATGTCCTGGGAGCACACAGGAGGGTCCCTGCCTGCCCATGCCAGCTGCCCCCAGCCCACCCTGCACAGCCCTGGCCCCAAGCAGGGACTCCACAGGGCTCCGGCAGCCTCAGTGTCGGGCAGGCAATGAACAGGCTGAGGAACGGCAGCAAAACTCAGAGCCCTGTATCACCAGCCAGCCAGCGCAGTCTGATGGAATCTGAGCGACATCCAGTTAGTAGGATGAATTTTGCTCTCTGGTGTCAATCCCGAGTAGTGCAGTTCATTATGGGATTTAATCCCTGTTACAGCAGGTGTAAGTATCAGCAATTTGACTTTTCCCCCCCAGCAATTACAGAAATAGTATTTCCTGCTTTAGTCTCATTTTACAGCCTTCTGTGGCTGCTGCCATCACTGTCCAACTCTGCCTTTACACACACGTGGTGCCTGAGAGAAGCACTTGACTGCTGGGAGGAAGGAGGCAGCTCTCAGAACCAGCAGAGCCGAGGCTGGTGGCCATCCATCTCTGTCTCCACAGCGGTGGCTGTTCTTGGAGCATCCCAGGGCAGCTCCCACACCTACAGTATCCAGCAAGGCCGGGGCAGCCACGGGCAGCTCTGCAGCAGGTACTTCTGCCCGGGATGGAGGATATTTGAGAGAAATAACATCAATGGCAGTGCTGAGCCCTGCAGCAGACGCCACCTGGAGAGCCTGTGCACGCCCTGCTCCCTGGGCTGCACTGCTGAGGGTTTGGCCTTGTGGCAAGGAGCGAAAGACCCCAAGATGGACACAAGCGTGAGGAATGGCCATGCACATTTCCACGCAGTTTCCAGGTATTTTTGGCAAAGCCCCATTCCAGCAGCTCCCTGGGTGCTGCAGAGCACAGCCCCTGCATTTCCAGCATCAGTCCAGCCACCAGAAGAGGCGGCGATCAGTAACACCATCACCATGCAGCACAGTGCCTACAAAACCCTGCTGAGTCCCATGGCTTAGCCCTCAGACAACTCCTTCTAGCAACTGACTGATTCCAGTACCTTGGTTCCCAAGTTTTTCTTTTAATTTTACTTTGATGGTTTGGCTGCATTTCTTTCAGGTTGGCAAACCTGAGTAAATCCAGTGAAGCCCTGAGAGCTTAAACTGCTCTTGCTGTGCTGATGAACCAGCTCAGAAAAAACCCCGAAGAAGCAAATAATTTGCAGGTAAAAAAGTTTTAATTTCTGCCAAGTCAAAGCAAATAACCAGTGCAGGACATCATTAACAAAGCTGTCTGAATTTAATTTAGTCTTCAGAACAGCAATTCGTAAAAAAGCCTGCTTTGATCCAAGGCAAAGAGAAGAGGAGGAAGGGAGGAATCCAAATTCAGTGATTTTTTTTTGGTGAGCACATCCAATAGCAACCACTCTCCCTCTTGTTCAACCCAAATCAGACTTCTAGATTTTCATGTATTTAATTTTCTTTGCTTTAAAGAGAGTCTCTGCAGCTGACTGGGAAGGGATTTAGGTGGTGGAAGTGTCCACCTGGACAAGGATTTGCCTGTAAGAGAAAGGAAATTCGGCAGACGGCATCAGGAGTGGAGCTGAACCCAAACAATGGTTATTAAAATCACACGCTAACTCTTTAGAAGCTGCTTCATGCCACCAAAATGTACATGCTGATCTGAACCAGCACTTGAAATTCCAGCTGCAGAATGCTCACTATTATTGAAGAAGAAATGAAGTGTTTTATGAGATTACTTTCAGAAAATCAAAAGACCATGAAAGAGAAAACACACGACAGGATGCTGCACTTACCAACTGTTGTCAAAAAGCTATATTCAAAGGAAAAATAGAAATTAAAAAATCACTTAATGGCTATAGTTGGGTCTGATACATACAGTCGGGCTTACTGAAATTATTTTTAGCTACACAACTGATCTACATATAAAATCCCTCCACACAGCACACATTACCAGGCTAACGTGGTGACACTAAGCACAAGACAAGTGTTCTGCATAAATCCACAAGAACATCATTTAGCCAGGGTTCCTCAACAGGCAAGGGGTAACAGAAACTAATGGCCAAACATGTCCCAACTGGTGTAAATTAAGTCAGAAAAATAAACACACAAATCTACAAGCCTCTGGAATGGAAGAACTTCCCAGCTACGCCGATGGGAGCCACAGCTCTCATAGTTTTTCTGAGGAGCCTGTTTGATGCAGCCCTTCCAGCACACCTGCCCACATCCCTGAGGAACACTCAACTCAGTCACTGGCATTCCCTGGCACAGACAGCTCCGTGCAGTGCAGATCATGCTTCGGACAGGGCAAGAACATAAAACCAGATGATTTTAACAATCTTAGTGAACTGGGACCAGCTGTGGGCAGGGAGCTGGAACCGGCCCCTGCCCCTCCTTCCCTACCTCTGCTGAGCTCCATTCAGCTGCTGTTTGGATTCATTTCTCTAACTTGCCTCTGGCCTTTTAATCACAGTTCCTGCAGACACAAACGGACAGCACCGATGACTCCGAAGGAATGATTCACCAGATTTATTTGTTTCCAGAGGAAGTGGATGTGGCAGGCTGCTGTGTCCTGGCCAGCCGAGAGGCCCAGCTCCCAAAGCTGGGAGGCCCTGGACCACCGCTCTGCGTGCACTCTGTAATACTCAGGAATCCCAGATGGGAGAAGAGGGCCACCTGCCTTCTGAGCAGCCTCCATGGCACTTAGTATCCAGCATTTGTCCTGCGTTTATCAGCCCCAGCCCTCCCCGATGATCTAACACACCTTGGCATTTCCCAGGTGGAAAGCACAAGGCTCCAGTCCTCTTTGTCAGTCCCCTTGTTATACTGAGAGGAACAAATAACTCCTCCACAGTCCTGCTGGCAGTGCTGCATTGCACAGTGATACGACAAAATTACTTCCAATTCATCACACGAAATAAAGGTCAAAGCTCCACGTTATATACTCAGAAACACCTTGTAGGGGATGGACAGCTTCTCTCAAGGAGGAAGATGACACCTTGCTGGGAGCAGAACTCTTCCCCCCATAGCCATCCTCATCTCTGTGCCAGTGTCCTGCCCCATAACACCCCAGGGCCACACCCAACTCCCCCGTCAGGAAGGGCCTCAAATGATACCCCTTTGCAGCAGCACCCTCCAAGCGACAGAAAAATTAGGTCAGGCTGCCAGGATGGAGCCACATGGCTCAGACATCCGCTCCTGGAAAACTGGGAGCCCCCCTGGCATCATTCCCCACACTGCTTCCCTACATTGAGGATTCATCAATAAGCACAAAAAGCTTATTGCCAATGATTAGATATTTAAGGAATTAATACAGCTTCATACAAAAGGTCTTGTAGGACGCACCACAGCGGAGCAGCAAAGCAGCTCAACGGTTCTTTTCCCAAAATGCCATACCTCAACCTGTATGCCAATTCGTACCCAAAATCATTGGAGGATTTTCTCCGCAAATTCCTCAAGTTATGACAAATGTCAGTAGGTGGGACTCCGAGGCCAAAGGAAGAGCTGTCACTCCCGGGGTGCCCACTCCAGGGCCTTGGCCCCCCGAGCTCTCTGGGCACACAGCAGGTGACAACAGCATGGGCTCATCAGCTGAGCTATTGTGTCTCGTTAGCTTAACCAAACTCCAAACTCCTTGCGGAGCGCCTTTCCCCCTCAAGTTATTAAAGAGTAGATTTCTTTTAATTAAACTCATTTACATGACTAAATTAGATTTAATTACTCCCATTTACTTTGCTAATACCTCTATTTGATTGGAGAAAGGCAACTTTTCTAATTGCTCCAAACAGGACTGGGTGGCTCTGCCCTCACTCGAGCTGGCAGGAGGAAACCCTGGCTCTACAACACATAGAGAAGGGCCCAGTGCAGATTTTGGGTATAAACAAGCTAGACAGCTTTCCCTACCACACATGTACTGTGTGTGGTATTTACTTTATCACCATAACACCTAACATTTATGGCATGATTCAAAGCAAGGGAAAGCCCACTAAAAATTCTTTTCAAGTACCTTTTATCTGCTCAAGAGACACGCAAGGACACGGACAGCAATTCAACTTGCTTCTCCTCTTGTACTTTTGAAATTTGGGGGGGGAAAAATCAGCAATTTTGAAATTGAGGGCTCAAGACATTTTTAGTAAGTCCCTCAGCCAGACAGCTCACTGATGTAATTATCAATTTTCTGAACTGCAACATCCAACACTTCCTCATTCTTACAATTTCGTCTGAGAATGTATCAAGCTGCTGCCTAAGTTATCCATCAAGCCAAAGAATCGAGCTTCCCACTATATCAGAAGTCACTGCATTGAACTCCATGGGACTGTGTGGCACACCCCAGTGTCCCCTGTTTCATCCTACCAGGCACTGCCTCATGTTGCTCCAGTTCAGCAATACACAAGCACGAGAAATTCCACACAGAATTCACAGTACTCTGAGTTTCCAGACATCTGCACACACGGCTCAGTGATTTCTCTCATGCCACCTGCCGTATGGCCATCGGTGGCACTGGGAGACAGGCTGGACACAACCTCCAGAGCACACAAAAGCCCCACCAAAACCACACCGGTCACAGCAGGAACACTGGGCTTTTATCCCTTATAGTCCTGTTTGTTCCTAAATCAGCCTGCCCTCATCCCACTCCTGTGGCCTTGTGCCCCAAGATGGCTGACTGCAGCCCATGGCTGAGAATGGCAGATCTAAGCTTTGTACAAAGTACAGGAACTGGCACCTGTACTCAAACGTTCCCAAAGATACTACTTGCAGAACAGCCTTTGTGCTACCCAGAGATGAGCTGGTGACCTGTTTGCCAGTGGAACAGTCCCCAGCCTCTGTCAGAGCTGTGTGGACGTGTTGCGCTCTGTGCGACATCCTCCTTCAGCCGAGGTGAATGCGCGGCATTTATCCAAGACAAACGCAAATCTCTATACTATTTGGCACCAGTTCCTTTCATTAAATACAATTTTCTGCCCCCTTTCTCAACATGTAACTAGTATTTATCCAACCACACATGATGTGCGGCCTAATTATCACTCTAATATTTTTCCGAAAAAAAAGAAATGAATGTAATTAACAAGGAACTAAGAAACCAGCCCCCCCGGCCTGCTATTTTTGTTGGGTTTTAAATCAGGTTCAGTAGTAATCGCAGTGGTTTGGTTGGAATTAGACATGGTATTTGGATTCTTTGCCAGCGCTTCACAGATTCTGAAATTCACAGAATATTTCAAAATCAAAACCTCACCACTTCTCTGGTCACTTCTTCACCTCTCAAGTCACCTTAGTATCTTCATAGATTCTTCATTTAAAAAGATTTTGAGTAAACAGTGTCATCAAAAACCCAGCTGAAATATGTGCTTTTCATAGGATAAATTACCTGACCTAAGCACAGGGCAAATGTAATACAGGCCCAAACCCCAAAATTACCAGCATGACTTCTACCATTTGCTTTCACTCTGTTTCAGCAGCTTTTGTCAAAGATTTGAGAAGGCTTTTCAGTTGCAGGAGATGTGTCTCCAGCGACACAGAAGCCCTCTGCTTTTCCAGCCAGGCACATCAGAGCCACCGGTGCCTGGACTGGGGCAACTGCATTCCTGGCTCAGAGGTGACACCAAACGAAATAAAGGGAAATGAATATGTAAGGAAGGAAAAATCTGAAAGGAAAAAGCTGTGCCTCCTGCCATTAACCCCTTACCTGTTACCTGCCATAGTGACCCACCACCCTCTCTTGGCTCAGGATTTTGTAAGCAGCTCTGAAACATCTCCTTCTTCATCCTACAGACCCACCACTGAGCTCTGATTTCAGGAATTTCTGGACAATAACCAGGCTGTAATTACATGCTTATGCAAAGTTACACTGTCACATTTAGGAAATCATTTGAGAACACGGTTAATTCCAGGAATATCATGTCCTTATTTTTCAAATCCTGCGTGGGAGAAACAGCTTTTGGTTCTGTTTTCATACTAAAAACTCTACGTGCTGTCGCACAACAGGTTGCCCTGTTCTGACAAAAACAAGGGTCAGATGCATCCATCAGTCTGAGGGGCTGTTCTGACTGCAGCACAAGTACCATAATTCCCCCAAATTCAAGGCGATGTGAGTAAGCCCTGAGTGTTGAATAATCAGGAAAAAAAAAGCATGTGTGGGGGTTGTTTGGGTGTTTTGTGTTGCATTATTGGTTTTTCGGGGGTGGGGGAGTTGTCAACATCAAGTAAACATCTTGGCATTGCCTGTCAAGGAACACCTGAATGACTCAGTGTGTGACACAAATGACTCCATGCAGGCCAGCTCTGTGTCTGGGTATAGGCAGAAGATCTGGGAAATGTAAATGTCTCCAAGATTGGGGTATGGCTTGAAAACTTCACTCGAATCGTGCCCCCAACAAATGCTTTTGCTGTCGAGTAAGGAAAAAAGAAAAAAGTGCTGTTTAAAATGTTTGATAATCTGACAAGGCCATAAGGCTTAATGGAATCAATGATTACACACAGATGGATGATTAACTCTCGAGGTTTAATGTTAAAAAAAGAGTGCTGGATTGCTACTTAATGGAATTACACTGCCCATATGGAAAAGAACTATAGCCTGCCTATACCCAGAATTAGGGAACAGGTGGTCGATCTGGGCAGGACTGCTTGGAATGCACAAAAGCGTGCTGAACTTGTAAGTGCCAGAAAAAAAGAAAAAAACTCTTCCAAAGTGTGTTAACTTTTCCTATCTGAGAACTGTAAACGGCAGAACTGAAGGCAGGGATCCTCCCAGCCCCTGCTCCCAGCAGCCCCGTTTGCTGCAGCTGCAGAGCACAGCGCGACGTGAGCGAGGACCCGCACAGACACTGGGGGTCAGGAACAGCCGGCCCTGACACTGGAATCAGCCATGCCCAGCCTAGAGCTATGCGAGTTCTACTGCCTGCCCAAGGGCTCCAAGAAGCTCCCCGTCCCCATGGCAGAGGATTCCCACAGGACAGGCTTCGGCCACTGCAGTCCATCCCACTCTCACTGGCCATTCCTTAGTTGGAGAGGACCCTGAAGCCGCTGCTGTAGGACAGCATGCTTGGGGGTTTGCTGTGGCGCTGCACTGAAGAACTGCCTCTGTTTCTGAAAGGAATCCTTGCTGATTCCGTTCTCAGAACAGTGACCCCTCGTTCACCATCCGGAACGCACTGAAAAGTGAACTCTCTTACAGCCTTTGCTCCTGCTGCCTGGGGGCCCTTGGGCCTGCTGGACTCCTTACTGCAGGATCTCTAAGGTATCCCATTTAGAGAATCCTCCAAACACTCAGAGACTGTTCATGGGATGCAGTCATGAACAAGGTTAAAGCAATCCTCTACACATGCCATGCCTGAGACCACCATCCTGAAAAGGATTACCTTTATGCCAGCCTCCAGAGCAGGAGCTGTACACACAGGTAAACTCTCCTCTGGGATGAAAAGCATTCTGTACAAGCAAAGTAGCATCACCAAGAGCTTCTGCCCACAAACCTCTGAAGGCAATCCAGCAGGAAATCAGACCCAGGTTTGCAGGAGAACAGCTCCTTTAGAATGAAGACAGGACTAGGGCTTAGGAAAATTCAAAGCTAACAGATTCCAAGACCCATTTCCAGAGCAAGTTCGGTACCCAGACATCCATATTCCTGCTGAATTGAATGAAGGTCACCAGTGCACGTCCATAATAAACACAGATCATTAAAGAGGCACAGCTATCCAGAAGGATCCCTTATTCTACACTAAGAATAGCTTGCTTGCATCGTTCAAACAGTTTCTAAAGTGACTTCAACTGGATTGCAAAGAAAGTATTTTTCAGTGAAAATAACGTAGTCCAGAAAATAATGTTCCTAGAGGGAACTTTAAATTCACACCTCATCTTGGTAAAACAGTTCCATATGGAAATACCCATCACACACAGGCTCTGCAAACCCAGTTAGCAGGAAATCAGGCGATCTCTAAATCAGGCTGTGGACCTAAACTACTGAAATTTGAGCCTGACACACAAGGTTCACTTGACTAGAGCTGAGGTGTGACATGGGGTCCCAGAGCCCCTTCCTCTCCCCAAGCCCCCTGCCAGCAGCAGGGGTCCCTCACCTTCCCTGCCCCAGCAGTGGCCCAGCCAGCCCGGCTGCCCACAGAGGTGAGCTGTTCAGCCTTCCACACTGCACACAGGGGCCATTCCAGAGAGGAAGACCTCTTGCTTCTTCCTCCCAAGTGCAAACTCACAGGACCAGTTGTCACAAATGACCACTCAAAATGTACTGAGGTTTTTTTTCCCCCATATAATTTATTCATGTTCTTCTGTAACCAAGGAAACAGAAGTGATTTTTCTCTCTCATCCAACATTCGCTCTTAAGGGTTGGGTTTTCTAAATCTGTGGGGTCTAATAGCTGTTGAAAACTGAGTGCCAAATTTCATCCAGAGAAAACCAGCATTCCAGACACAGCAGCAGTCTTCTTTCTTTACCTTTATCCAGCACTCGTGACTGCCGTCTCCTATGTTTCCTACCACGACCATTTCAAGTCCAAGCTCTCCCCCAGGCAGTGCTGTCTCTCATTACCTGCTGCTCCCAAGCAGGACACAGCACTTGCCTCCAATGATACGACACACTGCCAGAGTCCCTCAGGACAACCTGAACATAGAACTGCTCATGCACTTTCAGTAAATGGATACCTGGCAGCCATGGGCTTGGCTACTGCCCTCCTAGCCATGACATCTGCACTGACTCTTTCTGAAGCGCTCAGTCCCTTTTAAGTGAATTTCCCCAAGGCAGTAACAAAGGGTTTATGGCAAATCCAGAGGAACAGCGAAGGAGCCCCGCTATGCTGTCCCAGCCTGGCTCTGCTCCTCGTGCCAAACAATGTAACTCCACTGGCCTGAAACAGCAGCTGTGCCACTTTTGCATGGCGTTCCACTTGGTCAGTATTCTCCAAGTCCTGGGTGGGACTAATCTCCTGGACAATAACTCTTGCCCTCACTCCCCTCATCTGCTCTTCACTGTGACCTTCGGTAACTTGTTCTCATGCTTCACACACCTCCTCCCCTTCCCTTCTGTGGTGAAAAAGCACCTGTTTTCAGTTCCTGTCATGCCCCAAATTTCTGAGGTGTGCCCCAGACAGCAGCCAGCTCCCATCCTGTTTGCCTGGTGAACGCACCACATTATCACGCTACCGCATCCATCTCATTTCCCTGAATCCCACTCCCTTTATTCTAAACCATGCAGAGGACTGATGGATTGAGAAGCCCCATGGTCTGGATGCCACACCCAGAGAAAAGGAGGCCAAAATCCATAAGCAGGATTTGAACTTCCAGTCCCGGGGAGCTTAAACTGAAATGAGCAGAATCCAGCCCATTTGAGGCACTAACTCACTCGGTTCTCACTACTCAGCACTTGTGACGGCAGTAACTGGCAGTGGAATTGCTGCACAGTGTCATCCTCACGGAACATAGGGTACTCTCCAATTAAATTGGTACCACTTCTGTGCTGCCATTAGGATGACTTATTTGTTTCTGATTAATTAGGTTTCAGCTTCTTCCTTTTTGGCATTGCGTTTTCCTCCTGTTCAGTCTATCTGGCCAGTCTAGGTCTGTGTTGGCACAGATCAGTCACTGCAATTCTGGATCAGAAATCTGTGCCTTTGATGAACCTGGCTTCTGGTTCCTGTCAATCTCTGTTGCGGGGTATCACGAGCCACACAGACACTCAGGCTCTCACACACACACATACAGTGCGAGATCCCTGCAATGGGAAAAAAGGGAAAAAGGCAGCCGTAACAAGGTTGGCTCCTTTGGAACCAGAGAGAGGTGCCAACTAAAGGTCCCAGCAGCTCATCTGCCAGAGCATAAAGAGCTACAGCAAACATTTGTCTCCTTGCTCATTTGAAGGCCTTGTCGTGGCTGGAGTGCTGGATCATGGTGGGAAAAGGCTGGGAGGGAGGACAGAACCTGACCTGCACCTCTGCAGCCGGCGGCGTCACGGCAGCCATGGACCCAGCCAGAGGTGGCTCTGGCAGGTGAACTGGGCTGAGCCCACACGGCTGCTCAGCTGTCAGGGCACTGCTCTTACACAGCAAGGAACAACCAGCAATGAGGAATCAAAACTCAAGGAGTTCTATCTATGTAAGGGAGGGAAGAAACTGAGGCATTCCATATAGTTCCATGTGAAATTATTGAGCGCTTGGAACTGGCGACTTTTTTTTTTTTGGCAAACAATATATGGGGTCTCCAATGCGCAGATGGGAGAGCAGCTTATATTTAATAAAATAAAATTTGACATTGGTGGCACATTCTCATATACAGTCACACATTATGGATGATATAGAGTTGGTATAGTTTGCACACAGCCTAAACGTTTGTCCTACAGATGGACAGGGAATTAGAGGGATAATAGTCTACATTACACAAACATTCCAAGTGTGTGCTTTTCCAAACACAGGTTAGTGGAAAATTGGTCAGAAGTAGAGAACAAACCATAACATAATCTGCAATTCCCACTTCCATGCACTCCCACCAGCCTTGGGAAATGATCCCAGCATATTAAGGCACTTTCAAACAAAAGGTAAGTAATGAAATTTCAATAAAAATCGCAAGTCTTCTTAAAGAGAAGTTGTGCAATTCACGTTACCTTCATCTGCCAGCAGCAGAAACATGCATCAATGCACAGAAAGAACACACCAGATCCTCTGGCTCTTTAAGCCACACGTCCACCTACAGCACTGCTGAGAATGTTAAACCCAAAATATGCATCTATGAACACTTTTAATCAAGCTGCCTGTCTTCAACTTTCTCTTACAGACACTAACTTCGCAGCACAGACACTGCTTCCAGATATGCCTTTGTTAACTATGTCCATTTTTGTTTGAAAATGCCACTTAGTGTGCAGAACTTGCTAAAAACACCACGTGAAGCAAAGCTTTCCATCCCAGTTCTACCTGGAAAGGTTTTTTTGTGTTTTCAAGCAGAAAACAACCATTTTTAAGTACTTAACTCAAAACTCAATTTTGCCATCTTTTACCCTCTTCACAAACTCCTTCACAAAGACTCCCATTTATGAGCCTCCCTCAAGTCATACCCACCACAGAATTACCCCCTTGTAAAAATGGCTTTTAGCCTCACGGAGTGTCATTGAGAAATGACATATTTCTGGGCATGTCCAGCAAATGTCTGAAACTGTCATTTTCAGCATTTCCTTGGGCCTGTTGGATTGCACTGGTTACAAAAAAAAAGGAATCCTTGTCCTTCCAGGAAACAGAAACTTTCAGTCATCTCAGGGAAAGTTGTTTGCCTTTAAGAAGAAGACAAGAGATAAAACTTGATTTTAACGGAAGCAATGCCCATTTCCTGCACTGACCGTGTTGTTCCGAGGGCTTTGCTCAATGCTCTAGGAACAATGTGTAAGAAAACATCGTCAGGCAGAGCAGCTCCTTTGCTATTCTGAATTAAGTTGGAATTACTGGGCCAACAAGTTAGATGGTAGGATTCCTCAAATCCTTCCTGCTGTGCCAGAGGAACAGGGTGGAACTTTCAACTACTTTTCAGGAAGGAAAACCATTGGCACCACAGCAACATCCTTCAATTTCTGAAGGAAAACTGGTTTGCTCCTCCAATTTCTTCTCAGTAACCATGAGTAGCAATGTCACACTACCCTGTTTCCTGTGTCACTAGTGTCCCTAAATCCCAGTTCCAAGACCACTAAAATCAAGTCAGTAATAAAAGAGACACAGTCCCAGTGTATTACGAGTCCTTAGCAGCAATATTTGAGGTAATAGCTCTCTCCATAACCATTTCTCAGGCAATTTTAGTCTCAAAGCTCAAAATTAATTACAAACACGAAGCAAATAATGCTGTTAAAACATATATTATAAACAAATTATGCTCTCAAAAAAGGTAACTTATAGCCTGGGAATGTAATTGATAAACCTAAAGCACTCACAAATAACTGAAAAATGACAGGTCAAGTGATCACTGAGTGACCAACACATAAAACTACCCAGCACGAGACATAAAACATACAAACGGACTGCCACTCACTCATCACACACTGTAAGTAAACCATATGGGCTTTTTTTGCATGTGTCCCAGTGCTGATGTTCCTGGACAGCGTTCCTAAGTCAAACCCTCTGAGCTGCTGAAAAGATTTTTCAAGCTTCAGCTCCACCCACTACAACACAGAATTAACATTTCTCGTCAGCAATCAGTTAAAAAAAAAATAAATAAAATCAAGGCTGTAAAAAATTCCTGCTTGATTTCCATCCCAAATTCTGTGTGCTCAGCATTTTGCCATTGTGTGCCCTGCTCCAAAAGGATGGAACCTCCTGCAACCTTCCAAACCAGGCTACACGTGCCTGTGTCACAGCAGCCACTACTAACAGCTATTGCCACCTATCAAACACCCCTGCACAGGACAAAGCGTCCCTGCCTGCAGCCAGCCCAGCTCACCCCAGCCCAGCCTCCTGCTCTAACATCCCAAATGTGCTCTCGCACATTGGCAGCCCCACCGGGATGCCAAGTGCCTGGCATTCCCTGTCTGCTGATTCCCAGAGAATCGCATAGCACAGCATGTTGGACATGATGTCAACTCAACAGCACTTAATAAACCCACAGAGAACTAATGCAATTGGAACCCGACAGAGTACAGCATTAATACTGTGCATTTTAATCAAAGGGAGAGATAATAATTATATCTCTATGTAACTAGAAAAGCTGAAAGGTTCTAATGGGAAAAAATAAAACCATCTGTTTGCTCTAAATCATTAAATGAGTGCTTTAGGACAATGTCATCCCCCTAAAGCCTGTAACAATTTGGGCCTTAAGCAGAGATGCAAATTGATTAAATCCCAGCATATTTTGCTACAAATGGCGGAATCCAAATACCACTGAATAAACAGTAATTTCTGCCATGCCTCACGAAGACAAGCCAAAGATATTTTCCCTTTCCTGAGTCTGCAGACAGGAACACGATTAGTGGCTTTTTTCAACCCAGGTTTTCAAAAGCTATCATGTTCTTTATTTTAGGAATCACACAATATCCTGCTGCTGGGGGAAACAACGCAAACTCCAACCCCTAGTTCAGAGGGGCTGCACATCTCCCACATGAGAGATTGCCTCCAGTTGTGTTCTCTGCGGGGCTGGAGCCAGCGCAGCTCTGAAGGGGCAGGTGCTCAGGCCTGGCAAGTAGAGGTTTAGGATTATGTGCCTGCAGGGACAGGTACAGGGGCTGTGCTGACAAGCACCCAAACATCATCTCACCAATGGCCATACTGGGTACCTGCATCGTCTCATTTAAACCCCAGCTTGGCTCACTCTAAATTACAACTGTTTTTACATCCCGGGTAAGTATTTCTGCTGAACCTCACTTTGTCCAGCCAAGACCTGCTGGAACACAGAGTGGCTACAAGCAGCTTTCCAGAGCTACCTCAGCTTCACTGCCAACAGAAGCCATGGAGATTGCCAGCTGAAGTGATCCACCACGAAGACAATAACCAAGACACAGGCTTGTAATTATGGCAGAGGACTACCCCATGGGATCAGACAGGTGTCTCTTATACCCGAAGGCCCTGGTATGGCCCAAATGACCTCAAGAACACAGTGTCCCATGCAGATGGCAGTGCGAGTCCTTCTCCAGGCAGGAGAGGACCAGATCCCCGATGGAACAGCCCTGAAGAGATTTGAGGTGCTTTTCCTGTTTGCCACAAACCTGGCTGTGCAGAGGGACTTTCCCCTTCCTGTGCCCTTCCCAACAAGAAGGCTCCTGACTTACACCGGATCAGATCTTGCTCCTTAGTCTTTTCCCACCTCATTCACCTGACAGGCTCCTCCACAACAGACATCTTATCAGATGTGACTGATTGCTGTAATCTGTACTCTGGGCAGCCATTAAGCAAATTACCTGAATCATTGCAAGGATTAGTCTCATTAACACATGATTAGCATCAAATTAAAATAATGAGTGTTTAACTTCTGATGTCTTCCAGTTGTTTGAACAGCTTGATCAGCCACACCAGGCTGGCAGGGAGGTGGTGGGTGTCAAAGAGTCAGGGAGAAAAACTACAAATAAATAAAAGGGTGGGCTGTGCCCCGGCAGAGCTGCAGCCGACAGAGACCACAGAGACCCGGGCCCAGGGCTGCCAGAGCAGCTCCACGCACAGCCTGGGGCAGAGGCTCTCAGCCGGCCCCACAGCCACGCTCTGTTGGACAGGTCAACCTGCCTCGGCTCCTCTGCATCTGGAGCAGGGACGGCAACAGACACACTAAACTACAGGGCAGCCAACGCCCAAGATGTTAACGCAGCCACTAAAAGAACAGGGTGAGGTGACCTGATCCTTCCATTCTCCTGGCTCTCCTGTCTTTTCCAAGTAAAGCCAATGCTAAAGAAAGCAAAGCAACAATCCCATCACCAGCAATAATCCTGGAAGACAGTTTTCTTCAGAAGCTCTCTTTTTTGTGCTGGGCATTGTTAACCCATCGCTGCTTTTTCTGAATCCTCTCCTCCCCTCCCATCACCTACTTTCTCATCTCCCTGCATCTGATGTGCCATTGGGACTGAGGCAAAGTCTCTCCAACGTCTCACTTCCTTCCAACCTTCCGAAGGTTATTTGGCTTTATTCGCACATGAGTTCACTGAGTTTCCTGCTGTCGCTGGTTCTCCTGCAGGTCCACAGAGCTGCAATCTGAGCCTTGCTTAGCCTTGCCTTTGGGCTGCTTCCAGTTCAATTCCCTCCCCATGTCACTGACAGGCACCTTCCCTATCTGTGAAGGAGAGAGGAGACCCAATGTGCAGGATCTGCAGGATGGGGACCTAAATCCACACTCAAAACACTTCTCTATCCATGAAGGAATGACAGAACATGTGCAGCAGCCAATGTTTAAGCCTCAACATCTTGGTTATTTATTCTTTGAAATGCCACAAACCATAAGTACGTATTATAGACAAATCACTTGTCAAAGCTCTTCCCTAATTTAATTAAAGCCATTTTTTATTCATACAAGTGCAAAGAAGCAACTTAAACAGATAACATTTTTCACACTTACATAAAATGAAAATAGCCAAACTAAATTTTGGCAAAGTATATAACAACAAAAGATCCAAGCAAAGACTCTATATGTGCCAACTTCCATCTCTGCGGAGATGTTAGCAAGGAATTGCACACACCAAGTCTCCGACTTCAATTTCTGATGGACTCCTGGCCCTCCATGCACTACAAACATCCCACTGCTGGGATGTTTGTGCTGGTGCCCAACAGTCCTTTCCACCCACCAAGCGGGAGCTGATCCATATTATCCACCCTACTGTGAATCAGTAACAGACCAGGCAGCAAGTTAAAGACTCTGCCCCAGAAGCACCATTTGCTTATCCACTGGGGATCTGACTGTTCTGTTGGCAAAAGCACAGGTGTCCAGAACAAGTGTAGGCAAAGTGTTTTTATCACAGTCCTAGTCCAAGCCGTAACACACACATTTGCCTTCCATCCAGGTGACATCACAGGCCAACTCTGACAAGAAACACCTTCAACCTGAGCAAAGCAAATTTGGGATCAGCAATACCAAGGCAAGGGCTCTGCTCTAACTCAAAGTTGACCAAAACTGACCAGGAGATAAAGGTACAGAAGAATTCCCATCCATCCAAATGTATCTGCAAGCACCATTTCTGTCAATTGAACCTCCTCGACCACTCAAGTCCAGAGGCAGTGTGAGAGAATTCTGCAGACTGGGCACAGCACCCACCCAGACTGGTTTTATAGCAGCACTCCCCAACATGACCCATTTCACGCACATCAGTGGCCAGTGCTGCTGTCCACAGCAAACACCTTCTAATTCTATTGGGTTTTCCCCCCTCTGTTGCAGTAAATGGAAAATAATTTCTCAATTTACCCTCAAAGTTCCAGTTTGCTGCTGTGCCATCCCTTACGGCGCTCAGCATCTCCTGATTCATGCGATACGTTCGGTCTCCATCTGTGCATATTATTGACCAGATTATGTAAACTACGCTTTAGCAATTCACACTCACTTGGTTCTGCAGTACCTGTGGGTGCCAAGCATATGTTTCCCATTCTCCTTGCTCTCCTGGGCCATATGCAATCCCCTCAAACCAACAGCTTTCCTATAGACCCAACTTGGTGCCTGGTATAAATCCATATAAATCCCACTGGCTGTGCCAAACCCTGATGTAAATCTGTTTGTGCAGACTTGATGGTACTGTGTGTGTGATCTCAAGGGCTCTGGGTGCCCAGCAGCACTACTGGGTCACTGCTGACAAAGCCCCTCCCTTTCATCAGGCCTGCAGGGGCTGGTGGGTGACATTCCCTGAGCACCAAAGGAGACCTGGCAGGTGTGACAGTGCAGGGGGCAGTACCAGCCCTCACCCCAACCCGAGCACGCAGCCCCTGGGCTCCCTTTCACCCCCCTCAGCAAGGCAGCCAAACTGAAAAGCCAGCATGCTAAAAACCCAACAGGACTCGTAGAATCTGGTTTTCAGAACTGAGATCTTGCTCTGTTGCTAGGCAAAATGGAAGGCTTTTCTCTCCTCTTTTTGGAGAAGCCTCTGCTCTCTTCTTGAGGGGCAGAGCTGAAAATCATACTGTCACTAATGCAAAATTAGACTGACAGCATGGAGACCTGCTTCTTATTCCAAGGCATGTCGCCATCCAGCCTGCTCCCTTCTGGGAATGACACTATGTACTAAAGGATTTTACAAGGGAAAAAACAACCCTTCAGCCCACTGCTGCAGCAGGATGGTACTGGGGCTCTGCTTTGGTTTGTTACACTTCACACTGGAGCAAGGAACAGGAACTTCGGCAGATTCCACAGGCACAACAACCAGCTTCAGGCAAACAAAGAAACAGGTCCAGCCCATTCACAGTGGAAGGGAATCCCAGCAGCTGGTTGGTCTTCCTCTCGTGTAGCCGTCAGTTTTAAAGTGCTGAACGTGCACTGGGACATGCTGCTCTTTTGTTCCAAAAGCTGGTATGTTTGTAGCAGAGGGCGAGTTCAAACACTTGAACGTACCAACAGTAGTTTTCCAGTAGTGCCAAAGCAAGAGATGGCACATCCCTGTCCCTCGTCTGCAAGAGGGGGCACAGCACTGTCACTGGAGACAAAAGATATCCCCTTGTTCTGTAGAGAGTGGTTTCAACTTGGCATGACCCTCCAAAATAAACCTCCTGCATCTGTGGTAGGAGGAAGTCACTCGCAGAGCAGAATCTCACACTGGAAGCCAGGCCCAAGAGTGCTGCACACCAAGGGACGGTGTTCCTAGCCCACAAGCACCGCAGAAACACCTGCACAGCCTGGCACTCTGGCACAAGGGAGCTCTCGAGAAGGTGCCCCATGTCCCTGCTCGATGAGCTCATTCCTTTCCAAGAGACAGGCACCTAGCCAAAGGCTGCCCCACATCTGCATTTGGATTAGCCAAGACATGAGCTGCACCCCATGAGAGATTACAACCCAAAGCACTCTGCTCTCTCCCATCACCCTTCATCCACTGCTTCATGCACCCTGCAGAGCTGCAGGGATTTATTGCTGCCTGATATGGAGCAAAATAGGACATCCCAGGAGTCAGCACATCTGTGCTAGCTAAAACACAAACCCAGAGAGCAATGCTGACTTCCCAGGAAGAGTAAATAATTTTCCCCTTACTTCTGCTCACCTGGCCCGAGGTGCAGGAATCCAAGAAGGCTGGGGTTAGTGAACAGCTCTAGTAATTAAACAGATAACTCAGACTGAGTGTTTGCAATTTCCTCAGCCTGCGTTTGTTAGGGATGCATCTGGATCTCCATAACCATTACCTTCTGCTACCTACAGGTAGAGATAATTATCCACGAGTAAACGATTACCTAGGCTATAAATTACCTACAAAAATTTGGGCTGGGGTTTTGCCAATCACCATTCCAATTAATTAACCAAAATTGACTAGCTGGCTTTAGACCAAATATTTCCTCATCAGTATTCCATGCCAGTGCATACAAGATGAAGGAAACAAACCAGAGAGGAGAGACAGGGATAAATCCAGTGAAGGTTAGAGGGAGCTGAGAGCAACAGAGACAAGCAAGAATGGATTCCTGGTGTTTGTGGTGAACCGTCTCTGGTGTGGCACGTGACAGTGCAGAGGGCAGGACTGCGCACGGCACCAGCAGCACACTCACAGCCATTCCCATCAGGCAAGGGCGTCACAACCATCAGTGGCAATGGAAGAGCTCAGCAGCCTCAAGTGCCCCTCTGGATTGGGGCTCTGGGCACATTTCCAAGGCCTGTTTCGGCGAGCAGGGGACACGGTCACATGTGGATTACCACGGCTGGGAAGGGGACAGCTCCCAGGCCTAAGCCCCACATTGCCGCAGGAGCTCCCAAGCCCTCAGTGCTCCCTTTGGCAGGAGCTGCTCAGATCCACACCAAACCCTGCACTTTCAGTAGAAGAGAGGACAGAAAAATGTCACACCAATATAACAAGGCATTGCACACCTGCAGAACAGCAACTGAGGCACCGCACGCTCAGTCTGTGTGTCTGTGCACACTGAGTGTTAAAGAAATTCCCATCATTCTCTGCTGAATGATCCCTGCAGGCCATCACACGCAGACTTCATATGTCCCTGTGCTCCACGAAGATTCCTAAAGGCAGAAGGTGCTATTCCAAACAGAGCAGTGAGCTCTTTGACAAGCCCCCCTTGGGCCCAGCATCCCGGGGTACCCCAGAACCCTTCCAACAGAGCCCCAAAGGAGCCCTCGCTCCGAGCAGAGCACACCTGAGAGCAAGTTCCCAGTGCACAGGACTGGACAGCAGCCCCACGAGCCGCTCGGAAGTACCACCACGGGCACAGGGCCGAGTGCACGCCGCGCCGCACACATGGGGTAAGGCTGAGCTCAGCTGGATCAGGTGCGTGTGTCCTCGCAGCAGCATTTGTGCTGTACCTTCTCTGAGGGACACGACAAGAGAGAGAAATCCCAGAACAAACCACAGTGCCATGCTGCCAGAGACTTCCTTTCACCATTTGGGGTCTGCCCTCTCAGCCTGACAGCTCCAGGGGCTTTCAGAGAGCCCTGGCTTCTGGGCAGAGCATCACCTGGTCACCAGCAAAGGACTCACACCTGTACTTCGTACCACAGCCCTCACACAGGATCACAGGTCGCACGCGCAGGAGTGCTGGCACTCCGTGAAAAAAACCCCGGAGGAGTGCAAAACTGCAGTCAGAAATCTGAGCTGTTTCCTCCCAGCTCAGAACAACCCTTCCCCTCTGTCATAAACAGAAATGTGCAGTCAGCTGAAATAGGACCAGAATATTTATTCGGTAGTGATTTTTAGTGCTAGTTCTTGAACATGTAAGACACCTCGTGCACTTCAAGAAAGATCTAAAGCTGTAAATGCTGACAAACCGAGTGATTAGCAGCCGTTCTAGGCTGTTCTGGAGAACTCAGCAGGGAACTCATTTCAAACCAAACAATCCACAAAGAAAACCACTACTTCAGATAATCTAGTGCCTTCCACATCACCTCAGACATTGTTTTCAAGATGCTTTTCTCATGTCACCTCCGGTTACTGATTTATTAAAAAGCAACAAGATATTTCACTGCATAAAGTAAGGTTTTTATTTATTTATGCAGGCCTGTCATTGTTGATAAAATACTGTGGATGTTAGAGATTACTGCAATCTGTATAATTACGGGAAAGGGCAGACCTCTGTGCAAGTGCTCAACAGAATCCTGGTCCTGCCCAGGCAGGAGGGGTGCAGGGAGAGTGCAGAGGTGCTCCCGAGGATAGCAGAGCCCTGTCCCCCTGCCACTGACTTGGAACAGCCCCATGGCTCCCCAGACCTATTCCAGGTCAGGGTTCATCTCTGGGAACACCAGACAGAAGATGCAAGGGGAAAACCTACTACCAGCCCGCAGCTTGCCAAGAGCAAAGGAGAACAACCAAAACTCGACCAGCAGGAAAACAACCAACACAAAGAGCATCGAAGTCTCACGTCTCCACTCGAAGAGCTGCACACGTGAGGTACATCCCAACTGTATCCACCCTGTCCAGCTCCACAACAAAGCCAAGGCACTGGCGGCTGGAGAAACACCTCCATTTTGAACTCCATTTATGTGCCTGTAACAATTAAGCCATCATTCCTGCTTCTCCTGCCTTGTTCTCATTTCAGGTTTACGCAAACATTTGCTAATGAACAGTAAATCTTTAGACTACTTAGAATTGCTCTGGTTAATAAACTGAGGGCATTTCATCAACCTTATTCAAAACTCAAACTCATTTATGAAAAAAATCCGCATCAGTCTGAAAGAAAGATGTTTTCCTCTCCCAGAAAGGCCCTGGCAGCACGACACAGGTTCAGGCTGACTGAAGCATTCTGGAGAATAAGCAGAGTCTGATTTTCAAGAGTTTAATTTTAGAACCTGAAAATGAAACACACAATTTCTGAAAGCACTTGAGTCTGAAACTGTAACATGGGCACTTGAAGTGCCTGAAATGCTAGAGAGATGCTAGACACCAAGCACTCTTGAGGTGAGGTGTTCAGAGCAGAAGACTGAAGGCAGCTTAAGATCTTTCAGGTTTTGCTCAGGAATCCAAAATGATTTTCCAAAGGATCACATCATGTGTGGAATTCCAGGTCTGGGCCATGGTTTCACGCTCCCCCAGCTGTACAAGTGTTCCTCGCCAATTACTGTACAGAGCCAAAAACAAGAGCAGATTACAGGCCAAGTGAAACTAAAAACAAATAAATAGAATAACAACTACAGGGAGCAACTACATCTACCTGGCAGGTTTTGGAATAACTAAGAGAAGCATGACAGACCTATCTGCTAGGACAGACCATTACCTGACAACTCTGGAGGAGTTCCCCAGACCCCTGGGCACCAGCCTCTGGTGCCCCTGAGGTCAGCCCACATTGCTAACCCCACACTCACCTCTGGCCAATGCTACAGAGAGATCTTGGATGACAAAAGCAAAGACTAATAAAAAGTAAAAGCCCAGAAGGTCTACGAAAATTAAGTGGAAAACGCCTTTCTCCTAAAGGTCAGAGTGCTCTCAAACAGATTGCTTTAAACTGGTACTCTGGATTCACTTCGAAGCTGTATAACCATAAAGCCAGAATACAGGTTTCCATTAGTTGGGTTCCCCCCCCCCCCCCCACAAANCCCCCCCCCCCCCCCCAAACTACAGTAACAGGTGCTTTGGGAACTGCAGGTTTGCTCTATTTCAGAACGTAAAAAAGTTCCCTAAATGCCCCTTTGATCCATCACATTTCCAGTACAGCAGAGCAAACAGTCCAGTTCCCACCCCGGTGTCGCAGTGCCCCAAAAAACCGCAAAGAAATCCCAAAGCAGGAAGGAGCAGCTGCAGCTGAAGGTCCTGCCTTAGGAAACTCTCCCATACTCCTGACACCACCAGCCAGGCTGGGCAGACTCCAGCCCAGTCACACAGGGACATGTCCAGGGGCCAGCTCCTCGCTGGGTCCTGTTGCCTCATTGGGATCCTCCTCAGCACTTTGCTCTCTTGGTTCTTTCTTTACTCTCAAGGTCGTCTCTTGCTCATCCCATCATTCATGCCTCACCTCTCATCCCCAGGCTGGTTCCTTGATTTTCAGCGAGTTCCAGCAAATCCGGGCCTGGACCTCCCAGGGATCAGTGTTGTTAGTGACACCCGAGGAACCAGCGCCGTGGTCCTTGGGGGAGCTCAGGGGGCCTCAAAGGCAAGAGTTCTCTGCCTAGGAGCAAAGAAGCCATTACAGCTTGTACTAGAAGATTTAATAGGTGTCATAATTTATCATGTAAACCGAAAAGTGTTTCTTAATTAAGTGCGTACGTTAATGAATTTTTTAATTTGATCCCTGTAAGTACCTTGCTATACTAATTGCAATATTCTACACATTAGTCATCCGCTGTTGCCCTTGGCTATTTTCTACCCTGAGAGGGAGAGATAGAGCTTTTCAGTTAAAGTTCATTTAACTCTTTCCACCCAACAAATTATATTTCCTGTTCTTCACACTGGAGAGTGACAGCTGCATTCCAAGCCTGGAGCATGCGAAGGATGGTGCTTGGCACACACACCATGAGGGATGGACACATCCCAGCCTGGTCTCAAATGCAGTGATTAGGGTTCATTTCATCAGCTTGATTACAAACAGTACCAAGGGACAAAATTTCCAACCCACTCATTGTTCCAGGTTTCCACATGTGCTCCAGTGAGGCACCAGCTTTTCTAACACTGCTCACTTGTACCCAAAATTCAAGAGCAAGAGGGTGGGAACCTTGCCACTGAGCATCCAGAGCATGGATGGAAATTAGCTGGAGGCATGGCACATGGCTCAACCATCTCAGCGACCACCCCAGCAATTTCTTCTCCATTTGGAATAGACAAACTGGCACGACGTGCAGTAACACTGAGGCAGTTCACAAACCTGACAAGCATCTCTGGCTACTTTCTGCTACCTGAACAGTTTACAGTGAGGCTTCAGACACCTCTGACACATTCCAGGCTACAAAGCCAATTCTCTCTCTGCAGGAACAATACTCTTGAGCTGTGGAGGTCCATTAGATGAGCCACCACAAAGTGAGAACACCTCACTTCTAGCACAGAGGCTTCGCAAATGCAGTAAATAAAATCCCTGGACCCCTAAAAACTCAACAGTAAGACAGGACGAAGCACAAGGGTTATACCAACAACCAGATGAGAAGCTGGTGCTGAAAACACACAACTCCCTTCTTAGTGACTTCGCTTGTTACTGCTTCAGAAGTCTGCATAAAGGAGTCTGCATAAAGGAATTCAGAATTGCAACTCAACAGTGATGGGAATCGAATGTGAATGAGGATCTTGAGCTTTGTTTGGCCTCTCCAAGTCCTAAACCAGCCACCTCTGAAGCCTTTTGAGTAGCAGTCACTACGCCTGGCTCGTACAGGAGAGGCTGACACACAACAAAACATCCCCTCCTTCCACACAGTTTTTGGGAACAGATGTGCTATCATTCTGCTAAGACCCAGGCAGCAAGGAGCAACGTGTGTGCACGTGCCTGACCTATGTGCAGTGCTGAACACGATCAGCACCTGAGCAATCCTGCCACTTCCACCTGTACTTCACATCCCCACCACTGTGACAGGGAGATAGAAAACCAAACAACAGTAGAAATGGTGCCAAGTGTGGACAGTTGCAATGGGACTTGCATGGAACCCCAGCTGGGACCGAGGGGTGAGACTGCCAGACCTGCACTACACCTCAGGCGTTCTGCTGTCCTACGGCTCATCGTTCCAGCTGGATGCTTCCTGCCACACCTGACTCGATTTATACTAAGATCCAGCAGCAACTGCTCTAATCACTGATTGGAATTAAAGCTGCCTCTGAACTCCAAAGAACAGTAACACACCATGCTAATCCACCACACCGTTTGTTCTCCACACACACTTCTGAGCACATCATGGGTCTGCTTCTGCTGGCAGTTCCCCTGACAAGCTCACACATGGAATTAAGTGGATTACATGGAACATGTTTAACTAGCCCAGGAACCTCCGAGGCCGAGGTGGCTCTGGGTAGCAGCATTGCATCACTCATTCACTCCTCACTCACAGGCAGAGCCTGTGAAATTAATAGCAACAGCCCAGCACAACACACTTCAGGGAAGTGAGGCTCTTTACATGGGTGGCTGTCACCTGCTTTTCAACAGATTTCAAAGTGTTGCCTACAGCATCCTGTTGTATTAGATGAAATGCATCCTGACACCTTTCTCACTGTATTATGCTCGACCGCTCAAATATTGAGATGCAAACATCCCTCTGTATTTTTTAAAAAAGAAAACATGGCCCAGTAACTGCCAGAGGTCAGATCTTGGTGTTTGGTAGCAGATCTTGCCTGTCCAGTCCTACAGATGCCAGAGGTTGCCAACTGCACCCTGTTCAAAAAGCCCTTCTCAGATGCCCTGACCACCAGCACAGTTATTCCCGGTGAGTTCAGGAGCTGCTGCCAGCTGTTTCCCAGTCACCTCTCTGAGTGCCGTCCACCACCACAGCTGCACGTGAGCCATGCTGCCACCAGCTCACCCAGCCCTTAGTGCCAGGAAAGGACGTCTCCCCAACTTACAGCCCAGTACCCTGCAGCTGAAACAATTACGTAAAATCCAAGTCCTCCCACTCCGCTATAATGCACCCCCACCCTCCGCTGACCAGTGTTCAGCCAGTTCCAGTAATCTCAGCAGAAACAACATAAGGAATTTCATGAGGGAGGATCAGGCCAACCACAGGTACAGGGAAGAACTGCATAACCAGAAAACAGTTGTGCTCCTTCTTCTGAATCCAAAATCTGAATTAGAAGGGTTAGAGAAGTGGTATTTACCTTATCTTTTGCAGAGTCTGCAGAGAGCACAAGCAAGTAGATTTCCAGTACTTCCACCACACGTTATTAAAGCACACCACAGGTAGACATGTCAGAAAATCACCTTCCCCAGTACACATACCATATGTTTATGAAGACACAAGTTACACATATTTTATCCTAGCGTGGGATCTGACATGACACTGTCAAACAAAGCTCACTGAGTTCGTCACTCAAGCAACAACATTCTTGTCATATTTATCCTTAACCACTCCTGCAGACACTGCTTCCAGTACAGATTATCTTTGGTATGCAAGATGCTGTTACTGTAATCACCCAAAGATAGACAGGGAATATACAAAGCTATGAACTTGTGCTTCAGCCTGGACCCACCAATATGCAGCTACCTCTGGGAAAAATGGATGGGCTTCTGTCTCCAGTGCTCTGCACTTGTTGGTGTGTATCCATCCCTATGAACCTCCACTTTGATCCTGTAGCAATTTTCACAGGTGTGAAACCGTGACAAAGTGCAAAACACTGGGCTCATGATACTTTTCTCTCATGAAGATCATCTGTACCATATTTTCAATTGGTGTAAACCAGCATAACATCCCGGCATAACTGGAAAGATGCCAAATTTACACCACTGAAGCACTTGGCCCTCTGCTCCNCCCCCCCCCCCCCGCTTGCTGTCACATCCCAGCACCAACTGCACATGGATGCTTTGATGTAAGTGAGGCTGTTTAACACACTTTGACCTTCAGAGAGGGAGATCCTGTATTCCTTTTCTAAGTTCTCTGAGAAACCTTTGGGAAAGTTGAAGGCCACTCAAGTAGGGGACAAGAAGAGCTTCTCAGATTTTGACCAATTTCTGCAGGGATTCTCCTGCCTTCAGCGGGACCTCATCATCCCAGGGCTCTTCCATCTGCAGCTATCTCAGAAGCACTGGAACAAACACGCAACAGTGGTTAGGTAAGCACTACATCTGTCTGCATCCTTCTGATGTCTCCTCAGCATCCTTCTGAGAAATTCACCTCTGTGCTATTCTTTCCAAATTGTTCCTCTATCACAATGAAACACCGACTGACTCCTGGTAGAGTGACCAGCAGATCCCCATGGCTCACGTGCTCTTTTAAGCACACATGCCAACCTACCTGCAATCCCTAAGAACTATCAAAATGAAAATAAATCATCTAAGACCAGAGTCCAAATAACACCTCTCACCTGATCATTTATTTTTGCCTATTCTCTTAACCCTTTTCACTGTTAACAACGAAAAAATCCTGGAAGGAGAAATGGTTCCTCAGTATAAAGGTGAGGAAAAAGCAAAGAATGAACCACATGGTTTTATACCATGTCATTCCAAGTCAAATGTCAACACACTTGAATCACACAGACACCCTGAGTGCTCTATAAGTCACTGGTGAGGATTTTATTTACCCATTATTTGATTGCTTATCAGTCCCTTTTAATGTTCATTGCAGCACAGAAACCATAGTTTTAGGGACTCAATTCCTGTCCTGCATTGCGCAGCCTCCTTTCCCCACGCTGATGTAAGCTGCTTCTTGGGGCTCCTGGGGATGCATAAGGAAGAGTCCAAGGTCCACCGGAGCAGGTAAGCCTCAGGCTCTTCCATGAGTTTTGTCTCTCGGACAAAAGCTGTTCCCTGGGAATTCCCAGTAAGCAGGCACAAGACAAAACCCTGAAGCTCGCTGACATCTGGTAGAACACGCTGAAATGCCCTTTGACAGAACAAACCCAACTCTGGTGGCTGAACTAAATCTGGGGAAGTTTCTCTACCGCCGTTAATCGTGTCCCCAGCATCCCCACAGAGCAGATGACAGGTGCTCCAGATGCTTTCGGGTCCTGCTGAATGGCATTTAATGCAGAAGACATCTGATCTGCCACTGAGAGCAGCACTAAATGCCTTGATCAGAAATGACATCTGAGCCAAATGAGCTAATTAGTTTACAGGGTTTTCCCTTTCTTCCCCTACAACAGGAGTGGATTGGTGTTTTCCCCTCAGCTCCAACCTCACTGCAGGGTGCCATCCTATTGTTGGACCCATAGCTGGCATTTATAAAAAATATGAACTGCATGCGTTGGCAATTCCGTCAAAGCCGGCACACACACTGCCGACACACTGTCAGCTCTTTGTCAGGAGCAACACAGCATCCTGGATATGAAAAACAGTCAGAACAACAAGAGCTTCCACTTAGGTAGGGAACCAGCACTGGCAAACAGGGACAGGACAAGCCTGAGGCTCTCCATGGTTCATGAACAAAGTCTGAGGGTTTCTTTAGGCTCATTTCTGCTTTCTCTGTGGCGGTGGCTGGGAGCTCCAACAACCCCAGGGATGTAATAGTAGTCATTTTCAGTAAATCTACCACATCCACTCTCACAGCCATCTATAGAAAGCTTTAAGTGAAAACAAAGTACCCACTCTCCTCCTAGATTTTCAGGGCTCCCCTCATCTGCCCGGACTTGTTCTCGGGGAGCACGGCAGCCACATGCCCTTGATCCATGGCTTCGACCAGCCCCTGGAACGCTGAGCACCACTGACTGCTTGTTCCTCAAATCCACAGGAAAACACCAATCTTGTGGAGCAGCAGTGACACCATTGGCTAAATACAAGAAGTGCAGTGGCTACTGGTTCCGGACAAGATTCCAGTGTTTACACAGGCAAAGCCACAGTAAGGCAGTCCCAGTGAAAGGCCAGTGACCTGGGAGGCTGGATGACTGAATGGTGCACCTATCTCCAGATTCCAGACAACAGCTCCAGACTGCCAGCCAGTGAAGCAACTCAGGTGAGAGTTTGCCAGAAGTGACACCACAGACAGAGCATTAACTTTAACCCAAGCTTGGAGACTGGGCTGTAAATAATTCCCTTGAACACAACATTAAAGCTGCAGCAGGCTTAGAATTCACTTACGAGGGTTTATGCTTCAGCTGGACAGAAGCACTCCTTAACCTGCTTTAGCAGGTCCTCAATCACCCCAGCAGCAGCTCTTCCACACTCCCAAATCTGAAGGTACATCCCTGTGGCACCTGTGGCATGCTAACTCTGTGCCTCCAGATGAGTCACCAAAGCCAGGACCACCACAAGAACAACCCTAAGCTCCATCATGGAGCCACACAGAGCTGCACACTGTCATACTCACACTGTCTGGCTGTCGGGACCATTCTGGAACACTTCCAACACCCAGTCTGGGTTGCTGTTTCCAGCCGTCCCTTCAACACATCAGCTGAGCTGCCTGGAAGCTTTCAGGCTGTCTGCACAGGAATTGTCAAGGACTGGTGCACAACGCTGGATTTGAGGGGCAGATCTTCATTACAGCAACAGTTTTAACTAATTAGAACTGATTTATGCAATTTAATATCCAATATTAAGCCATTTAATATGTGATTTATATAAGTACAGGTTTTATCAGGTCTTAAAAGAGTTGTTAACCTGGATAGGACAGAACACACTCACACGCACCAATTCCTGCAAAAGCACCAAACAGCACACGGAACCAGCTGAATGATGCAAGTGAAGACATTTGGGGATGTGCACGAATATAAAGCCAAGTTACCCTGCTCTGCAAACACCAGCTACAGCTAATTCACAGCTTTGTGGGGTCTTTTGAAAACAGGTAACTGGCAGAAATTCTCTGAGCCTCTCTTTGTACTTTACCTGTAGCAGACAAGGTGAGCAGCAGACAGGCCTCTCTGCACTTGGGCTCTGAGCACATGGGGCTCAGCTCTGCCTGCACTAGTGACACATGAGGTGACTCTGAGTGATTCTATTCATAGCCAGCACCTCTGAAACGGCTGCCATGGTATTTGTATCCCCTCAAAAATCCTCCAGGAGCACTGATAAAAAGAGCAGCACTTGAGAAAAATGTGCATGTCTTGCAGAGAAACGAATTTACTACAGCACAGCAAAAGTGGGAAAACCCAAACCAAAATCCTACAGCCTTCAGCAGGCTGGAGCAAGGGAACACACAGCTCCTCGGGTTCAGTGCCACAGTCATTGTCCACACGGGAAGGGCTCCTCCAGACACCTTGCTCACCGACATTGTTCTCACTGCCTCGTAGCTGCCTCTGGCAGCAGACAGGAGTCTTCTCCAGCCTCCCGCTTCTACATGGAGCACTGTTCCTCTACTGCTGTGCCCACGCTGGGCAGCTCCAACTGAACAGGAAGAGGTAGCCGAGGGCTCCTTCTTCCCCGGCCGTTTCTGTCTCCCTCACAGATTCTGTAGGCAGAACTCAGCAGAGCACTCTGCACCTGACAGCATGTCACCTGCTCCTCTGTGACTGTGCACATGAGACACACCCTCCTCTAGGAAAGGATCGGGGAACTCACACATGAGAAGTCATCACTGAAGGAGGAGCCTTCCAATGAAAAGGCCACCTTTCTTGTCTGCAGGAAGACAAACCTTTATAGTGAAATCAGTGGTGGGAAGGAACCTTGGAGCTCCACTCTGCAGACTCTGCCTGGGGTGATTTGGGCAGAGACAAAGGACGGTGTCACAGAGGGCTTTCTGTAGGAAGCTGCTCTCTGCCTGCCACTAACCCAGTTTTTATTTCTCTTCCACCCCACTTTCCATAAGCATCCAGACTGCCATGCCCTGAGTTTTTTCAGTGGTGTTATTTTCTGAGGAAGACTGAGCCGGCCCAGGGAGATGAGTGGTGACAAGGCTCCACATCCACCCAGTCCAACAGTGCAAGCACAAGGGCTGGTAGGAGGCTCAAGACTGGATACTTCCTAGCTGAACCACAGGTAAGGCTGAGGTGACTGTGTCTTGTTGCTAACTCCAGGAGGAAATAGGGGAACCAGGCACACAAGAAGACAGAAGGGATCCCAATGTACCCTTAATCTATAAATATTTAAGCAGTCCCTCCTCCCCCTCTCCTCAACAACATATGCCAGCATCTCCTTCAGCTCATAAAAGCCAATTCCCTCCTGCTGTTCCCGAGCACCAGGAATCTCCGAGTGGTGATTAGTGGATTACGTGCATCCCAGGGCCTGCCTCCAATCACTTTCCCCTGCAAATTGCTCAGCTCCGATGCAGCAGCACAGAGCAAAGTGGGCTCCGTCGCTGGGGCTTGGTCCTCATTATGGCCAGGAGACGGCAGGAGTTTGTTTACACGGCTGGAACATCATCCTCCTGGGCAGCTCATCAGCCTTTCCCCAGGGTTTCTGTTCCTTGAATGCTTTGGAATAATCACCACCAGCTACCTACACCCGGAGCCGCATCTCAGCAATTCACCAAGTCAACTGACAACAGCTTGAGGTAATATTAGCCTCCTTACGGGAAGGCAAGTGCTCTCCACACAAGGATGCTGGAGCTTAGCACCACTCAATAAATCAGAGCAGCATCCTGGAAAGCTTGCCATTAGTTCTGAGCCATTAATTTTTGCTGGGTCTTTGACATGACTGTTTGAGAGCACTATAACCTGCTCTCTCAAAGTTAAATTATAAAGAGCAACTTCCCTGAAGGTGCTAGTCTACTAACCCATTTAAGTCCTTGGCTAAACACCTCCAATAAATCACTGGGGAGCTGCAAGGCAGAAGGTTTCCTACCGCGCAATATGTGAGAGTGAGCCATTCCCTCTCAAAACAAACCCCAGCTGGGGCACCTTTGGCCCCAAGCAATACCTTTTACAAGATACTCCACGTCGTGCCACACTACCCAGGTTAAACCATGGAGTTCCACTTAACAACATCTTCCTCTGAAGTCCTTTCCACTAATTCTCTTCTCAATGATAAAATGCCAGTGAGATTTCTAAATAGCAGAAAACAAGCAAGCCCAAAAATTTCCAGTCCTGTTCCCACTGCACCCCTGGAAATACAACTGTGTTCTTCGAGAGGCCCTGTAAGCTTGCACCTTCTAACAGTTTCCAACACTAAATGAAGATGTAAACAAATAAAAAAAGGAGTTGTTTTGCAACCAACTCATGGCACATTTGACTCCAACCTCAAAAGCCTTCATCTGAAGGTGCAAGGTTAGAACTCCCAGCTGGGGCATGCCCAGTCTCCCGTCACTGCGGAAGGTGGGCTTCGGACCGCTTGAACCACACCTCCTTTCCGTGTGCAGGTCCGGACCCCAGCCCACAGCACAGCCCCCAGTGCTGCACACAGCTCTCAGCCCTGTATGCTTCCGGATGAGGCTGTAATGGGAAATCCTAGATAAAGGCACAGAAGGAAAAAGGCTTTCTAGGCAATTAATAATCAACCTAGTGTTAGGTTCAAACCGCATTTTAACTGGACTGTAATGAGGCAACAACGTAGGTCTGATTCTATTCCCACTGAAAAGCCTGCTCCAGGTAAATGAAACCCACGTGTTCATAGAGATGGAGAGCAATCAACCTCCTCCTATATGGCACCATAAATTATAGAGAAGAGGTAATGAAGCAGCGCCAAAAAGTAAATACGTGACAAAACCCAGTTCCTTACATCTCTCCATGGGGTGCAGTCCCACTGCCATGACCATGGAAGTACCCTTTCCCAGGCTCACCTACACTCACAGCCATCACGAAGGAGAAAACAGTGGCTGTATCCTCAGATTTTTTTTTTTTTTTTTGGTAATGGTCTCTCTCTCTCCTGCAAACCAGTCTGTTTTCAAAGCCACTAACCTGAACCAAGAGAAAGCATTATCTCCATTAATAACTCGCCAATCTACACTCACGCACTAATACAGAATGAAAATCGTTTATTGAACAATGAAAATTGCAGCCATCACCTTACTGGGTCAAACACGTTTACATTCATGCCTCTGACTTTTCCAAGAGAAAATGCACCTTATTCATCCCCTTCTCTGTCTCACCTTGTCTCTCCTGTGGCCCCAGTGCTCTAGCAGCACGTTCACAGCTACAGTCAGCTTTCCATCTGTAAATAAGATCTCTAATTTCATTAGACAATTAATAAAGTAAGGAAGCAGGGCCTCTTTGTACTCATCAGACTCTCATTACCACTCAGTGCTGCCTGTGCTAAGCAGTCACAGTGCTGATGTGGTGAAATGAGGGCATGTCTGTGGAATAGGTAGGATCCAACACAGAGCACAGAAACACAGGGAGGTGCTGCGACTTCTCCGAGAGCATTTATCAGAGGCCAGCGGTAAAGATCACCACTTTCGAAGGATCATACATGCAAGTGACTGACACCTTGGATACAGGGAGACACTAACTCAGCCTAAGTCACTGTCTGAGGCACCAGAGGTTCTCTCTGGGGATGGGATACAAGAGATAGCAGAATATTCAGACATGACAACAGCTCCTGGCTGACACTTCCAGCTGTCTTTGCTCTCACACCTTCATACAGCCTTGATGCCATACGATGGTTCACTTTAGACAAGAGAGTAAAGAAAAAACACTCAGCACAAACCGTGCATAGGAAACCTGCTCAGCACCACAGGGAGAGCAGGAGAGGGTGGGCACAGGCTGAGCCTATAAAAAAGGACTCAATAGCTCAGTTCAGAAAACTCCTTTAAGAGAAGAATAGATGTGAGACTGTTTTTATTACTATTATTATTTGCAGGCTTAACTAAATTGTCATTTAAATAACATATTGAAAGGTAAACCGCCACCTGCTCCTGCCAGATGTTCTCAAATCTTTAGCACCACTTCAAGCACGCTGCAGTACTGAAGGAAGCACAGGAATGAACCTCAAAGGTATTCATCTCCCCAGTCTCCTACTGGGGTTTAAGGAGATTTCTATTATGCAGACTCATCGTCAAAATAATAAGGAATGTGCTCCAATTAGTTATGTAAATGAGAACACACAATAGCACACTGCTCTTACTCCAAGGATCCAAGTGTGTATGAAGACACTGGGATACGTATGGCAATGCTTCCTTGTAATTCCATTTCTATTCCATAGCAGGAGGCATCCTGAAAGGGCTTTGTTTCGGGCTCTGGCAATGTTTTGGAAAAGAAATGGAATCATTCTTGCCCTTTAAAACACTGCACCCCACCAAGGGGCATATCCCAGGGAGGTGGCTGGACACCTCTGGCAGTGGCACACTGCAAGCCGTGCATGGACATTACACATACAAAAACTTGCCGAACTGTAAAGTCCTGCAAACCCTTTTCTGCAAATAGTACTGGCTTCTGGAGGCACTTTGAGCACCAAATAACCTGACCCCTGCAGTCAGCAGCTAACAGTCATTAGAGGGGCCCCAAGGTCCCTATTTTCTTTTTTTTTTTTAATCTTTGCAAGATGCCATCAGCTGGGAGGAGCTGACTCCTTGCCTGCTGCAAACAGGTGGGATCCCTGTGCAGGCAAAGGGATATCTGTACATCAGAAAGGAAAAGACAAGTAGGGAAAGGCAACAAGCAAGCCAGGGAAGAGAAGTCTGGAATCCATAATGAAGCACGTGTGCTCGTGGCTGTACAGGCACAACCTTCTCCCAGTTCCCATCCCTGTGCTAAAATGCCCACGTGGCCTGACAGGGGACTGTCCCCTCTGTCCCTGGGAACCGATAGCTCCTCCTGGAGCCCCCCGCAGTGCTGTCAGCCTCTGTGGGTCCCCTCAGCGCTGTGATGAAAGGCAAAAAGCTCCGGGCACTCCGGAGTTCTGGTCCCTCCCTCCTCCTGTGCCCTCAGGCTGCCTGTGGAGCCCATCTGCCTCAGCATCCACAGCCGGAGAGGTCCGTCAGGTACAAAACGAAGGAGCTACTAAACTAGAAAGGCCTGTCAGAACACACAAAGACTGTCAATAAATATGGCTTTTTCCCCTCAAGTGACATTTTACTTGTAAAATGAACTGTCAGCGGCCAAACATTCTGCCAAGTCCATAATTTCACTATACTCCGGGCAACTCACTTTCGCAACAAGAAAAGGTTTCTGTTTAGGAGTTTCGGAGAGGCAGAATGCCCTCTCAAGAAAGGTCACCACGTGGATTACTGAGTAAAACAAGGATATTCAAGTCTACTTTTCAGGTCTTGCTTTCTCACTGAAAACACAAATTGGTTAGTTTTTCTACCAAGATCTCGAGCCATGAAAAAACCGAGCCGCCCTTTTACTAGGAAACTTGCACCTGCAAGCAGAAAAATGTTCCAGCTTCCAGACACGGTCTCTTACCACACAGTCTTTTTATTGCAGGTTTACGTCTCTTTACCGAAGAGCTTTTTATTACCCAAGTCCCAGAGCCCTTGGCTTCTATTCCAACCTCTCCTCAGCTTTCTCCCTCCTTCATTTCAACAGAGTGACCGTGCCACTTTGCCAGAAGAGAGCTAATCCAATTTCTCCGTCTTTTTTCACAGTCTTCTTCACATTCTCTTAAGTTCCATTTGACTGCCAGAACAGGCAGCCCCAGGACCAAGCGCAGCCTTGAAAACAGCAGTCATGAGCCCTTAGGGGCATGAAAGCACTTCAGTCCTCTCGCTGTTAACTCCTTAGTGCTGTTCTAGAGCTGCAATAGCACCTTTAGCAATGCCTCTCCTGCTACAGAACATCCCAGACACCTCTGTGCCCTCGCTGAGAGCCACAGTGTATTTTCTTCAATGCCAGTAACAGAAAACTGTGAGATGTAACAGTGCAGGACTAAAGCTACTCCTGCAGGGTATCAGTACAATCACACATGCTCAACACCCTGAGAACCTGGCTACAGTAGTATTTCAAGACTTAACAGTTAGCAAGTTTTTAATCTGGTGATGTGTGATAACTTTGTATCATTTCAGTTTCTTAATCAAAATCTCATTCGGTACTAAGAGAAGTCTATCAGCCAGATTCATAATCTCATCAAAAAAGATATCAAGTTCATTTGACAAGATCTCTTTTCCATACGGCCAGGTTGATTGACATTAATTATATTCAATGCTTGTTTCTGCCCCAGCCTGCCTGTGTGTGGGTGTTGCTTGCCTTTCCAGGCTTCAATCTTCATCTTTTGTAAATGAGCACACCCCTCAGTCCCACTTCACAGGGGGCCATGAGGACTGATCCATCAATGCTTACAGCCCTGAGATCCCTGGGAAATGCAAGCAGTGACAGTGAGGGAACAGGCTGCACCCAGCAATGTCAGCTATCACAGGGTCCCATCCCCAAATGCCCAATAAGCCCAGTGATCCAAAACCAGCTTCCCAAGGACTGAAGCGGACCTGGGAGTGGACTTCGGGACTCATTGCAAATAGACCTGACTCATGACTCCTCTTGTTTTCTAAGCTTTTCATTACCTTCCTTCCATCAGATTTCTAGCTCCTCCTTTTCAACCATCTTGTGTGCTTGCCTGGCAGTCAGAAGACAGGGATGGATCCAGACAGAGCAGATGAAAGGACAGAGGCAGGAGAGGAGCTCTGACACACCGCCCCTGTTCCTGGCAGAGACACACGTGTCTGCTCACACCTGCAGCAACAAATGGGAAGGGCTCGGGCTGCCACAGCACCCAGGACAGAGCTCAACAAGGGGGTGTGAGCAAGCACGTCTTCCACACAATACCTGTTCTAAGGAAGCACCCAATGCAGCTCGCCATGATAACTAAATTTATTATTAACTGTGTATTTCATGATGTTAGTGACAATATGTTAATGTGATTTTTCACGTCCTCCTGCAGTGAACAGATGGCTCCTTTTACTTTACTTTCCACATCAAGTGTGATTATTTCTTGGTGCCAAAAGCCACCTGCCGCTCCCTGGTCTCCAGTCTAATTTTTTATGTTGGTAAAACACAGCAGGACTTGTTATCAGTTGGATGGCATCTTAATAAAAGGAGACATGCCAACATATTGACATCATGTTCAAGGGGAAATTTTAGCCCCATCCTGGCCCCTCCCCCAGTTCATAAAAAATAATAAAATGAAACTAAGAGAAAATAAAGCCAGTAAGACCCCCTCCCCAGACTCCACCAGTTTCAAGATGCTCAGTCACCATTTTTGGGCCTCGAGCCAAGGCGCAGCATTGGCCTCCTTTTGTTCCCACACCGAGCACCTCAGTCAGGGCTCTGATCTCTCGTCCTGTGTAATGATAATTAGCCATAACATATTCAGAAGTCAAATGTAAGCAGGAATACATTAACATTGAGATCAGTGCCGCGGTAATTTTCTTTGGGAAAATGACAAAGAAGGACACAAAAATTAAAATACGGGATGTGGAGAGTCTCGATATCACTTTCAGAGGATGAAGGGTGAACTCATTGATTTGTCAGTCACGAGCCCACACTCCACAGCCAGCTGTGGGCTACACCAAATAAACAGCCCAGGCTGATGAGCCCTCGCAGCCCCTCTCCAGCGCTCGGCACACACAGCAGCGCAACACGCACGGGAGAGGCTCCATCCCACACAGGACACTCAGTCAAGCCCGTGTTCAGACACCTCTTTCAATGCTTCTCTCATACCTATCCTGCTTTGACTGCTTTAGGCACAGCAAAGTCCTGGGCCCTGGCCAGTTGGGAACAACCATCCCAACAGCTGCCAAGGTGTAAAACAATTCTTTCTGAAAACACCACTCCAAGGCACCCAACATCTCATGCAAGGACAAACAACAGCACCTTGGGGCAGCTGGGGCACACAGCTGGAGGGATGACCAGCATAACAAACATCACTACTTCCTTCAATATGTTCCCATGTCATTCAGAAGCAAAAATGGAAGGAAATTCTCTAAGTGCATCAGTATTTCCAGCCTAAACAAAACCTTCCGAGATGCACCAAGAAGCTGTTACAGGTGTGGAGCAGTTCAAACAAGGGTTATTGACAAAAACACATGCGAATGATAATAAAATACGAGGCACAGAAGGCTGCACTGGAGCCTGCCAACAGGTGACTGCTCTGCTTAACACGTGCACAGTGGTGAGTGCAGTTCACAGCTGTAGCTGCTCTATCCATAGCCTGGCATCCTTGACTCGGTATTTCTCAAACCTAGAAAACAGCTTCTTCCTCTGAGCCACTGACCGCCAAAGCCAGGCAAACTGTACTTTGTACCAGACTCACTGTTCCATCAACCTGTACATCACAACTCATAAATCCCATCACACCTGCAGCAGCATGCAACTTGTGCCATCAGCACGACAGCTGAAACAATTCCACTGGGACAGCCCCTGTATTGCTCAAAGCCCAAGCTAGGTGAAAACTGGGTGGAGAAATTCTTCAGTGCAATAAGACGGAAAGAAAAACATTACACTGTGTCAAAAATGCAGCCTAGAAACTCAGAGCAAAGTGGGCTTCGATTATATAGGGAAACACAAGCACTTCTGTAAGGAAGTCTGTATGTCATTACCTGTTCATTCATTTAATCACCTAACGGCCAGGAAGTTAGGTCTGGAGCTCCTGCCTGGCTTTAGCTCCTAATGAAAGGCCCTTCGGGAGTGCTGGGAAACATCGCTGGTGGGGTTTGCATTCCTCACTGCCTGATTTGTGTAAGCTCCCATCCTTTACAGCCCCAGGAACTCCCACCAGAGACGTGTACCTTTGCTAATCACACAGCTTGATCTCTGCACTGCCCTCTTTACTGGATTCTCAGCAGGAGTGCTCTGTCACTTAGAGCATCTTCGTGCCACATTTACTTACTTCAAACAACTGAGCCAGACTATCCACGCTGTGCTTTACCCAGGCACCCAGCAGTCGACATGCAGCACTTTGTGCAGCTAGGTCTGATGGAAGGATTAAGCTTGTCATTAGGAATCATTTTGGTGGCTGAAAATGGAGCCTCTCTCCTGATAATGTGCAGCATCATTTAAAATGAATTAATTTCTCATTTCTTGCTGCTTGTCATAATTCTCAGCATGGGACACATCACAAATGACTTTAAGGATGGACATACAATAATCATTAGCAAATCAGAAAAAAAGGCAACTAAAAAACAAACCAAGCCCATTACAGCCATATTTTTGACTCTACTTTCCTCTAGTTTTTGAAGCTCATTTCCATAATATAATTCAAGTGATATCAGCAAATTACAGCCCTCTGATCCTCCTTTAGGCAACTATATCACCTCTGTATATTCTATTACCAAATTGGTTAATTAATAATTTCTCTGCATTGCCACTAAGCAGAACTACTTACATGCCCATGCTGAGGCACCAAGCCATCATTTGATGACCGATGTGTTGCCTGCAAACATCCAAGGCAGAGCAGAACCTTGCTTCGCCTAGGACACTTCCCTGGGCTGCTCTTCCTGTGTTTAAGCAGTCAGAGCTGGGGGCAGGAGCAAGCAGGGTCACGAGGGGCAGGGTGGGAAGGACAGGAGCACTCACTGAAACACCGACTGGGGATGTGAGCACAGCCAGAGCTGCAGCTCCTTGGTGCAGTTCAAGGACAAGGTGTCTCATGCACATCCCACCAGGGACTGCTGCAGGAGCCCAGCTCCCTCTCACCTGCAGGCACAGGGAATGCTGCAGTTGTTCCAGCCTCTCTTGTCTCTCAAGAAGGAAAAGTGAAGTCAAGAAGTGAAATCAACCAAACAAATCAGCTCCTGTAAGGACCAGGCTGCTTTGAATCCTCCAGCTCTCTATTTGAGCATGGCTGTGATGCTTGTGTTATCACTTTGATATTAATGCCCATAATCCCCTGGGAGTAAGAATTGTTTGTCCGAGTAAGCCCATGCAAATTAAACTATCATCCATCTAAATGCAACATTATGCAGCCACTATACATGTTAGATATTGAACGTTTGTTGCTGCTGCTTTTTGTTTTGGTTTGGTTTTTTAAACATGCAGCCCAATAAGATCCCCATGAGTAATCTCTCTGCTGAGGCCTGGAGTAAATACACTCTCAACTCGGTCAGTCACCCACTTGAACCTCCTGCTGAAATTACAGCCACACCATTGTTCCAATTGTTTTGATCAAAACAAAATGAATAAACTTAACCTGAGGAATATTTAAATATCCACTTCAGTTTGCAGTAAAACCTTTACCAGGTGATTTACAGGAGACCTGGAGGAATTGCCTGCAGTGCTTGGCCCCTGCATTTAGCATGCATTACTATCCTTACTGTCCCAGCAGCTCCACAGGCTATTTCTTATTAGTTATACACACTTATCCAGGACACAAACAACAGAGAAACCTCCAAGCCAAGGGCTGCCCGGCTTTCTGAAAGTAACTCTACCTTAACTATGAACTTCACATCAGGAGGAAGCAAAGTCTGAGTGCAGCTAATTATGTGATCCATTATCCCTCTGGCAGTGATTGTTATCTTTCCATCAACATCAGATGCTGCCTTCACCTGAAATTCAGCCTCTCCACCATTACCACAACCCCAGAAATACTGTTCCCTTGGCAGTAGCTAGGAACCCCCTCAGAGCTGTGCACGCACATCATGGTGCCCAGGGGACACGAGCTCCAAGCACAAGGGGATACTTTATTTAAACTGGCCATTAAAACACCCTCGGCCATTAGCAGATTGCATGAGGCAGGATGCACACTTCTGTTATCAGCGATGCTGTACAGGTATGCTATACAATCTGTACAGTGTGTGTGCGGGCATCCACCCCCCACCTAGGCAATATTTATAATTTATTTTTGTCATCATAGTTTCTTCTTTCTGCTGAAAACCTGATGGAACCAATTATGTCATCTGAACCCTGAACAGAAGCACAGCCCCTGATTTATCAGCCCACTGAGACTGGTACATCTCACAACAAGCCATACTCAAATCCTTACAGCCAAGGTTCACACAGACCAATGTGGCATTTTTCTGGCCAAACACCTAAATTTTTTTTTTTTTCAATACCAGTTCAAGGTGTATCAATTACAGACAATATCTTGAATCTTTGTCTCTGCTAGACTCTCAGGAATTATTTGAGATAAAATACTCTTTCTCCTTGCCTGTTTTCCTTACTGTAAGGAAACAGTTTTCAGTTTGCACTTAAACACTGTAAGGCCTTGATCTGAACTGGGTTGTAAAGCCGGACTATCACCGTAACTGAGTAAAAAAAACCCAACAGAGAAGTTCAATGCAGGAAACGTGAAGTCTCCAGAAGAATGTGCCGAACACAAGGATAAGATACATCCGTAGTGGTCCCCATGTCCCACCAGGTGACTCTGACGCCAGCTGAGCCCACAGCTCCAGCTCTCAGCTCAGTAAGTGTGGGCTGGAAACTCAACAGCGCCTCAGTGCTCCCCTTGCCGGGAGAAGTTCCATGAGCCCACCCTGAGGCCAGTCAGGGCTCTCCCCACAGTGAGATGGACAGGTACACCTCATGCACACTTCCACAGGAGTGCCTTTCAATGAGGAAGTGACTGCCGAGAGAGTGGAGCAAGACTCAAAGCCACAGGAAGCGACTCCATGTTTGAGCAGGGATTTCACCTCCCTGTGGACTTGCCTAGAGCTCAGGCCAGAGCATGTGGCAGGAACACCTGAAAACCCCTTCAGGTATCAGCAGCCACTGGCAGGGAAAGTTAGGACACATGAAACTACTCACTGCCCAACATAATACAAATAGCCAAAATATTGCCTATAATTACTATTCCATTTATCTTTGCAATCATAAATCAAGTATGATTACTTCCACACTGTCCAGTTGTAGGCAGGACACCATGACTGTAAACGCAACACAAACCCAAAACAAAGAGAGGATGCTCTGACAGTTCCTCCATGTACAAAGCCTCAGTGCAAATACCCTGGACAAAGCCTGAGGCAGCTCCATTCCAACAAACACCAGCAGTGCTTCATCTCAAACAGAATCTCAGTGCTCCATGTTCCCAACCACCTCCATAGGGTCAGAACCCCGGCTGAAAACATTTTTAAGGAACACCAGTTGCCCTATTAGACCAAGGCTGGCAGTCCAGTAACAAGAACACTGTCATACCACGATTCCAGCTGGAAAAAACACAGGATATAAACTCGCGCCAAACAAAAGATTGTATTTTTAGAGGAAACGGGAGGCAGGGAAGGTGGGTGAAATATAAAACATGTCTATTTTCCAGAGAGTGGACTAGGGGAAAACCGCAACTCTAAGTACTCAGTGGAAGCAAAAGGCTTTCCATGACACTGTTTCACTCAGGGAACAATTTTGCATAGAAACGCCTATAATAGAGGTCGTCTATTAGACTCACTTCTAAATTATACTTTGCCAACAGTATAATTCTATTATCCAGCAAGCCCGTGAGGCACGAAACTCTTCTGGAGCCAGGGACTTATTTTTGAGCTTTCAGAGACTTTCAGTGGCTACTGCATACGTTTATTAAGAGTGAAACACAGCAGCTGGGGCAGCCAGGTCTGACTCACATCCCAGGTCTCATCCACATCCCAGCTCTCAGTAGCAAAGGTCAAGCACCCACTCCAGGTACTTGCACTGGGTCACTCCTCCTTTAACAGATCTCTCCGCCCAAAGAGAGCTGCTTCACACTCTGCTCCATGCTGCAGGAGTGATCCATTTATGGAAGTCATATGACAAATGAGGAGAACCTATTTAAAACTTGAACATTAAGAACATGCTGAACATTAAGATTGAGCCACCTCAATTTCTTAAATGATGTGAAGTCTACTTACTGGACAATGACACTTCGTCCTTAGAATTTTTTCATTATTTAGCATTTGAGTAGTCTCTTTTCTCAGATCACGTTGTTTACTTTAGCAACTTCTTTGTCTTCTGGAAAGCCAGAAGCCAAAGGCTGAAATAAACTTTCAATTCCACCTGCACCTTCTTTCAAGCTTCCAGACCCCGCTACTCTCCCTCCTTTCTGTCCCTTTGCCAACAGCTCTAAGCACACAGGTAGGCCCTGGGACTTTCCTTCTGCTACAAACTGTCACTCAGCAAGACAACTGCAAAGATTTCTTAGTATGAAGAATTAACTTGTTCTTTTCTTCCCTATCAAATGAGAAGATGTAGATTACATTATTTTTCTAAGCCTAGTGATAACATGGCTTCAATGTCAACAGCAGAGACACTCCCTGGCATGGAGCACAAGGCAGGTAAGCCAGAGGTCACGTCACCACAAGCTTTTTCATCTCCATTTTAAATTAATTTCGTTTGTTCCTTTTTCATCGAATTATTTCCAATTCGGTTTTCCTACTGCCTGGACAACTTTGAGCCATCCCTCAGCACTTCCTCCTTGTGTCCAAGTTCTGGTTTGAGGGAAGATTCCCCAATAACAGCTTCTCTCAGTGCTCTGACACAAATATATTAACTAGCTCTTGGCTCCGTACAGACAGCAAACAACGTGCCATGCATTGCTGGCTTTACTCAGGCAAAAAGGGCTTTGCAATTCTGAGGTATTTTCACCTTTCAACTCTTTTACTTGATCCAAACAGCCCCAGAATACCTGAAAGTCATTGCAGGGGCCCTTCAGTCTGGTGGCTGCTCTCATCACCTCCTCCCTTCTCACAAGATACTCATGGAGTTGGCCAAAACAGAGGTCAGGGGACAAACCTCGGCTGGCTCTGCACTGGGCCCGGACTGGCTGCAGCCACCAACAGGGTTGATGACAAATGAGAAGCCAGGCTTCCAGCTGAATTTCAGTTTAGTTATTTTTGTTTTAATGTATGTGTGAATCAATTAATCCTGTCATAGAAGGGCATCGTAAACTGTGTGCCAGAGTTAATGAGTCAGACATTATCACATCATTACACCAGCTGGCATAATGTAGCATGTGTTGTTTGTCATAATATACACTGCCACGCTTAACAACCATTAATTGTTTACACGAGCAGTCGTATTTTTCTTAAAGAACCTTCAGTGACTGGGTAATATTTTGAAAGCTTCTTAAGCGAGTAACTCTTACGAGGGAAGGATAATAAAAATCTCCCCCTCTCTTATGGAGCTAAATATGTTGGATTTACACAGAATAACAGTTACGTCTCCTTCACTAAAAAACTGAAGAACAACTGCAATCCAGTTCCAGCCAGGTCCCAGAACCGGAAGCCCACTGGGCAACGGTGCCATAAATATTAACAGAGGTGATGCCCAAGTCCCCTCTGTTCTTCCTTTGCTCAGGCAGAGCACTGAGCACCAAGTCTGAGCCTGTTCTCCCGTGCTCTGGTAGGTACCAGAAGGAAGAGGATGGCAGCCAAAGCCTTGCCAGCGTGACACTGATACTATACCAGAGCCTGAGCAGCACTTTGGAATGAGCGGCTATGAACTCGCATTGCCTGACAGAGATGCTGGTGGTTTCCTGTCACTCCTTGCATCCATCACCTGTGTTTGTCAGGTGAAAACACAACAATCAGTCTTACTTTATCATAATAGTTTGGCTGTGAGTATTTTCTTGGCTGACTAAAGACAACATTTGGACACTCTCAGCAACAAATCCAGGTTTACCAGCTTTCTGTGAATTGGATTCAGTCTGCTTCTGGCCAGATTTGCTGGCCATATGGCTTCCCAAAGCCAAAGGCTAATAACATGTTTTAGGCTGAATTGACTACAGCAGCCAGGAACAGTGAATTTGACCCGCAGGTTCCCCGTATGTCCACTCACACACACACACACAAACTAACTTTCGTTACACTGCAGCTCTGCTTTTAAACAAACACCCGCGTGACACCGGCAAGGCAGTGAGAAAACAACAGCAGTAAGTTGCTGCTTTGGAAAATAACACCAGCTATAGGGAAGCCTGAAAAACTACAGGCAAGGTCCTTTTATATAAAAAAAGGAAATATGGAGTATTAATACCTCAAACAACCTTAATGTACTGCTAGTTTGATTTAAGACACTCATGATTCCAAGAAGTGCTAACAACAACAGATGCTGCTCTTTTGATGGGAAACATAAAATCCTGTTCACTCACCTTATGGAATTCATTGTCACCATCCCCTGCTCTGCCACAGGAAGGGAAGATGAGGGACACAGATGTGAACAAGAAGACATGGTGTAGCAATGTCTCTCTGGTATTCAAACCCTGTGTGCCACTTGGCGCATGCCCATGGCAGCAAAGAAAGGGCTGTGCGTACTTCTGCGTCTCAATTCCCACCTATGTGAGCCCTGATTCCACAAAGCACCAGGGCCCATGCTCATCTTCCAGCATCTTAGTACTGCACTCAAGTCACACGCCTGCCCAGAGCACCCAAAGTTACCTCCTGCTCACATCTTCAGAGCCTGCAGCCAACCCACAGAGTTCACTATTTATTCCTCTCTACCACCCTTCTAGGTCTTCCATCTTAGCACTAAGTCTAATTAGCTTTATAGTGAGCGTATTTTCTTTTTCCAAGCAGAAAATCAATACCCGGCTACACAGACAGAAACACTGACTGACCTGTGTGTAGGTAAAACTAGTTATTTCTGGGTCGGCATCAGTGTTTAACAGCCTGTTGTACCAACCCTTGCCTACTAGGCCATACTCTGACAATTTGGTCTCACATACTCAAGTACAGACATCCTCCTGAAACTTGGCTGCAGCATTTCCCCAGCCTCACAAGGCTTTTCACAAGGGACCCCCTTAGCCAGCAGTCACGATGTTGTTCAGAAATAAGCGAGCAGGGGCCCAAAGGATATTGACCTGTACAGCTTTAAGACACGTGGGGGAAAGAAAAGGCTCCAAGCATACATCACACCTGATATGCCATATGTCTGAGGGTGTATCAAACCCAGATGAAATGAAAAAGGATTCTTATTTTCCTAATGAAATTGAAGCCTAGGGAAAGTCATATCAGATCAGTATCCCCCTCCTAGTCCATCTCAAAGAAACGATTTTACCTCTTAGTTGGACTTAGGGTAATTGTATAAAGGCTTCCAATCTCTGAAATCTGTAATGAAATTTGTAATCCTGACCTGCTGGATATGAGCTATACAATTACTTGGAGTATATTTAGAGCAAATAATCCATTCCCCCAAAGCTCCAAACATTCATGGCTGCGGATGCACGGTCCTACCAAGGGTTTCCATTATAATTACTTGTGCAACAAGGTGAAGGCCACATCTGACTCCTGCTAAGCCCTTTAGGGGAGCTCATCCTCTCTTTTGACAGTGTTGGAGACATATTAAGTCTTTGCTGAATCAGTATCTATTGTACAGGACCAGAAAACAGTGAGATTAAAAAAACCATCCAAACAAGTCCAGTCATTACAAACCAATACAGAATAACCCATAACCACACTGAGCAGGCAGCAAAACCCACCAAAATGGTTCATCTCTGTAAGCTAAAAACAGCTGAGCAAAGGTTCATCGGCTATGGTGATGAAAACTGTTGGAATCACAGCTGTAAATAGCCCTTGAATTATGAAGCTCACTCAGAAGGTCAGCGAAGCAGAGGCTTCACTGGATCCCACAGCGGTCCCCCCTCCAACCTCCACGGTCAGCAAAGTGGGCCTGTATGTGTCTGTTCCACTTAAATCTGTGCTGAAGTTGCACTAAGATGGAAAAAGGCTTCATCTTAACCATAAAGTTACCCAGATTCAGAAGTTGCTCACTCAATTATGGGATACAAAAGCCAGCTTGACTCAAAGCGTTTTTCACAGGATAGGTAGTTTGAGACACAAATGTCTATTGGTTTATCCTTGACAAAGGGACCTGAGGTATCAAATTGCCTTAATCACCCACACTATTAAACCAAGCAAACATAAATGGCTGCAGCGTAGCACAGGTTTGGAATCCACCCAGTGACTCAAGTCAGCAAGTTCATTATTGTTTTCTAGGACTGCTTCCCAACCCCCTTCCTCAGACTGCCATGCACTGACCAAAGGACTCGGAGCCCCAAAGTTTTTCAAGTCTCAGTCATGCTTAATGATGAGGTTTTAACTCATTGATTTTTCACTGAGAGTTAAACTAACCAGGTCTTTTTCTGGATCAGGTCCACTGTTCTCTGCCCATTGCGAGACCGAGCTCCCCTATCAAGATTTAAATGCCTTGTTTTGCAAAGCCTTCCAGAGAGGGAGACTTCTCCAGACAGTAACTCTGCATTGGCAGCTCAGCACAGGGAGCAAGGACTGAGGCTGCCCAAGTGTCCCAGACCCCCACAAAGTTCCTGTGCTGGGAAGCTGGTAACAGACTGTCAGAAAGGGTTAAAGCAGCTGTCCACACGGCTCTCCAGAGGGTGGCAAAGCGCATTGTTTGGCGTAATCATGACACAGATCTGCATGTGTATGTTTTCAATAATTCATGTTGCAGCTTGTCTCGCTGTGGGGACAGATGTCAGTGAAATCAGTGACAGCCGATCATGCTGATCCCTCACATAATCATGGGAGAGCTGATCCCGTGGCAACACTGAGCCTTGGAACCCGCTCGTGGTGCTGATGTGGGGGTGACAAGAGCAGGCAGACACAGCCACGTACAACAACTGTGTCTGAAAACACACCAGTGCTCATGCAGCAGCACCACACGTCTCACAGGGATCGCACACTGAGGAGAGGCCACAATAGCCGCCGTGGGCGGCAGGTGCCACTGAAGGGCCGTGTCACACACACCCCATGTTAAAGACGAGTACAAAGCACTCTGACAGCTTGTGTGAGCCCTGCACAAGTTCAGATGTGCTTCAGAACAAGCCAGTTGTTTCCTCTTTTTCCTGTTTCTTGAATGCTCTGATTCCAAACCGATTCACCACTTCCATTGGGGTCTGTCCCATTTCGTGTTGTATTGGTCTGCTCCAATGTCCCAGCCACTGACAGGAGAGAACAAAGTGCAGTTGTAGCCACCACAGAGCTCGGATGTAAGCCCTCTGGGAGAGAAAGTGAATCAGTGCTAATTGGAACGACTGCATCCCTTCATCTTGTTTGAAAAATCTATTGTTGATAGACAAAAAAAGCACATTCTTCTCAGCATTAAATCCTTCCTGTTTATTTTTACCCCAATGCCTCATCCAAATTGTTGCATGTCCTCTGTTTGGATATTTAAGAAAGCCACTCAATTAGTTTTTGATGGTGGGGTTTTTTTGTATTTGTTTTGTTTTGTTTGTTTGGGCTTTTTGGTTTCTAGTTGGGGGTTTTTTTGGTTGGTTTTTGTTGTTGTTTGTTTTTCCAAATACACAGATACATAGCTCACTCAGGTCAGCTTTCCAAGTCCATTTCTCTTTGCTGGATGGATTTCTGAACCTGTGTTTGAAGGAGCAGTTGAGCAAATCTACAGCTAACTTAAGTGGGTATGTTACACCTTCCATGATTGGCAGAACTCAAGATGAGCTGACTTACACCAGAAAAATGAGAGTTTAAGGGAGGGATAACTTTTTCACCTTTATGGCAGCAATTTAAAAGCCCAAGTGAAACCTGTCTCAGTCATATGCGAGAACACATCTCTATACACATGTGTGTACATACGGGATTTCTGTAAAGTAAAACAGACACAATGCCAGGACCACAAACTGGACTCTAGGGCCAGGTATTCCCAATTCACAGAGCAGTGTATTCTGCAGGTCTGTCTCTCAATCATCTTCTTCCCCAGCAATGTCAGTGCCGGCAGAAACCTCATCTAAGATCAGTGCGTTTTAAAAAGGACATTAATTCCCCATTATACTCAGATCAGATTGTTTTCAAGGCAGCATCCTAACTGAGTCAAAGTACCTCATTAGAGCTGCCATGCATACTGTTGTTTAACATCATGTGCCATTTTTCTTGGGAAGGTGCATTTACATAAACATTTCTAATCACAGCCCTGTAAAGAGACACAGTATAATAATTTATGACTTTTAGGTAATATGTCATATGAATCTTAACATATGGCATTACACTGTATGATGGCAATCTTGGCTCTTCCAAGGGAACCTGGAAAACATCCAGTGAGATGTGAATGAGCCAACGGCAATAGAGAACCATATCCACGCTAATCCAGGTTTACACCTTTCATTCAGCACTCCAAGCTTCCACCAGATGGTTTTGCACAGAAGCATTAATGCCAGGAATCACCGTACACCCGGTTTTCAGAAGGCTCCAATGCGAAAATAATCCTGATAAATGGCATCAGCAAGTCAAAGGTGCAAGGAATGGTCCGAAGTCTTTAGAAGAAGGTGCCAAAGGTGCCAAAAGGTGACTTTAGATCTTTGCCATTCCAGATCACTGCTCCTTCATTTTGCAAGGGGAGTTAAGGGTGGGTTCCTCGTCCATTGTACAGCCATTACACCCATACAAGGATAACCAAATACCAATTCCGGAACGACGTTTGCAAGCTGGACTGTCGCAGGCTCTACAAAAGCTCAATGAAATTTGCATTGATAACTGAACTTCTTAGATGACCACAAGGAATCTCCCTCCAAGTTTTGACGATACCATAGTGAGCAAAACGCTAGTGTCAATGCATCAGAGTAATGTATTGAGATTTCAGAGAACTATAAACAGCCAATGCCAAAATAAAATCACCCCACTACAAACCTGGTGCCCAGATCACCTTCTTGCACCATGTTATGGGAGTGTGAACACTGAGTCAGTCACCAGAGGTGGAGATAACAGACAGGAGTGTATTATCACTTCTATGGCACTTTTCTTTCTCCCTATTTATGAAACGGTGCCTGGAAGCTTAAATAAGCACCCACAGTGAAGTGTTTTATCTGAAGTCACCCGCAAAGCCTACACGTGCATCAGCAGATAGCAACTGGTACAATCTCCATCTCCACAAACTCTTAAGAACTGCACAAGTAAAAATGTCAAAGACATTGCTGCTGAGACGCGATTCTAGTCCCAGGACTGGTCGCCCCCGCCCCAGTTTGCCGACAGACTGGAGTAATGCCTCAGGATGGGGTTTTCTTGTGGAGGGGTGATGATGGCATTTCGTGCTGTGGTACTCTGGCATGGACAAGAGGATTCTGCAGGAATCCCTTCGAGGCCAGGAGTGCATTTTGTAACCACTCCTGCCTCAGCATTCTTGGTTGCTCCATACTGCCACGTGCTTCGAGTCACGCAAGGTTCTCTTTGTGTGAGGTACCTCAAAACAGCATCTCCCTACTCCTCAGTGCTGCCAGCCATAGAGGACATGTCCCTCATGTGACACATACCAACAGCACATATGTCAGCTTTTTATTTCCTAAAAAAACCAAAAGCCCACTTTTTTTTTCTCTCCACAGCAGCATATGCGTGATGAGCCAGCTGTCAGGGAAACACCATTTTCAGCTTCCTTCCCTGCAAGTAGGTTGAACAAAACAGCATATTGCCACATTGTTCCAGGAGTGTGAGGGAGAAGAAAGGAAAGGTTTAACTTTTGCTGTTAGCTCCCAGTTCCTTTGTGGCAGACACGGCTCCATCAGACACAATGGCTTTGTTACAGCAGGTTTCAGGCAGGGCTCAAGCGTTGAATATTCAGCAGGGCTCCAGGCTAGCGATTCTGTTGCAGCTAGGTTTCTGGTCTTCCAGGAAGCCCTTGACAAAGGTCACAAACAATTTGCTCGTTCCTCTTATTAAAATAAAGATGGAAAGCATTGATGATAGCTCTGCCCAGCAGCTAACTTCATCATCTGTAGCAGTTCCAACATATGCTTGTGAGATAATGAAAAATATAGCATTAAATACAGTGGCAGATTGAATCTTGTTTCAGGGTAAATATAGTAAGTCATTTTTTTTTCCTCCTCATTTCCTCAGAACCTGTTTAGCATTAGACTGTTAATATCATCACTGATACATGACAAAACCATTGCATAATATACTGCATTTGAACCCAGCCCCCCCATAAAAGTGAGCAATGACAAAGTGTGAACATTACTCAGGCACTGATAGTAATAAAGTGCTCTAAGCCAGCCCTCTTCCGGATGTTTCCATTCACACACCTTCAGAGAATGGGGCTTTGGGCCAGGCTGTGCACCTCAGCTTCCCACCTGCTAAGTCAGGTTCAAGATGGAATCCCTTCAGGCTTCTGTCCAGGTCCTGCAGCTCCACCCGTGTCCTTGGCCCGGAGGTTGGGCACTGCTGCCCTGCTCACTGCCAAATCTTTCCTCAACTTGTGTTCTTGTTAACATGGAAGATAGCTGATTTATCTTCTCCAAGGAATCTTAATTAGAAGTCTTGATGGACTTTGTAGACAAACTGCATCTTGCAGAGGACTGCTCAGATTCTCTCGATGCTTCACCGCTGCCCTACAATATTCCTCTCCAGACATCTCTCCTGACCTGGGCCCATCTGAACAGCCAAAGGCTTTTTGCCCACAGAAACTTCTTGAGCACATCCTCAAACCTCTCACTACAGTCAACAATTCCAACAAACATCTCCAGAGAGTGCACAGTAGCCCCCTTCTGACCTTCATGGGGAGTGGGCAGTTCTGCCACATTAGCCAGGTGATGCAGGAGAGTGGTGACCAGCACATCACCTCTGTTCCCACTGCTGAATATTGTGGATTACCGTTCCCACTGTGCTGCTGAGGGCACAGTTCAGACAGCACGCACACCCTGAGAGAGATACCAGCCAGCAAACAGGTCTGGAAGGCCAATATTCCAAGTAGGCACCACTTTTTCCCGGTTTGCAGGTGGCACAGTGCTGTTTGTGAGCTGCCTTTCCAAATGAGATACCCCACCTACACTTACGTGTAGCTACTTTACGTAGAGCTCCCGCACTATGGACATTTAGCCTGACGTCCGCATCTTGAATCCCGATACTTGACTGTCTTGTCTATTTCCTTCCAATTCAACCAATGTCATCTCTGAGCCTTGAAGAAGTCAAACCCACGTTCCTTACTGGCAGATCTGCAAGAACTCCACCCACAACCATGTTTAATGAAACACTAGGGTTTAAACAAGCAATCAGTTCATTACTATCTACTATTTACTATTCTAAATACCCCAATTCCTATGGCTAAATTTTTCTAGTGATGTTAGAACAAGAAAAATAAATTTCTTGGAAATTGCTTGAAGCTATTTTAGTCAAGAAGCCAAGGACTTACAGACATGTACAGATCCCTGCATTTTCCACTCCCATTGCTGTTAGCAGCATCATGCAGCTGTCCTGCTGTTCATTCACACAAAATGAAAAATTAGGAAATCAATTAGCCCATACTGCAGCTGGAAAAACTGAGACTCAGCGCATCAAGGTGCCTTCTCACCCACACTGGAAGAGCTGTTACAAGCACTTAGGCACAACCAGGCAACAGCTAGGACAAGGGACACACAGGCATCACAGCCAGTGGTTTTGGGCTCTGAAGACAATCAGCCAGATTTGCTTAGCGAGAGAGAAACTCCAGGCAGAAGGAGGAAGGTGGGAATGAAAGACAGGAAAGAAGACAAGCTCAGTTTGCAATGCCATGTGCAGATTGAGCTGTTCGGTATTCCCAGCTGAGGAACCATCTTAACTGATGCACACAGCTTCCCTGGATGAGCGGTGTCAGAGCTCCCACATGTCCTGGGCCAGCTGCACAGGGCAGGCAGGTCAGTCCAATGTTCTCACACCAAAGAACTGCCTCTTGCCCAAGCCTGGCTATCTCTGAACAGCAGAGCCCATCTCCTGTGTTCCAGGGAATTTATCTAACCATAGGCAGTTTATCTGCACTTCCCTGTGTGTCCATTCCATCTCTCAGCTCCAACAGCTCATTGCCCTAACATACTTCCGACAGATGCCATCACACACAGCTAACCAAGCTGCTCTTTCTAGCCTTGTCTCTTGAGATGGGCACTGCTGCCCCCTTTCGTGATCTGTCCCTGATGTCGCCACCATCTTTTCTATGCCTTGCATAGTATTTTCGTGCCTTTATGTGAAATAACAAAATAAAAAAAATATACATATATATTAAAAAAAAAGGAAAACAAAAATCCCCACAACTGCCCCCGAACCAAAACAAAAAACCACAAACAAAAACTAAAAAAACTCCCATCCTCCACACTGAAAACCACCTCAACAAAACAACCTACGGGAACTTGATAGAAAGCAGTAGGGCCGAATTTCAGCACTTTTCTAAACCTTTTCAACAGTATTTACACTAAAAGAAGCAATAGCGTTTAAGTTATTTGATACAAAACACCACTGTAAAGACAGCCAGAGTGCTCTGGACCGGCCACACAAGAACAGCGGCAGTTCCTGGCATCAGCACCCTCATGCTGTTTTCTCAGCCCATCCAGGTACACGCTCGCACCAATGGCAGAAAACACCAGAACCCAACCAGTACCTGGGCACCTGTGGATAAGCATGACCTAACTAAGCCCAGGTCAGAACATCCTCATGTACATCTCTGCTCTTCTTGCAGCCTCTCCAGGAGCCTCAGGGAAGAAGGCTGACACAAGGGAGAATGAAGAACTGGCCAAGCTGGAGTGACAGTACAATCACACGATCATCATTAAGGTGGTAATCTATGGCCAACTGCTGCTCAGACACCCCTCCTATCAACAGCCGGCCACTGACCTCACACAACTTCTCAAATTCTTTTTTCAAACATTATTTCAGATGTTTCCATCCCTGTAAAGCCACTCCTGCACATAGCTAAGTAGGTAATTTGCTATTCCCACCTGCTATGTAAATTGATTAATCACAGACAAACAGAAGGCTGGTTCTCGTGCTGAGGAGGAAGGAAATCTGTATCAACTGCTCTTTGTGACACTTGGGTTTCAGAAAACTTACACCAAAGCTAAACCTTCAGCCTGTGCTCCAGCTCCAAACTTAACTTTCCTCAGGCCAAAAGGTAACAATCTTTCAGAAAGCTTTTAAACTCCCCGGAAATCACAGCACAAGGAACAGAAAAATGATTTTCTTTATTTCAGCCCAACACAATAAACATTCCATCAGGCACACAGGGCTACACAGATGGTTCCCAAAGGGAATGGACCATCTTTCAAGGGCCAGTTGCAAAGTGACACCATCACTTTGTCACTCCAGCCTCCCACTTAAGGCAGAGTTTGAAGTTCTTAATAAAGCAGCATTCTGCAGATGGCAACGTTTACACATGATGTATATCACCTTTAGGGAACCTCAGAGGTTGTACAGCATTCAGGATGTCCCTGGCACTGTCATTCACCACAGGATCAAAGTGAGAAAGTTATGAAGGAACCCTCCCTGGTGGCAAGGCAGTCAAACTCCGTACTATGCCAAGAGGTATGGAAAACTCTCCCAGCACTCAGCAAGCCCAGGAATCATCAGGGCAACCCCTGAAAGCAGCAGCAGTGTCCTCCCCACCTGCAACAGAATGATTTCACCATTACAGACTCCTCATCTACTCCTCACAGAACCCTCCTTGACAAGAGGAAGGCACATCCCTTACCTGATGGCCACTGTGCTGATTCTCTTAGCTGAGAAAGTCCTGTTTCCTGATCCCAGGAACTGTGTGCAACTGTCAGACATCCACAGGAAACCCTGTCAGTGGGGGCTTGGGGTCAACAGCTCCCCAGCCCAAGAGCACTGGGGTGAGACAAGGAAGCTGCAGTTGGTCACTGCCCAGCGGGGACCCTAAACAAAGCTGTACCCCTGCAGAATTCCATGGGAACTGTGGATCACTGCAGGTGCCTAGCCCACCATGGTGACCCTACAGAGCCATGAACCTGTGCCAGCAGGCCATGCCTTTGGCACCAAACCTGCAAGGTGCTGCCAGTTTTGCTAAAGACAGGAGCCAGTGACAGGCTCTCACACCCTCAGAGTAGGATGAAGACACTTTTCTTCCTCCCCAGGCACTACATACCCAAGCTCACTAACATCCAATTACTTTGAAGCATTTCTGCTGAAAACTTCCATTTTATTACACACATGCACCCCCCCATCTCCCCATATCATCCAACCTGCTGGGGACTGCAGAACACCTCTACAGGCCAGTTACAGCTGGACTGCCCCAGCCCAGCAGAAATGCTTCCGGCTGTTAAACACTGCTCATGGACAACACACGGCTTGCTCAAGGCATGACTCATAGCAGCTGATGGCCATGTGAAAGTCAGCATGACAGCAAGGCTCGGGATAGCTGCTGCAAAGCAGCACAATGCCACAGTTCATGGAACTTTACAGAAGGAGAACATTGGCAGTGCCCATCACACACTGTGGCAGCAACAGGCAAGGCAGAAGACTCACCTGACCGACACCTACATGCAAGTACTACACAATCAGACACGCTACCTGTAGCAGTGGGCCTCCTGTTCACTGACGCTCCCAAGTCAAGCACTACCTGTCTCCTAGCTCTGACTAGTTCAGACGTAAAGCTTTACGATTAAGCATGAAAACCCAATGTGCTGTGAGTAGCAGCACAACTGGTCCGTATAAGAAGAGACAGGTTATAAACCTGGCTAAGCTCACTTTCCTCCCTTACTCCCGCTAAAGCTGCTTATCCCAAGGCAGCAGCATTCACCTCCTCAGCCTGCCTTCAGGTAGTTAACTCCTCTTTAAGTTCTGATACAGCTTCTTCCTCTTTCAGCACCTTGTTCTCCCTTCCCTCCTCCCACTCAGCCCATGCACTAAAAAAAAAACCAAAACCCCAAAACAACAACCCACAATAATCTTTCCATCCCTCCTGCAAGCATGTGTTTATCTCTTTATTTTTAAATGTTACAGCTTCCCAACATCTGTCTCTGTGTGGTATAATCTTACTGATGAAATATTTCATGTTTTCCTTGAGCCCTCATCAATATGTCTCTGTGTTATCAGCTTAGCAGATGGAGACACAGAAGGAATAACCTCAGCTTACCTGGGTGATTTCTTCTTAAGTACATACTTACTATACTCCAGGACTCGAATCATGATTATTTTAGCAATGCAACATGATATCTCTCTGTAGCAAACTAAATTCTCCCCTCTAGCATCACTTATGCCCTCCTGCACTGCAATCTTCCCCTTGGATTCGCCAAGTTCTTCTCACTGAAAACTACCATTTCCAACCTCATTTCATACAGACTGAATAACTCAGGGAGACACTGCGGCCACCAGAAAAGCCACCTGCCTAGTCAGGAGCTGCACCTCTTTTTCCCATACTAGACCCTACTGGTACCGTTGATCTCCACAGCCCTTATCCAGGTGACTGTTCCTCAAGTTCCTAAAGAAATGCCACCAAGACACCTCTGGGATCTCCACCCTGCCACGATGTTGTACAATGCACATACCCCCAAAAATCACCACTTTTCCCACTTCATGTTTTGGAGGTTCCTCTCTTCTCCCTGCAGGGAAACACTCCAGCGACTATAGTAAGCGAAGAGGTTTCCTTAATACTATCTCACCACTGTGAAATCCAGCCTCCAAAAGCCTTCCTTCCGTTTTGGCACAGCTGGGTTTTGTGTTAGCCCTCTGACATAACCAACCACTTGACCGTGACATTACCCATCACCAGCCCCACCGTGTGTGACTAAAAGGAGGCAGGTATAGATCTCACCTTTACCACTGGGCTGTTCGTACGGCACAGAAACACTGCTCTGCACCCAAAAACGCCCTGATCTGAGCAACACTGTGACCCTCATTTACTGAGCACTAAGGCAGGTACCAGCCCAGAGCACAGCCTGCAGCCAGAAAGGGTCTGGGGAAGAAAAAGCCATTCTTTGTATCAGCTCAATAGAGGTTTTGGCCAAGACACCCAATTCCTGTCAGCTCATTCTAACTCCCAGCCTCGGCCTTGCAGTCAGCGTAGAAGCCAACTCAAGTACCACCAAGTACTTGGAAGTACCACAAAGAGGAGGTGCGCTTAGCAGGAGCAGCATTCCAACACAGGCTAGCCCACCTGACCGCACCTCCATGGACATTTACCGTGTCCTCACCACGCCTGCCAGCACGGGGGTCCAGCGCCAGCCCCTGCCCCGAGGAGCAGGTCCAGGGGTGCATATGGGCAGTGCTGCTGTGGGGAACCCCAGGTGCAGAGTCAGCAGGAACTGAGCCCAGTGCGCCACAGCTCAGCCCAACACATCAGGGAATGAGAGCTCAGCTGAAGGGTATTTGCTGTATGTTAGGGCATGTTGGGGGGAGGGTTTTTACTTATTTGGTTTATAATCCTATCTGAATAAAGGTAAACACATAGGGATTATAAATGAAATAAATCTGAATCAGGATGGAACGGGGGTGGGAGAAAAAAAACTCTCAAGAGGGTCAGGAGATAATGAAGATTATACCTCAATATTGGGATTATGATGTTAGTTCTTTATTTCAATAAAACTGGATAGAGATCTTTTATATCAGGGACAGAGCTTAGCTGTAAGGACAAAGTAATCTTCTGGGAATTATGCACACAAGCTCGACATCATTTTTATTGGATGGCTGATGAACTGGAAAACTCCAGGATAGCCTGGTTTTAATTTGTAATCTTAATTTTCATATAAATCGGTACAGTTGGAGGAAGGGGGGGCAGATGTGAGGGACTCTGATGCTGTGCTAATATTGCGGCATTAAGACAGCACATGCATTAGGCTACAACTGTAACTCATCTACTATCTGATCCTGTCTTTCTGTCTATCCATCTGTCTTCCATCTTCACATCTATCCATCTATTCATCATTTCCCCACCAAAAAAATCTCAACAATGACCCAAGAGCAGAAGAGACTCAGTGTAACATTTCATCCACCAAGGTCTATCCACAGCATACCTACAAAACTCTTGCCTATTAACATCCAGGTCAAATTCCTGGCCTCTGAGATATGGGGATTCCCACCTACGGCTCCTCTGAGTGCTCACTTAACACAACTACGACACCAGTGAAATGGATCATCTGGCTCCCCGCCCCAGCACTTAGGCTCTGCCTCAATCCACTAGAAATCGTTTGGCAACTCTGCTTTTTTTTCTGCAGAGTTCAGTTATTTTTCCTGCCTCCATCACCTCTGTCTTCAGGAACAAGAGAGGGAAATACAAGTGAGATGGGACTGTGCCATACAAGTCGTGGGTCCAAGAACAGAGCACTGGCCTCCTCAGCAGCTCTGTCACACCGGGTTTGCACACGCACAGAGCAATTATTTCCGTAACAGTGCCGAGCTGCACAGCCATCAGCAGTGACTCACTGCCCTGGAATTGATTTAATCTCTCACTAACACACAGTTTACACAAGCAATGGATTGCAGTAGCCATCACCTGTATTCCTCTACCTTCCTGCTAAGTACCAAACCCACAGCACTGATGGAACAGCTGCTTTCATAAAGGCAGCAATAACCAAAGGAGCTCCCAGAATTCCATAGCACCTGAGCATCAAAATAACATTTCCAGGGGGAAAATTGAAATGCCAAAAAGATTTATATTTCCTTATGCAGATATCCCGCAATCTTAGCCTTTAAAACATGGCCTATTGGTGCTGAGACAGAGAAAAAAGAAACACTCAACGTCTTCCACTCCCCAATATGCAGTAACTGCGAAACACAGAATAGGCAAAGCCAGTTTCTACAAACTTCTTGATAGCAAAATGGTGAGTGAATAACAGAGGAGAGTCTGATCGACTTGTACATAATCTTAAAGAGTAAGTTTCTTTATTTTATCCCAGTCAGGAATGCCTTAAATCAATTCCCGCTTCTGCCTTTGTTTCTGAGATGATACGGTGACATGCTGGCAGAAATACTGTATGAGCAAGTAGGACAAAGGGCTTGTTTGCCTTCCCCTGTTCCTCCTCCTCCCCCGCCACATAAATCTCTCCAAGTTCTTTCCCCACCTCAGTCCTCTCCTCTGGAGAGCCAACAAGAAACCAGAAGGAGCGAGCACCAACAGCAGCAGCAGCCGCCACAGCAGTGCAATGAATTGCCAGTGAGCCTGGGAAGAGAGTGGAAAATCATGCCAGATAATGCCACTGCATCCAAGCAGGAGATCAAAGTGTGTGTGATGACATCTTATTCTGGGCTTTCAAAGAGCCTCCAAGCGCCTCATCAAGCCTTCCGAAAAAATCAGGCAGTTGTGCACAGACAGATAATTCTGGCTGCAAGTTAGTCAGAGGGATGAAGGTGGGGCGGGGGAGAGATGAGGATCAAATGGTCAATTAACATAATGGCTCAAGATTAACAAGGAGGTGCCCCAAGACACTAAGACCAGAGTTATTTACAGTCATTAGTCATGATTTAGAGAAGAAGCTGAGAAATGAGGTGACGACCTATGCCAATAATACCAACTCATTTGGATTAGTCCAACCTGTAGGAGACTTCGAGGAACGTGGAATAGAGGAAAGACAGAATAATTACAGCAGTAAGTAATGAGCACTGGAACCAGCAACAGCAATGCTCCTGTGCCAAATCCCAGGCAGAGACTACTGCAGATCTGAGAAGTCAGCCAGGTTTTTGGGACAGCAGGACAAGGAACCTGTCTCTATAATGGTACAGACATGGAAGAACAGAGAAGTGTGCTGAAAGTCATACTGAAACCGGGCTCCAGACACAAACACGAGGACAGGTGCCCTATTAAGAGGCTTGGATTTGGTTTTATACCTTTAATGACATACAATCATTTCAGAAAATGGTAGAGATGATTACACTCAGCAAGGTTGAAAGGCAGCCACACAAATTCAAGATCAAAATCCTTTTTTGCATTTTTGCCATTCGTCCTTCAAACTCATGGTGCCCAACTTTGTTCTTATAACAAAACCATGACAACTACACATTTTTCCATCTCAGACAGTTGCCATAAGCAAGACTTTATCCTTAAAAATAGCCACCTATCATCACATATCAAACATGCTCACACTTGGTTTTACCACTCTGCCTCTGTCACTTTGCAATTGCCCATTCCGGATTTTTTTTTTTTCCTTTTTTATTTTTCCCTGGAATATCTGGGCTGCTTATAGCCAGCAAGAAGTCAGAGGATTGCCACATCATTCAGTATAATGCTCTCATGTTTCTGCTGCATTACTCCCTGACAGCACAAGTACACAGAACATAAGACACTTCCAAGACATTAATTTTATCACATTGCTATATCCAGGTATCCATGGATCACCAGTGATGTTATATGAACAAGTTAAAAAAGCATCTATAAACCACAAAGCAAGCAGTGGAGATACAGGGGAGAAACAGAATTCCTTTCAAAATGAGCACTGATCTCTCATTTGGTGGATAGAAGTTCTTAGTACTGAGAAAACAGCTATTTTCTATCAGTTTAATGCAATATTTTACAGCCTCCCAGTGTTCCTGTTGTTTCCAACCATTTTTAACTTCATACTAAGTTAAGAAAATATACAGGAACACAAAAATATTTCCTGGCTCCCCTGCCTGCACTTCTCCTTAGGACCATCACACCACTTACCAGCTATGACCCAGCCCTGAGCTCCATCCTTAGTGACGTCCCAGAGCCCCAGGGATCCAAGCACATCCCTCAGCAAGGCAGCAGATCAAGCACTGGCACAGAGCTGGGCGTGTGCCCTGGAGACAGATGGCACACGGGGTCCTGGCAGCAGGACGTCTCAGCTCCAGATCACCTGAACTCTTGCAGCCCAGCTGGGAAGTTGGTCTTGACCTTACATAACTCTTCAGAAAGAGAGAGTGTTCCGGGAGAAACAAGAGGCCTTCCATTTGCACAGCTCAGACTGCAGACGAATGGATGCCCCACCACAACTCGTCACCGATGGAGGATGGAAAAGTCCATGGCCACCAAAAAAACCATTTAATACACTAACTTCCCAGAAATGCTAAAACACCAAACCAGCTCCTCTCTCACCACAAACTATTTCTTGTTCTTATCTGCGCACTACTCAAGTGCACTGTTCGTGGCAAACTAAAAAACTCATTTGAGCTGAAATGATGTTTTTCACAGGCTCTACCAAGACTCACTGCCCAGAACACCCTTGCAAGCAGGCTGCCATGGTGAATAGAGAACAGAAACATTTCTCATGCTGCATCAAGGATCTGGGCTATATGATTCAGTACCCACAGTTTCCAGTCTAGCCCAGGTTTGGTCCTTCCCTTCCCCTAACCCCTAGAGCCTCGTGCCACAGAGGCCTAGCCCGTGCACAGTCTCAGTTACAGCAGCAGTCAGGGTTATGGTGCACTGTCTGTTCCTGGTACTAGATCCTGCTAAGTTGCCATCAATGGCAAGGAGAAGCAACTAAAAGCTCCTTTGGGTTCCAGCTGTCATCTTGCCTCCTTATGCCATCTTTTCTTGCAATTTCAGGCTTGCTCCTTCCAAATGCGCTTAGTTAAAAGCTTTTCTTTTGGCTCTCAGGGCAAAGACTTCAGTACTAAGTAGCTTTCCCACTGTTTCCATCTAATCTTCCTATTTATCAACCTGAAGATTCCTCAGCTTTGCTAATCTTTCCTGAGACCGTATAATCCTGAGAGTGATTTTCTAAGGAAGAGAGAGTTAACCAAGCTGCCTGATAATTGCCATTTGGAACCTCTGCTCTGATTTTGCACGCTATGCTCCAGCTCAGCCAGGACTGTATCATTTGGTAGCACACAACTCCAGCCTGCCCTCAATTCCTGTTTTCTCCTGAAAGATTTCATGGGCCCACATCTTTAATACCCAGCACGGAGAAAAGCAATTCCTTGTTAGCCCCTTGACTCCTGCATCCACAATAGGACCGTGTTATCTGTGGTTAGCAGCACTACCCGGACAACAGTTTTAAGGGGGAAAAAAGCACAAAAGCTGTTCTTCAAGGGAAACCTACCCACCAGAGCCCTTTTCTCAGCAAGCTGCCCACCAGGCAAAGCAGCTTTCCTTCCTGCTGCGCTAGGCACTGCCTTGATCTTGAAGGCAGGACTGCCCTTTGTTCATTTACAAATCTGCGAAAACCTTCTCCCTCATAAATGCTGGTTGTTCTCTGAAAAGGGTGACCAAGAACAAATCTAGCCCCCACACAGTCAAGAATATCCATCATGCTATCACGTCACCAAAATTCCTACAATAGTCTTAAGCCAAGTAGACCTGTACTATTTACCTTCCCCCTACTCAAGGTGGGAATGGCAGCAGAACCAATAGACTTTCAGGTGGATTTCAACTGAAATAGAGCACATTATATGGATTTATTATTTATTTCCATGTAATATACACACAGCAGTCCAAACACTTCTCTACTAGGTTGAAGACAATGCTATGTACAATATAAACACTTAGGCTTTTTAAATGCATTTGTATACTACACATGGAAGTATTCCTTGTATCCACGATTCCAAATCATTCCTTCAGTCACCTGGCTGTGGGAGGCAGGCATCCCTGTATCCCACATTCACTGGCAGGTAATCCTGTCCCTCATGGCACCTTTCTTCCATCTGTGTCTAAGGGCTGCTTTAAAAACTGCCTTCCCTGCCATTTTGCACCAAGGTGGAAAAAAGCAGCTTGCACAAACCTGGCTTTTTATTGAGACTTGCTGAACATCAGTCAGCTTCGGCCTTAATGAGGGGCTTTCCATTGGATATTTAAGTCCCTGACTTGGAGGAGACTGATGCTACCCTCAGCAGAACCGCAAACCATGAGAGCAGACACAGATTCAGCACTGCCCTCTTCCAGTATCAGATACCATATGCAAAGGCCTAGTTGCTACCAACCATTTTGTTTATTCACAAGGAATCTCTGAAGTGTTTAAATAAGTAAAAACAATTCTACCTTCCCTAATTCCAAATTTCTCTACTCTGCTAGCATACTGCCTGGAAAACACCTTCAATTTTGCTTTCTTCCAAACAAGAAGAATACAAGCTAAGCAACAATTTCAGTACCCACCCCCATCCTGTACGGTATCTTTTTAATCAAGCATCACAGGTTAATCCCAGCTTTCAAAACACAATAATCATAGAATTTTTTAAACACTACACTCATTCCACAACTGGACATGAAAATACCTAATCCTGTAAAACTACACAAATTTCTGATCAAAGTATAGCAGGTAAATCAAACCTGAAATGAAAGGATTAGGAAAGGTTACTGTAATTCTTTTCTGTTAAATAACACAGAAGCAGATTTCACTGAATCTTGCTCTGTAATTCCCATCTGGAAAAGCAGCACTGGAGGAATGAACAGGTTTGAAGAAGGCCTTTTTATGACATCTGTAAAGTAAACCCCAGCAATCGGAGCCCATCCTAATCCTTCATCCAGCAGCTCTCCTGGGCATACAACCACAGTCGTGCTGATCAAACCCCAGTCCTCGGGACAGCTACATTGATCCGTACAACTTGTGCTCTTTCCCTAACACTGCCCATCAGCTTCCCAACTTTTCCAACCCAGCTGAGAGCCAGGTGTGGCCTTCAAGTTCTCTTTGCCCCACCCGGCACCCACCTGCTCTCTCCATTAGCGCACATCCCATCGTGCAGGGATACCACGGCCAGTGGCGCTCCAGAGACTAATCAAAGGACACTCTCAGGTGCTGTTCTGAGATCCCTACCCGGAGGGCCAGCTCCACCTCCTCCACTCCCCTCTTTTCATTAAGTCATACTTACAAAAGGAAGACCTTTTGCTAGCACCCACTGAAACCTCAAGGAATACCTGGGAACATGGCATGGATATGAACTCTGCACCCACCTAGATCCAAGGAACCTACAGACAAGGAATCCTGAAGGCTTCCCTTTTCCTTGCAGACAATCTGAAACCAAGAAATCACCTTATACTTGATTCACCAGGACATGAAACAACCCCATGCAGACAGCTCAGCACTGCAAAGCATCACCAGGGAATTTCACCCTGCTGAGCGTGGAGATGCAGCACGCACAAGTTACTTGTTCTGTTTTTACTGGAATCCAGGAGGGCAGGAGGGCAACAACCACTCATATTCTAACCAGGATTTAGACTGTGCCTGTATAAACCTCGTCTCTACTCATTTCCAAGCGTGGCCTTCCCAACACTTTAGAGTTCTTTGGAAATGCCCCCTCAGCAGCTGCCACAGGAAAGCAGCTGCTCTGTCAGGCCTAGCTATCAGCATCAGGGTAACAGCCTGTTCCAACACCATCCACACCTGCATCCCTGCAGCCATCCATCCCACACAGAGAGCATAAAAGCCCAGCTACTGCTTCTGTGTGTTGCAAGTATCACATGTTTCAGTACAATTCTCCCTCTTGCAAAGCCAAGAAATGCCCTGACCTTGCGTAAGACATCTATTCTGTCTTCTTGCAACATATTAATTATTGTTCTGGCACCTTGGCCTTCTCATGAAACCAATAAAGCATGAAATGCATCTACACAGAATCACACTTCATATTTTCTGTCTCATGTGTTAATTACTTCCCTGCTTTTCTTCATTTGGTGGGGGAATTAACCCACACAGCCTGTGAGAATGAACAGATACAGCAAGAAACCTGCTGTACACCTCTGCTGTCCATTTCAGAGACTTTTGCCCATCTAGTACTTTTTCTCAACTTATAAACCACAATTCAGGAATTAAAAAGATCCATCCCATTCTGACAGCAGCCTGCAATGCATTAACCAGGGTGCTACAGAGATGCTACAACCAGGAAATTCAGGATTTCTTTGTTTTAAAACTATGTCAAAGGCATAAAATGATGCACTCCTGCACAATGAAAACAATGATGGAAAACAAGTTAACAATGACTCTGGAAAAAAACCCAAGAGGAACTGTCAGGAAGTAAAAAGTACCTGTGCAGTTAACAAATAGGGAAATGCTGTCTGATGTATCCTTTTTAATTTTATTTTTAAATAATAGAGAGAAACAAACGGTCGACTAAAAGTAGAAGAAAATCCATCACAGACCAAACACTACCAACTCGTCAAACTCCATCAGTCCCTTTTCCTCACAAATACTTCAGGAGGGTTGCTAGCAATACTCCTGAAGTATTGCTAACAACCCTCTCCACTTAAATACGATCTTGCTGTCAAAGGATTAAAGCAGACACACTTTCCATCAAGATTCTGAGGCATTTTTGGTTTCTTATCTTTTCTGGAGCTACTGGAAAACTGTGAACAAAAATCACACATTAAAAAACCTGAAAGCTAAGGATTTTATATTAAATTATCCCTGTTTTTTGTTATGTTAAATACAACTCATCTAGTCCCAACTGGGCACATTAAGGGTGTCATTCTGTCATTCAGAAAGCACAGGAACCCACAATGAGTTGTCTGTAATTTATAAGGAAGAATAAAAACAACCTGGAAGACTCCAGCCCATGTGTTCTTCAACAATGCACCTCAGAGGGTACTGAGAGCCAACACCAGCCTCCCCGCACAATACACTTCACTGTCACTAGGTTAATGTTTGTTGCCAGGGCCTTCTGAGCGTATCCGAGAAGCCTTACCAGAGCTGCTAGATCCCGAGCTCTTGGGCTTCTCCTGGTCTTTCCCTAACTCAAGAGTCTCCAAACCAGGATCTCTTTCCAGCTGTTGGCAAGCCCTGAGATGGACATAGGTGCCTGGCTGAGGCCTCAGGGATAGCTGCAGTTCCATCTAGGATGGTATCTGCGCACAAAGTGCCATCACGGACTTCCAGCTCCAGAAGCCATACCAGCCCAAAACTCCTGAACACTGAGAAACCTGCAGGCTGACAGGGAGCTATGGAGCACCTGGCTTCCCTCTGCTCATCCTGAAGGGGGAAACAAACCCAAGCAAGCTCAGATACAGGCTCGTTCCACTGTGCCTCACCTCGTGTTCTTCACAGCTCAGTACAAACCAGGCCATAATGCAGTGCGGGTTGCCAGCCCATCCTGATGATGTAGTTATTTCCAACTGGCACTTGGGAGCAGTGAAGATGGGAGGCATTACTCATCGCCAAGAGTACAGATGTTTCTAATTGCTTTCCATTACCAAGAATAACAGCTGTTTACATCTATCAGCAAATAATTCACAAGAGCTCCAGACTATTAAGATAACACACCCCACCTGGTCACCATCACAAGTTGTCAAGGCCAAGGTAGTGGCTGCCAGAATCCCCGTCTGCATCTCTGTTCATCAAATGACAGCATGTGTCACCTTCAGATATCCTTATGCTACCCCACAAGCCCTGGCTTCTTGGTGGCCTGACAGATCACACGGACATATGGATTCTTCATGGCCTTGCAGTAAATGTTTTACCATAATACCACAGTCAAGGGCAAATGACAGGAGCGAGGGACTTCTGAATAACCCAGCAAAAGAAACACCCACGCTTACAATAAACTGGTTAACAAAACAGTGTGCCTGCTTTGCACACATTTGTGTGCAGAACAATCTTTAAAAACACCCCAAGTAGCTGACAACATGTTTAATTTTGCAGCTCTCTTGTGCCTCGCCCAGGGCCCAGGTAAGGGGCCTGCACAAAATGGTCAGCACAGGAACTCACTGCTCCCTTCACTGACTCAAGCTACCTTTTTCAAGGCTGGCACAGGCCACGAACTCATTTTCATTTTCCTCACACCAGCCCACCTAGGCAGGAGGGACTGTCCTTTTCCAGCCCTTCACAGCTGGGGGTCTGGGTCTGTGGCAGGGGCTCCCCACCATTTACCCCATACAAGTAGATAAGCAGCCAATTAACATTAACAATTAGCAAACAGGCAGCCTGACGCCCTACAAGTGACTGGTATCTAATGAGTTCAGCAGTATTAACCACTTCCTGATCATTAAAGCTGCATTTTCATTTGCCTGACAGAGCTCTAAGTCCACATGTCTGCAAACAAAAACCTGCTTGCCCAAATTCAAGTGGATTTCTACCCTTGAATCTAGGATAACCAGGCTGATTTCATGAGAAACAATGGAGAGGAAGGAAGAGAAGCCCTCCATCAAATGGTTTGATGCATGCATAACCAACCCCTCCTCCAGCCATTCCCTGGGAATTCCTTCTCATGTATAAATCCCTTGCAGAATGTATCAGATATCTCTGGCATCAGCACTGGTATTTCAGGATCTTCTTCCAACAGTATTTTACCCATTGCACTGAACTGTTTCCACTAGAGACAGCTTTCTTGATTTTTATTTTACAACTTAATAACTAAATCCTTAAATTACTGACATACACTTGACCCTGCAGCACTTTGGCCCATGCTGAGCAGCAAGTGCTGCTTTAATTAGATTAGGATGAATGGGGCACACTTCCTTCAAAGGGTCAGTGTGCTGTTCCCGAGGTCAATACACCAAAACCAAAAGGATTTGTACAGAGTACCTAGTTTGGAAGCTGCTTCTATTTCAGATGTGTCATCTGTGCCCCACTCCCAAACTGCCAGCCAACCCTTGCTCCATCCTTCATATCTTAAAAACTAGTTCCAAAGGGTCCTTCTGTGAAAGTTACTGCAGTAGGACACGTAGCACCCTTTGATCTACTTTTGAGAACTGTATTCAGCCCCTCAAGCTCAGGAATGGGTCTCTTGGGTTAGTCCATCGTGGCTTTTTGCCTTGGGAACATCCAGATGCCCAGTTGCCATCTCCTCTGCACGTTTGCTTCAACACAGCAGTCCCAGGAAAGGAGTTACCAATTGCTCCACGTTTTGTTCTCCCAGAGTTGCGCAGCCATTGTTGTTCTCATCACTTTGGCTATTTCAGGGCAGTGTCTCCTGCCCAGGGAAGGCTGCCAACAGGAGCAGAATGCCATTACGAGAGGAGGCTGCTGTGAGCTGCCACCATCACAGGGAATTTATCACTGCGAGCCACAAACATAATGGACTCCTTCACCAAATGACTTTGGATACGCAGGGCTTGGCACCGACTGCCATCCACATGCAATTATTAAACTGCAAATGCATGTAATAGGAGCAGGGGACAGGGACATCACATCAGTGCAGACAGCCATCTCTTAGCAGCTCTGCACACACAGGCACAGGAATTCACTCCAAGAGTCCAGACTGCCCGACAGGCGGGCAGGAAAAAAAAACACTGAAAAAAAAGAAACTCCAGAGCTTTGCTAAACCCAGCAGCTCAGGAGAGATGTTAATATTGAATGTTTTTGGCTGGGAGAGTGAGCTTGGCTAGAAAAATCCTGATAGAGAAGCCACAGCATTATTTGTAAACCTTTGATGCCCCAACTTCCCATCTTTCCCTGCCCTATTCTGGATTATGGACCAACACATGAACTGCATTAGGCACACGGACCTTTCCCAACAGCCATTTCCTGAAAAGGCAACTATGAAAGTAGTTTATTTTCCAAAGTGTTCAGCAGCTCAAAACTCTCACTCCAAGAACAAGCTTTTCCCTACGTGTGTCCATGTGATCCTTCTAGGCCAAGCTAGGAAGGAAAACCTTGTACCTGTGAATACAGACAGACAGGTGAATACATCCACTGGACCCAGAGCACAGGGGAAGAACCTTCTAGATGGTGCTGTCATGTGAGCCTGCAAGCCCCACACCTTCACAGTCAGGCTAGAAACTCCAATTCTTCCAACATTGTTACTGCCATCTCCTATGCTTCCATCACTTCTCTCTCAAGCACGTCTCTCTCAGGCTTCCTCACTTGGACCCACAGTAGATATTTTCTTTAGGCCTACATGGAATTTCACTTCATAGTAGTTTCCTAGAGCCCTACCAACCTGTTGGCTTCCCATACATCCAACAAAGGAGGTGACATCTGGATTTAGGATTCCAGCCTTTTGCTTCACTTCTATTGCTAAGGCTTGAAGCAATCCCAGATCAGCCAAGTAATCAGAGGTGATACATGAGCAAACACAACTGTCCATCCACATTTTCTGGCAGCTAATCAATTATAAAGATATAGCTAAGCCCATGAGGGATGTACAATACAATGACTTGCTACTGCCTTAATCTCTGCATTCCCCTGGGCATCCTCACTGGTTGGTGACTAGATTAGCTTCCTCACCTGCTATTATACTAGGCAGTACGCTCCCTGTGTCCTACCCTCATCCTCTTCTCTCTCTTGTTGTTACTTTCTATATCAAATATTGCTGTTGGACACTGCTCCTTTTTGCTCTCCCATTTTTCACTGTCTCCAGCATACCTCAACCACCCTATCCCAACCCATGCCATAATTCTCCACCCACAGACTTCTTGCTGAAGTAATGAGCAGAGCTGTCTGTGCATCCACTCAGTGATGCAGGCCACATACGCCCATGCTGTATGCATCCGCTTCTACAATACAAGGATGGTAAAACCGTTCCCAACAGCATTTCAAAAAAGTTTTTTTTTTTAATTAAAAAAACAAAAAACAAAACCAAAAAAACCCCAAAATAATAATAAAAAAAACCCTCAACAAGTTGCTTGTTCTCCTCGTGGCAGCTTCTGAAAAGCTCTGAAAAACCCAAACATTTAAAAACTCCAGAAGCAGACACTGCCTTAGGTTTTGGATTTTTTCCCTCTTTCCTGTCCTGATTAACAGCCCAGGCTCAGATTCCCAGGTCCCCAGGCTCCCCGTCTGGCATGCTGGAGGCTGCCACCTGGTGAGAGAGCTGAGAGTAGAGAGATTTAAGGGAAAAGACTACCAATTACCACGAACGTAGCAACCAAGTTTCTATCCAAGACCAATGCTCCTGCGGGCTCCCTTTTCCACCTGTGTTGAGCTCACAATGCCCAGGCAGCAGGAGCTGCAGCAGACAGCCACAGTGCCCATCTATCTGCACACAGCTCTAACTCACCTGTATGTTTCTTGACTTGAGCACACAGTGCTGTAACTGATGTGGAAGATGGATAGATAAATGTCCAATATGTTGAACCCTGAAAGATGCCGGCACAACCTGACCCAATTAATCTTCCTGCAGTGCCTGAGCTCTAATGCGTGCCCAGGCACACACCATTCATCACCCCACACCCATCCATCAAGCTGCAGCACGCACGGGGCCTGGCAGGGCTCTGCGACGCCTGGGGACAGGGCACCTCTGCAGCTGCAGAAGGCAGGTTCTCCAGCTCATTATTTAACCTGGCCCTGGAATAGAGGAACTAAAGCCTCTTACCAGCAGTACTGAGTTCTTATCAAGATACCCAAAGATTATAGATTCTTTGACACAACTTGCTTATTTTGACAAAAAGGAGAAGCTCCTTTGCATTGGGTTTTTGAAGCTCTTCCTTTTAAGGATGGGGTGCCCCTCAGAGATTCCCCCAGGATGAGTGACTGCACTTTCATGCTGTGTATCAATACAATGACCATGCCACCCTGAGCAGCACTTCCACATCTGCTGGGAAAGCAGCTCCGGACACCTGATTTGCTCTCACAGAACTCAACATAGCCAGGGAACTCCCTCATCAAGGTTTAAGCGGTCAACTGGGAAACAACTTCTACTTGCAAATTGTTACAAGGGACCTCAAGTGGAGACTCAAATCCATCCCCATCCCAGTGCATGCCATTCCTTTTGCACAGCTACATGGAAACACAACCCAGCTAATGGGCACACAATATGGGAGATGCCAGAGCATCCCTGTGATTTACAGGATGGCTAATGAGCACATCCAACAAAGGCTTGTTGCCTCCCATAAAACCAGAGGGATGTAAGCACTGATTAGAAGCAATTAACTCCATGCAGCACTAAATAACTTCCCATCATTACTGTAGTTTCTTTCCCACCCCATTAGAAGTACACGGGCAAATACGTGATATACAAAAAATATATATGCAGCCAAGGAACTTGGTACTCCAAAGCCACCTCTACCACATCGGGTAGCCTGTAGGTGACAAGTCTTTTCTTGTACTCATCCTGATATCACAACAGCCATGTAAACACCACAGTAAAAATCCACTGCTTACAGTACCCTGAGACACATCACTTGAGTCATCACCAAAACAGCCACAAGGTCTGAAAAACAGGGACGGAATACTTGAATACTGACAGTGAAAATATCCCAAGGACACAGTCCAGGGAATTTAGGTCCTGTCTGCTCAGAGAAGACAGACAGGAAGCCTCACTAGAGGCATCTCAGGTATTCCCTAGGGCCACCAATCATTTGTGCCAGTTTTATAAATAAGAGATTCCAAAGGAGAAAAGCAGTTAATGAACCAGTGCTGCAGGTGAATGTTTCAAGACAAGGGCTCCTACGTATGAACTCTGCTTAGTAGACCAAAGCCCTTAGAGCCATGAGCATGAGAGGCGCTGACTCAGAAGCACTCCTGGGCTACAGCAGAAATCAGGCTGACATAAAGGAGCACCATCAACCCTTACCTATAAAGGCATTGCTAGAATGACAAGCACCTCAGAGACCGAGGCCTCAAAACCAGCAAAAAAATTTACTTCCTTGTTCGTTGTCTTTCCCACAGTAATCTGGTCCAGTGTGAGAATTAGCAAGCAGATCAGAGCCACATTCCAGCTGGAACAGAGTCTAATCTGCAGCAGCAATCCAGAGCACATAGCTCAGGAATCAGTGTGAGAAATTCTGCCATGAACAGTAACCAACCAAACAGCTTTTGGAAGGTGCTTTTCCCCAACTCCAACTGCTGGCGTAGTTGGTTTGTACTGAGAACAGTAATACGTGGGATTTGGGGTGTTTGTAACAAAGGCATTTCCAAAAGCGGTCTGCACTGGCATCTATCTGTTTCTGTTCAATTAACCAACAGTAACATTTACCCAAAGGAATTGTCCTCAACTCCATCAACTGTACTAAAAATTACGTTTCTACAATAATTGCATTATCATTTAGCTGAACTTTCACTAAGTTTCTACAGAAGAAGTGTTTTGTACACATTTAAGGCTGGTTAGTTAGTATTCCTAGTGGAGATGGAAGAATTAAACATGATCGTTTCCCCAATTCCTCTCCATCATTTTGCAGACTCTGCTGGTGACCAGTAACCACTCGGAGCCAAATAGCCACCGTTTCAGTCTTATGTCACAGGTACGAGTTTCACAGGACTACTCGGGAAAGTCAGGTGTCAGAGCAAAGCCCTCAGTGCTGCTGCTAGAGAGGTCTAGTGAACACCCAGCTTCTACTCACAGCTGCTCAATAAGCTGCCATCTGCTTCACTGAGGGCCCAGGTTCTGCTTGAACAGCATTACATAAAACCAACCACCATGACATTCCATGAACTTTTGCTTGGCTGGACCAAAAACCTCTTCAAAACACAGTTGCCCACACAAAAAAGACGCTGAACCCTCAGATCACTGGGACCCATCACCTACGCAACAGGCACAAGGAAATGCTGTCCTGAATCAGAATGCTGTTCCCAGCAGTACCAGCATATCCAGCCCACCACACACCTGCAGCTCCCTGCCAGCAAGGGGTGTGCTGGTCAGATGGTCCGAAGAATCAGTAGCTGGTGAAATAAAAACCCTTTAGCATAAGGTACTGTTCATTTAAGGTCCAGCCCCCTGTTCAAATGCTTCACCATCCACCCAGGGAATTAATTTCCCCCTTCCATCTAGCTGGGATTTCCCTTTGTTCCATTTGTCCCTCTCACAGTGCACCTCCAGGAGCATTCAGCTCTGCATTCTCTCACCCTTCCATTTAGCAGCTGCAGACACCAGCAACATCTCTCTCACTCAACATCTCTAGGGTCCCATATTCTGTTAGGAGCACCCACACCCTGCTTCAGGAACTCCCCTCCCAGACTGAACCACTGCAGGGACCCCGGCCTCCATCCCCACCCTCTGCATTTGCACACTCTCGTACTGTTGTGTCAGTACAGTGAACAGAAGCTCCTGGCAGAGGCCTCTGGCTGCCTGTCGGCTCCAGCTGCCCAGGCTCGTACAGATGACAGAGAGATAACAAGAGGGTTACCAGGAGAGCTCAGTCTTTTTGCAGTGCTGCTCACTACAGGGATTTCTGCAAAGTCCCAGGACTGCCTGGGACTTTTCCCTCCTTCCCTCCGAAAGTAAAGGCACAGAGAAATGGCTGGGGATGGGGGGAGGGGAGGGGGGGAGCAAAAAGCTGCCGTGTGGTGGTTTGAAATGAGCAAGATGTTAACTAATTTTACTTTTAATCTTCCCTTTTGCTGCAAAGTGAGCCATTCAGGCATCACATCTTCTGCATTTTCCTTGCCTCTTTCAGAGAAGCATATTGGGGCAGAACTTGCCAGCTGTCTGCCTCCTTCGCCTTCTGCTACCATTATCCTGAGGTACCACCCCACCTTCTGGCCCTCCAGCTTGTGGGGGGGTGGGGAAAGGAAGAGGAGGGAGGGAGGATGGGGAACACAGTTACTCTTACAACACATCCATGGTGGGGAAGCCAGAATGAACCAGACAAATACTCCAACAGGACATGGCATAGATGGAGAGCTCTGATTTCTCCAAGCAGAGTTTACACCTGCCTCCATCCATCCCCGCACAGCGAGAGCCCTGCACTGCAGTTTCACTGTCACTGCCTTGCGACTTCATTAACCCTTCCCCATTAAACCCTCCAGTCAGACACAGAGCGCGCTGCCCCTGCCCCCACCATGGGAGGATATTCTGATGCCCACGCTCAGCCAAAGCAGTGACTCAAGTTGGAATGATGCATTTCACCGGTTGTGGGCTCTGAGCACATCCAGCAGCCTGGCAATCCCAGCCCAAATGCCTCGTGCTGCCTTCAAGTAGGTGTAGCTGTTTGCAAAATACGCAGCATGCAGAGCCTGTGTGTGGCAACAGCTCCACAGCCAGAGATGGATTTGAGGGATGTGGAGCATGACCACATCACAGAAATCTAGCATTTTTTCTATATCACTCTACACATTAAGAAGCATGGAAAAAAAAGGAAACAAAGGAGCATTTCTATTTACCCACATTCTCCAATATTCCCCTCTGCTTTGGTTTTTTTTTATTTAATCAAACCCTGCAAATCTAGTATTTCACCTCAGACTGTTTTAACCCTTTCGGAGCTACAAGTAAACTGCATTTTAACCACCACCTGTCATGTCCCAGTGGCATAAATGGGCAGCCTTTTTTAGCAGTAGAACTGCACCAAATCAGACTTTCTGCCCAATCAGGCTGTTAATCTGCACAGAAATCCAAAATGCTTCATCAACAAGTTCGAAGTTTAGAAACAGGGGTTGTGTGCCCTCCCCTAAGTTCAGTTGGTCCTCTACTTTCTCTTGTCACACACCCCGCACTCATCCAGAACCAACGCAGTAAATGGAGATTACTCCATCGATGACTTATGCAGTCAAAGACAACATGTAGACTTTTGTCTTTTGCTGCTGCTGTTTTTCATACATCCCCTTCTGCCTCCATTCTCCTTGTCTAACCCAAAGCGCCTCATCCCACTCAAAGCTCCCTGACTGCTGTGTTTTTCTCAGCTGGACACACTCTACGGCCATCAACAGCCCCTCCTGACCCAACAAGCTACTCACACCTCTAAGGACACCACCTCACTGAAGTGCTCTACAGCTTCCACAACTGAGTGGTAGTTAGACCTGCCACCATTTATCTACGCAATCTCGTCTAAATCAGGTTTAAAACTTACAAGGAAAAAACCCAACACACTAACAAGATCAGACAGTTGTAATGTGGAATTCTCATCAAAATTAACAAGGTCATCACACACTGGGGTAATTCTATTCCTTCTGGAAGAAACTGAGGTTTGGATTTCAAGTTCTGAAGTCTTCCTTGATAAACAATCAGCTTCTCCCATACATCACCAAGCATCTAGCAAATGCCAGGCACGATTTCTGCTGACCAAAACAAGCTTTCCAGCCAGAATTAGCAGCAGTGTCCAATACTTCCTTATTGACAAAGAATGCTTCAAATAAGACTAATAAATCCAAAGAATTACAGCCGAAAGGAACCTCAAGAGACCTTTCAGCCCACCCTTCTTCAAAGCAGAATTTTCTGCACTTTTAGCTCCTTCTGACATGAGATGGTTCCACATATCTCAAAAGAACTTCTACAATTTCAGTATTTTGCATTAGCTTCTGCCGTCAGCTTTGGAAAGTCTGGGGAGGTGCCAATATCAGCAAGGGGAAAAGGCCTGTTTTTCCACCCACTCCAGCCATGGGAAAGAGTCTGAACGGAAACTGAGAAACAAACTAACCCATCAGGATCCGAAATATTTCACATTCTAGACTGCAGATGCTAGGCAAGCTGTTAACATCAAACACATCCCAACAGCCATTTAAAAAAGCCTTCTAAGAGTCCACTACACCTTATGAAAGCAACTCATACCTCACCAAATCCATGTGCTTTCCAAACTAGGTATTTGTTAGTTCCAAGCAGTGATAGCTGTCCTAAGTGTCAGCTGTGCTCAGCCATTACCAGTGGTGTCATGACAATGCTGAAAACTAGAAATCTTGCCCAAATTAACAGCCTGAAAAAACCAGGGTACCACAGAACCACAAAGCAGCAGTCAGCGAAGCAGGTCCTGCGTACCAGCGCTAAACTGGATCACCACCCATCACCCCTGACTGATGGGCAGACAGAGCCCCTTTCCCCTCTGCACTGCTCTCTGCTTTGAAATCGACTCTTGAAACAATCTGGCACTGCAAAATAAATGAACTATTATTCTAGTGAGCAGAACTCAGAATTTACACATGGCCATGTTTTAAGTACAGGCTTTTTCTTGTCCAGTGAGTATATTGTGCCTTTCTTGGGCTTCTGGTATTTTTTTAACTATTTAGCCATCTAGAAAACACACAGGGGCTCCTTAAATATCAGTCTTCCCTAAATATCACCAGAAGGCAACACCGCAAAACTACACACAACTCCACAGGAACATTTTGGTTTTGTTACATGCCTTCCCAGACACTACCACATCTGCTTGCTTTTATGGATGATAATGCCACTGAAATCATGAGGTGGCATCTATTTATACCAACAGACAGCTTGAGTAATGACTAAGTATGGGTTTCCAGAGCTGCAGAACAGGCTCTTTTTATGTCCTGTGTATTCCAGGTATGGAGAGGGCGCAAGTGGCCAACTCTGCTTGCACATTTTTCTTCACGCCAGTGTTTCTAAGCAGCCCAAGCATATGACTGCAGCCACACAGGACACCGCAGTTCAGGCAGCAACGTGCCAGCAGTAGAACCCATCTCAGGTATCCGACACACACAGACAGGTGACCTTTCCCCACACCTGGCCCAAGAGCTCCCCCTTCTCTCCAGCTGCACACACAAACAGCTGCTGAGTTACCCCAGTTTGTAGACAAGACTGAGACACTCGCTCCCCTACCAGGCAGGCAGTCATAACCTCTGCAGCCATCCTGCACTCGCAATAGCAGCAATATTAGTAAAAATAGCAACACAGAAAATACAGAGTGCTAGGTCAGTGAGAACACAACAGAATAGTCATCCCTCCTGCTTGAGCCTTTTTTCTACTCTTCCATGCAGGTTCTGCCCTTGGCATTTTTTATTTTTCAAACAACTCATTTTTTTCTCCAGCCTTTTGAGAACAGAAATGCTTTGAACGCTTCACTTCCAAGGCCCTTTATTCTTAACTGCTATTAAGCAAAGCAACCCAGGAGACATTTCTTGCACACAGCGAGTTCTGCAAATGAGAACTGAAGGGTTAGAACTGGCCTGGCTGTGAGGAAAACACCGCTGATGCTAAGGCGGACTGACAACCTTTGGTGTTCCTCTCTAGTTAATCTGATGACAAACTCTTAGAGCAGACAACACAAAATCTTTTTTATGCTGTTAAAATTGGGCTTCCACCAATGAGAAAAATTAAGGACTCTTCATTCCCACTGCAGCAAAAAACATCCATTTTAAGTGCCTGCACAGGGTTTAGGAGTTTCGCATCTGGACTCTACAATTTAAAAACCTGCCTTGTATTTTTCACAGAAAAAACACCATCTATTTATACATTAACAGAACCTTTGCTGTTCCCTTATTTCAGCATGACATACTGTCCCCACCTGAATTCGGACCTGGTCTTCTTATTATAACTCCAATTTCGTTTCTGAAATAACATGTTAATTCCCAACTGCACCAGCACTCACCAAAAGCTTTTGTACAAGTCAACGCATCTCACAGACCTTGGACACCTCATTTGCACACGGAAACACAGGACTGGAAGGCAATCCCTGAAAAGGCATCTAAAATGACAGAAGGATTTTCATTTATGCCTATGAACAGATTTTCAAAAGTGACTACCTATTCCAGGTGTTTCAGTTTCTCCATTTTTCTCTCTAGATAAATATTTAAGAAGCTGGATTTCAAGGCACTCCACTTTAAATCAGTTCTTCCCAGGATGGAATTGCAGCACTTGGTATTTCAGGAAAATCTTGACTAACAAGAGACCCAACTTCTCATGAATTAATGATGCTCTGGAGAAAAATAAGTAATCATCCAGATTTGAAGCAGGTTTAATCTGCTTGGTTCACGTGGCAGAAACATCTAGTGCAAGCTGCATAAGTAACTCTAACACTTTATATTGCAAGGGAACAAGTTTACCCTTGGAAAAGGCCACCCTCAAACTCAGCACACAGAAAAAGCCACAGGGAAGCCCCTGTGCCATACCACAGCCCATGCCTTGCTACCGTCCATAGAAACTCCATTCACTTTATACCTGAAGCACTGCTGAACAGAAAGTTACAATGATAGAACAGCACAAACCAGACTTTTCTAAATGCTGCCATCTCTTTACTTTCTTATTTGTCTCCACCACACTGCCTTGCAGGCTCCCCTTTAATGCCTGTGCAGGAGTTATTAAATAAATGACTGTGTGCAGTGGCAGTGGCCCATGACACGCAGCCATTCCGCACTCCCGATGCAAATGCAGCGGGATGGATGAAGCTGTCATGCTGCATCCTCGGAAGGGTATTTGTTAGCCTCATTTTGCTGCTGTCATGGGCTGTAGATGTTACTCTGGCCTACCCTCATGCCAACAAGAGTGCGGAAGGCACTGCAGGAAAAACTCAGTGGGGAAAGCAGCACAGGAAGTGCTCGGCTTCTCTACACAGCTTTCAGAAGAAAACAAAGACATTTTATTACAACGTAGAGCAAATGCAGGTTTAGAAACATACAAACATATTCAAAAAGGTGTCTCATGCTAGGGTTTGAGGCTGAATTTCCAAGCGCTTTTCCAGTTCCGTGATAGAGTTCTCAACATCAGCTGCTCCAGTGCATCTCCAATCCATACTGGTTGAGGATGAAATTAGCAAATGAAGGATACAGGGAATGAATAACTACCCCCTAAATGACATCAAGAATGGAAGAGAAGTGCAGCTCAAGAGAGGCTAGGGTGGCTAAGCACCTCCATGCTAGCACCACAGAGCACAGGGACCCATCTGCTGTCCACCTTCAGTCAGCTGCTGGACTCTCCATCAGTTCATCCCAGCCATGATTTCTGAGGCAGGTACTTTCTGAGGCGTACTCTAAATGGTTGTGATGCAACCAAAGTTACTTAAGGACAGCCACTAGAAGCTAGCAGCTTTTGACAGGGTAACACAGATAGGACTCAAGTGTCTCTGAGAGAAGCCAGGATTACTCACTGTATTTCTCCTTGTAATTCAATCCTCACAAAATACCTACTTTTACACATCCCACTTCCCCCAATCTGACCCAGTCAGCAGCGCCCTAATGATCCACACACAGACACACACAACCACACCACCATATACACACACACACATGCATCTACAAATTTAAAAAGCCAAAATAACTTTGGCACAACACAAAGAGGTGGTTGTCAACAAAAACAGATGGTCAAAGAATTGGGCAAACACTCAGAGTTCCAGAAATGAAGCTTTTGCTTTCATTCTAAATGCCACACTTCCTTACCCAGCTCCAGACAAGAGGATACATGGAGCCAGTCACAAGCTCGCTTCCTGCCAGGCTTCTCTGTTTTCATGACAAAATTAAGAGTCCACAGATGGAATAACTCAAAGCTAATTTTTACACAGGTTGGTTTTCCCTCTCTCCCTCCTCCCCATGATTCCAAACAACAAGAATAACATATTGTACGAAATTAAAGAAACAACTACAAGGAGGGGGGAGTAAAGTTGCAGTGAGGTCATTTTGTTGCTATGACTTCAGTATGAAGGGAGTTCTATTTAAATTGAGAAATTATTTGTTTCGCACTGTGCCTCAGGAAGTCTGCTTCAGCTAAAAGCCTGACAGTATGACACTCCACCATTCCAAGTTCTCGTATTTATTTCCTCCCAGAAACTCAAGGCAACTATCTAATTCTTGCTCTGGCCTGTGATCCTACTGCCACCAACTTACAACAGTCCAAACTTTCTCCCAGCCCTCTTACTCTGTTTCCTCCCCTCTCCCAACTCCAGCGGAAGCTGGATTCCCACTCCCACTGAATTCAACAGAGCCCAGTGGAAAGCAGACAAGGTAAATCCTAGAAGTTGCCTAGAGGATGCCTCGCTCACAGCACAGTATATTCCAGGTACTTGCTGGACACCCTTCTGAAACTGTGGATACAGGGAACCAAGTTCAAAGAAGGAAAACAAACACAGTATGAAGAAGGAGGAATGCCTAGCAAAGAATATGTTCATCCTTACCGCTTAAGTAAGTTAAGTTCACAAAGATCCCAGCAGCATATTGAATTATTTTTCATTTCTTTCAAATGGGCATTCCCAAGCTCTCGGCCAGCACCAGGGGTGTTCAAATCTGTGGGCTGCATTAAGGTTGACCACCTCCAAGAGCTGCCACTTGCCAACCAGCACTGCCCTATCAGGCTTCTTCGCTTAACAGCAGAAGAAAAACAACTGTGCTGAAGTGCATTTAAAAACTTAGGTAAAACATGGCTTTTCTGGGACATAGAAAAATGACACATTTTTAACCTGAACATCCAAAGCTTTGAGCAGAAAGGGAAAGTCACTGGCCAGTTTAATGTTAACAGTTTCCTGGGGGTCAATTTGGTATAAATCCAACATCATTTATAGAAGCTCTGCCCAAATGTTTAATTTTCAAACTGTAAATTTTTTCAGACTGAAATACTACAGCCCAGTGCTGACACTGGAAACAGCCCGCATAAAGGGCCAGCAGCTGCCATGAATTTTAGTACAAGTATGAGTTACTTGCAGCTGATTGATACCAACATTTAAAGCAGCTGAAGAACAACAGTCTATCAGGAGACTTGGCCACCTTCCTTCCAGGCTTTTGTCAGCACTGACTGCACCGTGTGGATGCAGCAATACATTTCCATTTACCTTTTCCAAGGAACTACTACTCTGCTCCAGCTGGAAACCACCATCCTGTTACACATGGTTCTGTGCAGTTCACAAGCCCAAGCAGAAGCACTAAGACAGCAACAATTTCCCCTCAGGTGTGAGGAGACTGACTTTGTGAAGACCTTCCTGGCTCTTTAACGTTGGATTAAGTTCCTTAGAACTTAAGAGAGTTAAGTTAGAGAAGAGTTTGCACATACCCCCTCCTCCCCAGCACACAGCCATTAGAAAGAGACAGTTTGCCTACGTACATCCATTATCTGGATATTCCCTCCATAAAGCTCCCATTATGGACTGAGCTGAGTGCTCATTAGCCACAGCCAACGCTACAAACGGCCGAGGTCAGCTGACTGAGAGACTGACCTTTCTGAATATCATGCCTCCAAAATAAACTGCACCATCCACACCGTTTGATGTCCTGGTTAATTGGAACCTCTTTTTCCTGCATTTTGTCAAACACAGTAAATGTCATGGCAAATTTTAAGTGACAAGAACTTGGAAGACACATTTAATTTCCCAGTGGCATGCAACAAACTAATCCAGTTTGCATTACGCTTGTTAGAGCTCATCTCAAAGGTCCAATGCATAACAAGAGTTTGAGGAACGTTCATGTACAGATTAGCTCCTGCCCTCTGACCTCAGTGGGAGCTTAATTTACAATGACGCAAACTCAGCTCCACAGAGCTCCGAAGACAATTGTGGGAGCTGGAAACTCCTGACCAAGACATGGACTCCGCTCCAGCATGGCTGCTTTACCTCGCCACACAGCACACGGGAAACCTAAAGATGGGCCATGTCAGACCCTTCAGGTCACACTGTATCTCCCTGTGAGATGAACAGAGGCCAACACATGCTCCAGCTTGGGCATATTCAGATACAGCTCAAGAGTTCTGACCCTCACCTTTTCTTCCCGATCTAAGTAACTTCCAGGTATGTAAGGGTTGAATACTTTCCTGCAGAAAAGTAACTCCAGATGTTGACATGGATTAGAACCTTAACTCCTATGCTGAATCTCACATTTTGTGCCTCTAGGAAATACTGGAGTTTCTGAAGTACCTTTCTTTATTAAACATGTCTTGTATTAAACCTTCTCTCTTCTATCTTGGATGGAGAATTCCCCTCCTTCCAAACCCACTATACTTGTCACAGTCCAGTGAAGTGAAATAGCAGCTAAAAAATATCCATAGGAAAACAATCTCAGCCCAGAAGATGATATTTAGGCAACTGCTTTTTTCCTATTTCATTAGGTATTTGCACCACCTTGTAACTTCTACACAACCTTGGTCAGTTCCCTCTTGAAACTCTCCGTAATTTACTACACCCTCACTTTCAGTATATGTAGCTACTTACATAAGCATACACTCAAACACCAGAGGCAAGTTTTAGGATTAGCTGACTGCTCTTAATATGTTAAACCCCAGTGTACCTTTGTAACATAGAGATCTTCAGATGAAAGGAAAAAAAAACATCCCAAACGTCCTTAGGAATATTAAACATATTTTAGGCAAGCATTACCACAAGCACCTTTTCACAGTCTCAGATGACAGAAAATATGACTCCATATCCATGACAAATTGTCTCCTTTACTGGATTTAATGCCTGTTATTTAAGACACTGTTTTCCTTCCTGCTGGCTGCATGATACAAAACCATCACATACCCTTTTGCTGGCTTGACAGCACCACCAGGACAGAGCACACACAAGGTTTCACAAAGGACAGACCATGTCCTATTCTAGGTACAAAAGTCTCACTTAGACATGAGACAAATTATGACAACTAACAATGGCAGCCCATCCAGACCAACCCAAGACTGCCCATGGCTTCCTCACCTTCCCACCGCCGTGATAAGCGCAGCCTGCTCCTCAGAGATCGCCAGGGTCTAAACAGGTGTTTGGGTAACAAGGAACAAACAAAGCTGCAGCCGTTGCACTCACATAATCCACCAAGAGCATTTATGTGTATGACAGAGCAGGACTCTATGGACGGACCTGGCCACACCTACTCCCCTGAAGTTCATGGGGCTACAGATCACTTATTTTAGGGAAAAGGCGGCTCATATCAGAAAGGTGAGCAGTGAAAGACCACTGCAAAGCTAGGGACAAAGCCATACCTACAATGTAAGAACAAAGTCCTGAATCAAGCTTTTCAGAGTCGTTTAGGGAATCAGAACATGACACATTTCGTTCATGACTAGCTCTGATATATTTATGAACTTTTGCATACTCCCAGAGTCATCCACCAACTCCACTATCCTGCTCTGCCTTGCAGAGGCCACCTTGATTTACCACTGCCACAGGTCCAGGATCCTTGAAAGTCAGGGGAAAAGTCATCTGCCCCACTTCTCTAAAGCCCAAAGACCAGAGAGCTTCCTCCGCTTGCTTTCAACAGCCAGTGAGCCAGGAGCATTTAGCTAAGTCAGTAAGAAGTCATGGATGTACTTTTAAGAATTCTAAGCTCCCTTTGTTTTACACCATTTCTGCAGTAGCTTCTTTCAGAAGAACATGTGCTGTAGCTCACACCAAAGAACCATCCAGCCCAGCACACTCTGACAGAGGCCAGCAGCACACACCTTGTCAAGGATCACAAAATAAAGCAGGCCCATGGGGACACTCATTCAGGACACGTGCCCGGTCCCTAACAATGTGCAGCTCTGGGACTAGCTGAGCTCAGGATGGCTCTTCTGTGTTTAATAATTCTCAGTGGGTTTCTGTTCCAGGCACTCGTCCAGACTTCACCCCTGCCTGACAAGCCATCACTCAGCCAAGTCAGACCTGTCTGCAAACCTGCACTTGGCTCCCCGGAGCCCTTCTGGCTGCCTCACTGCCCAGCCACACCTTTATCTCCAGCACAAAATCATCTGCACAGATCAGCACTGACAGCTCATCCGAGGATCCTCTGCCACCAAAACAAAGGTCCCTGTCCCCACCACATGTAGGAGACAGACAGCAGACGTATGACAGAGAATCCTTCAGTCTTAGGCACAGTTCTGTCACACATTTGGAACCTGCCGTGGCGTGGGAAGATTCTGACACAACACGAGTAAGGCAACACCCAGCACTGTTCCCAACTGTGCTGTCTCACAGTCATCTCAGCTCCTCGCCCAAACTTTTCTGACAAACCTCCTTCTCATTCCTACCCTCACTCATTCCTCCATCTCTCTTCATAGAGCAATACGGTATCTGAAGAGTTCAACTCCCATAGGAGCTCTCTAGATTTCAGCATCTTCATTGCTTTGCAAGAAGATAAAAAGCAAACAGCAAAAGAAACGGGGAGGAGGAGGGCATGTCCAAATCCTCACTGCAAGGTCAGGCACTAATACACCATCAAACTGGTAACAAAGAAACTCACAGTTAACATGTCCCTTGGGTGACATCATGTACATTCCCTTACATCCCTTCTCCTTCCCCCATCTGTCCCTTTGTCTCTGCACTGACTCCCGACAGGCCAGACCTACTGAGACACATCTGACAAGGCCTGCCCAACGAGGAATGCTGCATAGGAATTTGGTAAACGTCCAATAGACACCCTGCTGACCCTTCCCCTTTCTCCTTCCCTCCACCTCCACTTGGAAATGGATTCCATCCTTACCTCAGTAAGTGACCCGCAGTGGTTGCATCCTTTCTCTGGGCAGCTTAATTACTAATTCTAGGCACTTCGTAGCTGATCCATTTCCTTTCCCATAGAAAACGAGGACCCTGCCACATGACCAGAGACACTGCTTCCAGTGCTAGAGCCTGCTTAGCCGGCAGGGAGCCTTCCTGCCCAGGCACCAGGACCAACGCTTCCCAACCACCAGCCACTGCTCTGTCCCAACTCTTTCAAGCACTCTTTGCAACACAATTATCCAAAAGCAGCAGGAGGCAATTGAACAGCTTGAAACCTCTGCTCAGTCACTTGGCTTGGGATGGAGACTAGCTTTCAGCACCAGCAGCTGACCACATGATCTTGAGCCTCTTGTCCTTCCACACCTGCACCACCCAGCACACCCAGTGCACACCTACCTACAAACTAGGGCCCACCAAAGCAAGCCTGGCAGCTCCACATTTTGCACGGCATTAAGACCACTGCCTCTGGCCCACAACAGAGGGACCCTGCTCAGGTGTGATTTACTCAAGTCACTGACCACAGAGGAAGAAAGAATGCCCATATCCTGAAAGAGCAAGTGGTCTATTTCAGCTCCTCCATCACACTTCTTCTCTAGGACACCAATAATTAGGACTATAAGTTCTACTGAAAAAATAAAAACAAGTCCCTTGAAACAATTTCACTTGTTCACTCATTCTTAGGGGGCAACTTTTAGGATCAGAAACTCATGAACTACACAAAAAATATCAAGAAAATAGAGTCTGTAAAATATACTAAATGGACTACACTACACTACTCCAGGAGCCTAAGAGCCTCAAGCATTACAGATGCATTAGCTAGAGTCCTTAGCTCTGTGCTCCCGCCCCTTACACCTTTTTCCCTGGCATTTACCTGCTTCCTCCATTCAGACTGCAGGCTCTGCTGCCCAGCTTGCCTTGCACTCTCGTTTCCTCCAACACATAATATGAGCGGCCTGGGCTCTGACCGCTGAACATGCACGCGGATCAGTTTGCCCTATGCAGACTCCCACTTTCACCTACACATTCCCAACAACCTCTTCAGCCACAGCACATGTCAGCAGTTTGCTGCTACAGCAAGAAACTCTGCAGCCTCTGAGAAGCAGCCTAACAGAACACAACCCTGTTCATCTCCAGCCATCATGTTTGCCCAGACATCATTTATTTTAAGTCTGCTTGCTTCATTCCGCCTCAGGCCCAGATCACATCAAGCAGACCAACCCCTACCAGAAGCACGAGCCCTCTAAAGCCTCAATTAGCCAAGCAGAGGTTTCTGTACGACTGAGGAAGCCTCTCTAATGAGAGCTTTCCTTCCAGCTCTTTGATTAAGCATAGTGGCCAGAAAAGCAAAAGTGACAGAAATGTTCACTGGGGGCCTTACATTTAGCCTGTGTAGGCAGCCAAGCCAACAGCAGCTGATGGAGTATGTGAGCACACACTCCATGACGGAGTGAGAGCCCTGGGAACGGGCAGGCAGAGCTCTGCACCACAGTGCTGCCCATTTCTTACCGCAGTTACCCCAAAAATGCGGCATGCACAGTCCATTGAGCTTTGAGCTCTGTGTGTCATGGATGGTCTATCTGAAAAATGGGAGCAGGACAGAACTGCAGAGGTTTCCTTCACTAGCAGGAGCAAAGACGGGAAGGGGAAAGATGTATGCAGAGTAAGGAAAATACCATACCAAAAATAAAAACGACAAAGGAAATACAACTTAGTGAAAGCATAACTCTTTACCATAGGACTTTCAGGAGTCAGTATCAAGGGCAGCAGGGGCAGATTCATACTGTGTGGGTTCTGAGACCAGCGAGTGGGAGGCTCCTTCATACCAAGACAAATCACAACAGCTCTTCTGGAAGAGAGAAGTGGTGGATGCCTGGGACTCTCTATAGCTCTTGGAATCCCCTTCAAACACCCTAGTGCCATAGCAAATGCACTGGACATCGCTTTTGAGTTGAGGTGGTCAGTGGGATATAATGGATACCCAGCTGTCTCTTCTTAAAACAGCCACAAAACGGCCCCCTGCCTTCATTTCACATTTCTCCACAGACATCAATGAGTTCTCCCACACTTGAGCTGTACAGAGCAGCCCCAATAAGCACTGCCACCTGGAACATGGGCCTCCCAGCGAATGCAAACCTCAGTACCTCATCAAGCAGAGGCAGGCACAATTTAGTTACTCAAGGGAAATGCCATTAACAGCTTCCTTTTTCACCAAGCTTCTTGAAGCCAGAGTCCACCGAAATCCATGTAAAGCATTAGGTTTAGCCATAATGTCCTGCAGACAAGCACTGCTACACTTCCCTCTGGAAGCTGTGGCTATGTGCAGCAGCCAGAACCAGATGTAGTCAGGCAAGTTGCAAAGAGCTAAATGTTCACTGCCAACAGCCACTCCTGTTTCCTTTCAACCATCGATAGCCAGAGGGTTAGCATGTACATCCTGCACCTTTAGAAATGGTCTTAAATCTAACATTTTTGCTGCCTTTGTCCTGTCAGCTAGGATAATTTTTTAAGTCATCGACTGCTGTATGTAACACATAATTGAAAAAATTATTTCAGATAGCTATTACAATGCTCCAGTGACATTTCTTTCACTTGACCAGCAATATCTGTAACACTATCCATCCTCCTCAGGATTTGGTGCTGTAGATGTTGTCCTACCCGAACAAATTTCCACAGTGACAGGCAATCGGCCCCGCCTTTATTTCCCCCATCAAACATTACTTAAGCGAGTAAAACCCTCCTCCTTGCTAGGCTCTTAAGTCTTCCCTACAGTTAGTATATGTATGTTAAAAGATATATCAGCTCCTTCTTCCCAGGGAGAACAGCCACCTCATGCTTTCCTGAAATTACCATACAGATTGCTTATAGAGGGGCTAATATGATTTTCCTTATTTAGAAGCCCACAGCTGTTTAATATCACATGTTCCATTTAGCCTGGTTTGTGTCAAGCTTGAAGTGCCAACAGCAGATAGGTTGGCCACAGAAACAAAAGCACGGCGTTCATCCCTGGACCACTGCTTGCAATAGACAGGCCAGAGCAAGTTAAAACATTAACAACCAAGAATACTCTAACTTTTGGCTAGGAGCTCCTATGGGAACCAAGGCAACAGAGGAGGGTTGCAATCCACGAGGCTTGGCCTCACTGGGAACACTGGCGAGCCTGTCTTCGGGAGAACTCAGGCAAGGCCAGCTGACCGGAAAACAACCCAGCAAGGGTCACAACATTGCAAAACCATCAAGGAGCCCCTGCAGCTTGTCCCAGGGGCTCCTTGGTACCCAGTGAACTGGCACCTCCTTACATGTCTAAAACAAAGCTGGAGAACAGACTTAGGGTCAAACATCAGCCCTTAAGCCTGTGCCAAGCTAACAAGGTTAAACAGAGCGTCCTGAATCATCACACAGGAAATCAAACTCCCTTTTTCCCAGCCTCAAAATTCACGACCAGAGACACAAAGTTATTAGCCAAGTGACACCAGAGGTGTTTAACCCAACCCCACTCCATTGGGAGAAGACTCCCCAGCATGCAGCTAACAGGTCAGCATGAATTTAAAACAAAGCAAAACAAAACAAACTCTGAAGGTTTGAACAGCCAAGAAAAGCATCCAGAACTTGAAAATAAAGGAGAAGGAAGTGTTTAGGGAACACTTACATGCCATTTGCCTCATGTGCTAGCTAGCTAACATCACATCTCCCAACCCAAACAAAAATGTCTTCCCTTGCCTTTCATTTCTCATGTCTCTGTGCTCAGATACCGGAGACATCAGTCAGAAAAACACCCCTTTGTATCACCACGATCTACCTTGGCCCAAGGCACTTCAGAACCCAGTTAAGCACCTGCTCAGATTAAAACCAGTCCCAGAATTCTTTCTTTCAGCACTGCATACACTCTGCAACCCTGCAGGCACAATTCCTAGCAAGCTACAAGGTAAAGGCTCCTCTTGTCTCCCTAGCTCTTAAAGCCCAATAAAAATTATTTACAGCCTCTGCAGGCTATCTGGTTTAATCCTTTCCAGCTCAAGTATGACACTTGCTGGGACACTATTAGGTTTCTTACGGTGCTCTGACTAGCAATCACATCTGTACCTGACTGTCAGGGGACACTCTTGGCTGAGCCAGCCACCCTGGTCTATGCTGAGAGCTCTGAAATTTCTCAATTGAAACATTTCAAAGTTAATGAACCCTTCTAACACAAAGCTCTCACAGCTCAAGAGTTCTTTCATGAGCCCAGCACACGGCGGATGCAAAGGAAAACCTCACTTCAGGCAGACCTCTCTTTTCAGAACACACCCAGGCAGAAGGCCAGACTCTCAGGCACAGCAAATGGTAGTCAGGACCAAAAGGCACCACCCGCAGGATAGCTGGATGGCTCTGCCACGGGGTACTCCAGGCCACAGCCGGCTCAAAATAGGGCTGGCTATAATCACAGGCCCTCATTGGATGAACACGTGGCTGCTATAAACAGCAAACCACTCTTAACTCTCTGAAAACAGTCATCAACTCCCAGACGCTGTCCGAATGTGAAACCAATATAAAAAACCCTTAAGAGTCAACTACACAGAAATGTCATTGCTGGGAAAAAAAATACAACCTTTTCGAAGCAATAATTTACTTACGTGCATCTTCATTTGAACTTCAGTTCATCTTTCAGGAACACCTTCCTGTTCTGTGGAACTTCAAGCAGTGGGATCTAGAATCAGAGCCCACCCCCTGCATTCCACACAGTTCCACCTCAAGTGCCACATGACCATTTGTAAGCCCCAAAATCCATCAGTATCCCAGCACACAGAGTCAGACACAGAGAACTGCTGCCGTTTTTACAGGCATTGAACAGGTTCTTCCATGGAAGGCAAGAATGGGAGGCAGGACCAAGGAAACCCAGTGCCTCTGCTCCAGAAGCACAATCTTCTTCCAGCTTCCACTCATGCTAGCTCACGGTCCTCTATTCAGTGCTGCACACCTGGCCCCAATGACACCATCAGGCCTGGGGATATCACTGCATTTAACTGGGAGCATTGGAATGGGGTCGGATTGGTACACCCATACCCAAGTGCAGGGCAGACTAGGCTGTCATTGCCACAGCAGAGAAAGGGACTGGCTTTTGTCTTTCAGGTTTTGGGTCTCATTTTTTCCCCTTGTTTTTTAATTGCTACGCCTGCAATTGGGGTTGAGCATGGGGAAGGGGGAAGGGAACAGAATCTGGTGAACAGCTGGGGCCTATCACTTTTCATTGCAGGTCTTGGAGAGATGTGGTTGACAGAGTGATGCACAGAGGCTGTCCCAGTTAATGACTTCACCATTCTCCATCATTATCCCCATCATTAGGAAATTAGGAGGACAGAAGGTATTTACTGTAAACCTGCCACCTCCCAAGGAGAGATAAATAGAAACTGATAAATGGGATCTTCTGGTGCTGTTCGTCTATTAACCTTCTGCTTCCCAGTTTAGGCATATGCATGCTATCCTGCCATTAATATCCAGTAATTGGCATAGCAGTGGGCAACACGCTCCTACCTTGAGCGTCAAACATCTCCTGTGCTGCGTGCGAGCACACGGCCACGCACACCACGGCTCTGCGGCTGGGGCTGGGGAGGGGCTCCCGTGCACTGCTCACACCTAGCCCTGAGGCTGAGCGAGCAGCCAGACCTGCTGGGTCTGAGCATCGGGCATGGATTTGATGGCAGGAGACTGGGGAGGAGGAGAGGGCACTGTGTGTGCATGACCCGCCCTGCATGGAACCAACAACGTAGGGACACCGGCACCACCAGCTGAGCTGCTGTGTCTTCTGTCAGCCTACCTGTAAATACAGCTTACAGATGCCACCAGGGATGAGAATCCCACTCACTGCAACCTCTCAGTATCCAGGAAAGACGCATTTCCCTCACCATCTCAAAGCCATGTGTTCTGCAAACTGCAAAAAAAAAAAAAAGTAAGCTTCTGCGGGCTTGGAATTTATGAACTTACCTTGCTGGTCAAAAGCCAACCAAGGTTTCAGCAAACTGGACTGACACTTCTGCAGCTCCCTCCCCACACGAACGGCTCTTTGAATATGCTGACTTGCTTCACCTCCACAGACTGAACCTCTGCAAAGGAACAAGTTCTCAGAGGGACAAACTGAGCCATTTCTTTTCTCAGCAACCCAGCCCTGCAAGGCTGAAGCAAATCCATACTCAGAGACCAGGATTTTATCCCAAATGGAAAGCCAGCCCACTTGCAGGTCCCAACTGCAACTCCCTTAATCATTTCTTCCACATAAAAGATTACACCTCTGCTTTGGAAAAACCCCAACTCGCTGCTACTTTCCTCTACTACTTGACATCAGTAACTGCTTTACTTACCCTACCTCTAGCATTTTCCTTTCAACCAGCATTCTAGTTCCCAATTCACATGGTGTACAGGTGACTACAGCTCAGAGACACCAGCCAAGATTACAGCTGCATTTCTGATGAGGAACAATCAGAACAACTTAACACAAGTTTTAGGACTCCCACATTATTATGGCAATACTTATCAACATGCGACCTTTTCCAGAAGTTCAGGGCAAACAGAGGGCCTGTTCTTGCATGTACTAACCTGGCAAGCAGCTCATCTGCTCTGTGTTGGATGGATGGCACCAATACGCTGGAAGGCAAGTACTGCAGGCAGGAGTTATGCTTGCTCCTTCCACATGCAGGAGACCAAAGCCAACGTGACTGCGATGGCGAGTTCTAATGGGAACACCAGTATTAATTCCCATCTGTCTAAGCAACTGGCAGTGTCCATCAATTACAGCAAGACCCAACTAACAGTTGCAGCTGCAAAATAATAAAAGCAGAATTAACATTTCAAGTTCCTGTCATTCACCTGAATTTTTTACAGTTGTAATTAGCAAGCTGCAGAAGCTGTCAACAATCAACATCAGCCAATCTGTCTGCACCAGGAACCCAACTGCCTGCCAGAAATTGTCTTCGACAGGCTTTTTTCTCCCCTTGCTTCCCTCCATTAAAATTTTCCCTTCAAACCCCCCGAACATTCTCATCTCTTTTACCACCAGTCACTAGAATTGAACATGTCAAAACAGTGAGAGACAGAATGACTGACACTTAACTGATAAAGTCATAATTATTTCCTTGCTCCAAAGCTCAGTATCAAAACACGCTGCTGTCTCTCTTCCCTGCCAGTAAAGAAGTAGTGCCGCAGCGCCTGCATTGACTCTTACCTGAACCCAAACATTCCTTACTTGGAGAGACTGAGATAGTAAAAGAATCTTTCCAGCTGAAGGCCTGCTCTTTTATGAGCAGGTACAACTGCTTCCCAGTCTTTAGCAGAAGAGCTTGTTACACACTTTACAACATCCCCCGGCTCTATTTACTCAGGATCACCCAAATGCCCAGTGCTGCCCCAGGCCTTCAATTTCTTTTTTCTGTTGTGCTACACCCAACAAACAAGAAACAAACCGAAAACTAACAAAAAATCAAAACGAAACCAACAAACCCCAAACATTTGCTCCTTTCAGTGTCAGCCAGAAGCCAATTCTTTTTAAAAACCTGAGAGCGTGCAAAGCACCATCCTTGGAGACTACAAGTACCTTGAACCAGATGCTGTACTTTCAGGGTAAAGTTAGGCTCTGTTGTTTGTTGGGGGCTTTTTGCAGGTTTTGTTTTTTCTGTTGTTGGGTTTTGTTTTGTTTTAAGTAAACCCTCACATTTTTAAAGCTATTGATCCTCCTTGAAACCAAGTTGTGGCACAGGTAAGATATACGTCATTATCAGTTAAGAGCTGGTTCTCAACCTCTGCATTCATAGCAGGTTGGAATACATTACACACACTGCGACAAGCAGGGACAGCTGTACACGGCCTGGGATAGACGGCTGTCACAGGTGCATCCCTTCATGTAATTGCTATTACCTAAACTCAGCGCAGCTGGTGGCGCTCTCACCCCCTCGCAGCACTGCTGTGCTCGCTTCCATCATCGCCACCAAAGGCACCCAACTGGGGCACAGCCGTGAGTAAATGTTTAAAACAAAATACTGCTAGGAAGAGAAGCCCTAACAGTGCACTCCACACGCACTCTGCTACCCAACCTCTACTTAATGCATTAATTCATCTGCCAGCTGAGTAACCACAATGAAAGGATAAAGCTACGTGAAAAAACAATGAACAAAAAAAACCCAAGAGCCTCAACAATTTGTATATCCACCAACAGAAAATGCATTAACTACTCCTTTTCTTCACAAAGCACTGCACAGTAAGTTTCATTTACAACTCAAGAAGACAGTTGCAAACCTGATAGACTTAATGTAAGATTAATGTGTTACTACACATACTTGCTGAGTTACTATCACTAAGTTACCATTGTCCTAACAAACAATAACACTGGAACGGAATAGGACACAGGGCGGAAACCCCTTCCCCGGCACTCTTACACACATAATACTGATAAACTGAACAAATAATGAGAGAAAATAGCTGGAGAGCACACTAGAGGAAAAGTTCCTCAGCACAAACCTCACCGACCTGAAAGCACAACAGGCAAATACAAACAAAAAACGTACTACTCCAGAAAACGAGACTTAAACCTCTCAGCACAATATTGGGCAGAATTCACCTGCTTTGCAAATGACTCCACGGGACGTAAATCCCTTTTTTTCCGAGCTAGACCGTGAGACAGGCTTCAAGCGTGGGACAGAGCCTGCAACCCTTGCGCTGCCCTTTGGTCCCAAGCCTACCTACTTCCTAACACAGCAAAAACCCTTTTTCCTCAAACCCAGCTTATGAGCCTAGGGGCAGCAGGAAGGGTACAGGACCATCACTTGGGCTTAAGCAACTGCGACCCGCACTCCTACCCCCAAGGCACCAGCATCCCAGGCCAGGCACCCCTCGGCAGCCCAAAGTGCCGGGAAGCAATCCCGTCCCGAACAAGTAAAGCCTTCTTACCGACAAAATCCAGCCGGAGCCCCAGGGATGACGGGACGTGAGGGACCGGCGCTTGCTGCCGCGCCCTGAGGGATGGGACGGGACCAGACTTTCCCGCCCCGCGTCTGAGGGCACGATTTTCCCGCCGCGCGCGCCTCGGCTCGAAGGGGGCGCGCGCGGCCACGTGAGGGCCGCGTGAGGGCCGCGTGAGCGCCCCCAGTCACGAGTCAGGGGCGGCGCCCCCTGCTGGCTACTCCTGACGCGAAGGGTGCCGCCCGCCGGGGCACGGAACGTCAGGATAAAATCCTCGACGTTCTCCTCATCCTAATACTTGAGACTACAAACGAACTAGCGCACAACAGAATAATTCAGATCAATAAACCAAGTGAGGGCAGCACAAAAACTGACACAGGGGAAGCCTAAGAATGCCCTGAAGGTCTATGGCCTAGATTCACTGATGGAATTAAACAGCAAGACATTATGCATCAAGTAGAAGGCAGTCAGCAAGAAACTACTACATAGTTATCCAATATTCTTTTGGCTTCAGATGATGAATTTTGAAGTTGAGGAAATTCCCAATACCCGCCAATCTTAAAATTTCACTAGTAAAAGAGAGTAGAACCATGGTAAATGGGCATTTTTGTTTTCACAAACAGCATTTCAAGTGATTGAAACATTCCTCCTCACACTGCTTATTAAAAAAAAGAGCACAATGCATTTGAAAAGTGAACCTGACAGTGCTGCAAACTAAAATTAAAGTAAGGAATATCAGGATCCAGGATAGGCTTCTGCTCCAGGACCTGAAGCTCTGGCCCTGTGCTTGAGGACAAGCCGCTGATGACAGGCTGGGTGGGACACGCTCCTGCCCTGAGGGCACAGTGCTGCTGCCTTGCACTGTCCATGCTGCTGGAGCCTCCAGCCCTGTGAGGTTCTGCACCGGCCTTGGCCAAAAGAACCCTCCCAAAAGGGTTCAGGAAAAGGATTGAACAAGAGATACAATCATAGAATCACCAAGGGTGGAAGAGACCTGTAAGGTCACCAAGTCCAACCATCAACCCAGCACTGCCACTGTAACCCCTAAACCACTAAACCACATCACCCAGTGCCAGATCCAGATGCTTCTTGAACATCTCCAGGGATGGTGACTCCAGCACCTCTCTGGGCAACCTATTCCAGTGCCTGAGCACCCAAACAGTGAAAAAATCTTTTCTAACACCTAATCTGAATCTCTCATTTCAACTTAAGGCCATGATAAACACACAAACTGCTTCCACGGCAGAGGTCACCTCCCAAAGGCTGGCAGAGGCACACCAGGCTGACAGCAGCATGCAGTTCCAGCATATAAAGACATTTTCCAGAATGGCACAGGGGCGCACGGCCCTCGGATGAGCTGTGCCGGGTGCCAGGGGGTGCCAAGTGCAGGCCCTCGGGGTGCCAAGTGCAGGCCCTCGGCCTGCATGTGCCAGGTGCCAGTGGGTCCCGATGGGCCCACGGTGCCGCTTCCGTGCCTGGAGCTGCTGGATCGGCACCGGGGCTCTGGAGCAGAACACTCTCAGGAGCTAGTGCAGATCCAAAACTTGTGAGAGGAGCAGATGACGGAGGTCAGGGCGTGCCTTGCTGTGCCGGTGCCGCGGCGCGAGCCAAGCTGTCTGACTGACTGCAGGGCGCCCGAGCCAGGCTGTCACTCTGGCAGCAGCAGGGGTGCCATGACTGATGGAAAAGGCAGACAGGAGCAGGCATGCCGAGACCAACAGAGTCAAGGGAAGGGATGGATGGACACAGGAGCACCGCCTGCTGTGCAGGAGGTTTGTGTGAGGAATGTCATCAGCTCCACCAGCTATTTTCACTTCTAAACCCCTAATCTGAAACCTCTGGTTTCAGCTTTCTAATTTAGGGTCCATTCCCTCAAATACACTGTTTGTCATCTTGGCTTTTTGTTGCTCCCAAACAACTCTTGTTTCTCTTTAAAAAGCCCAAGCGAATCCCTGCAGACTACCCAGGGAAAAGAGCAGCACAGGGAGCGTCAATCCCAGGCTGGACAAAAAGCCCCAAGTCTCACAGCACAGCAACCCCCTCAGCCAAGGCCTTTCTCTGAGCCTTATCCCATCCTGCAGTCTCACCGCAAAGGCTGAATTTCCATAGCTGGCATCATACCCTAATTATGTAGATTATGTTTCCTTTGGGTTCACTGCAATGAAACAGCCTTAAATTTTATCAGGAGATTTTTTTTCCCCTTAAAAATTATCCAAGATTTTCCCAAAATGACAGAAGTGACAGCACGAATTCCCTTATTAAAATCATCAGAATTGGGATTGAGACTTGAGCCTAGTGCCATATGATGTAGTTTCAACTGTGCATTCCAGACATTCCAATGCCCACTGCCTAATCCTGTCCAAATATTTTTAAAAAAATAAATCAAGATGTCAATCTTACATGAACTAATATTTCACTTGACCAACAATTTTGTTCTTTAACACTACAATTAAATATCTATTCAAAATACCTTTGGAAAAATCATTAGAGTCTTGAAGTCCAGGGATTTGAACAATCACAAGCTGTACAATCAAAAAGCTTCCTTTTGTACCTTACTTCCTTTGGTCAGTTGACAATCAGGCTTCCAGCTAACTTCCATCGTTATCGGAGAAAAGGGAAGGAAGAGGGGTAGAGCCTGGTGCCCCACTGAACTGCACATCAAAACTGCTGTTCCATCAGCTGAGAGCAGGATTTTGTCCTAAACGTTTCTGGGAAACCACAAGGATTCTTAGATTTTTCCATCCCCAAACAAAGTATTAGATTTTTTTTTCTTTTCCTTCCCTGTAATTAAATTCTCACCAGTCAAAGAGGGCACAAGAGCAATCTATATAAGAACAATCCTCAGAAAGAGGATCTGTCTCATCATCACTCTCTCCTGCACAGCAGCTGGGGTTTAATTGGGTTATTGGAAAGTAAGCATACAAACTAGAGAGATCACATTTCTGATCAAGCCTTCAAAATTCATGTAAATAAGACAACAGTAAATATTTCACATGAAGCATAAACCGGTGCCAAGCCATTTCACAAAACAAAACAAAAACAAACCAAACAAACAAACAAAGGAAACTGAGCAAACAAGCAAACGTTGCTGTATCCTGGTCTCCTGCCTCAAATATTCTTTCGAGGGATGCTACTCTTATAGTCCCTGACCTCTTAACAAAGGCCTGGGCCCTGGCTTTCACTGCTGAATATTATTTCTCTTGGGAATGAGTGATTATGACACTGAAGTGATGGGAAAAATATTTATGACTCAGGAGGGCGACTACAAGAGGGTTTGAAGCATTTTTGCCTTTTCAAACTCTCAAGTGCAGTGAAGGGAAACTACAGACCAAGTCTTCTTAAACCCTATGAAGTCTGACAGAATTGTTTTATCCTTTTCAACTCTGACCAACAGCAAACACACCCTAGGGTGTTCAAGACCCACCCACCACCAAGTACTCATGGCTAATTTAAAAAATCAAGTTGTGTTTAAAATGTTATTGAGACTGTGGAGTGCCTGGAGAGCCTAAGTGTGCTGAGCATTATGGGAACATTGCAGACTCCCTGCTCCACAGAAACTTGCCAAAATAGGAATGCTGGAGCAGGGTGAATTTGCCCAGGCTGGTCCTCTTGCCACTTCACTTTTCCAAGAGGACAATACACGACTCCTACCTTCCCTCTGCTCGTTTGCTGGCTGTCCTACAAGGTACTGCCCAGAAGTTAGAAGAGGCACTCCAACTCCCACAGCTGCCTCCACAGGGGACAAACTAGGACCAAATGTACTTATTGAAAAATCACATTTTCACTCTTCTGACTTCCTCAAGGAAGGAGCCAGAGGAAAGGTCCAAGTTCAGCTATTACCAATCATCTTGGAAGGTTTTCCAATCTAAAGGGGCTAGAAGGAAAGCAAAGCCATGTTTATTGGCACTGACTATCACCCGTGGATGAGGTCCACATGTCATTGAGGCCATGGCTACACAAGAACAGTTACATCACTTGCTTGACAACATTTGTGATGGCACCTCAGGGCTAAACCAGTTTAAACACCTCTCTCAAAAACATGAGGAAATAGAGGCATAGGAAATGATGTTCGAAAAGCCGTATTTATCAGCAAACAATGGTGTCCTGGAGACTGGGTTGTCAGCTGAGGGATAAAGCCTTGTCACTGTTTGCCATGGGTCCCTGCAGTGTGCACAGAGCTTAGCTGAACAGGGATGCCAACACCCAGCTGTGACACACCTGGAGATATTTACCTCTAATCCTTCCCAGTGTTCCTGCCCTTCCCAGGCCAAGGCAATGCATGTACTTGCACAGTGGCCAGCTCACCAAGTAGAGAATATTCCAGGCAAGTGCCTGTGTTCAAACATCTGGGAACTGGGATTTTGATGGACAATAGTTACAACATCTTGCCCCAAGCTGGCACCCAGGTGCCTTGTTCTGGCACACCACTCTTGCAGAGGAACAGCACTGCAAAGCCTCAGGATGCTTTCCCCCTTTGCCAGGAAAAATGGGGCAATGTGCACTCAGCAACAGTGAAAGGAGTTATTGGAAACAGAGACTGAGGGCTGAAGAGGGAACACTGGGCACCTGCATTTGCACCCATTGCCCACTCAGTGAGTGTCACCCAGTCATTCACCCACTGAACTTCAGCATCTCTTGTTGAAGCTGCCAGCAAGTGTCCCAAAGATGGTAATACTTTTGGTCAAAATGACTGAGTTCACCAAAAAAATCACCATTTTTTTCACTCTTTCAGTCCCACTGATTATTATGATCAAAGCAACAAAGAAGAGGAAAAAGAAACACGAACCAAAATAATTTCAGCACCAAGACCTTTCAACACCAAGACCCAGCTCTAAGCTACTGAGCTCCCCAGCATGACTTGCACACTGCCTCGTTCTGAGACTCCAGCCTACAGTCCTGGCAGAGTGTCACAGAGTTTCTGACACCCTCCTTGTCCAAAGGAACTGCGGCCCAGGTGGCTGTGGTGTTTCCTTCGCATTTGAATCACACCTAACTCCAGCAGAACCAAGTGCCCTGGACAGTGTTCATTCAAGGACAACTCCCTACGAATATTTTGCCTAATTAAATACACTCCATTCTCCACAGAACAGCAGATCTCTTGGTGATGGAGAAATGATATAATTTCTTTTCAGTGAGATGGTCGTGCTTTTCCAAAAATGTAAATTAATTCCTGCAGGGAAGGAGAGAGAGGTCTGGCCCAAAGAGCGCTATTTGGCATGATCAGCTCTCCTTGCTGTCTCACAGTCATTCCTGCACAAAATCTGATGTGGCAGCTTGTTTGAAACTTGTTTATTGGGAAGAGGTCATAAGCTGAGCATTGTTCAGAACAGGTCAGGCATCTGATTAAAGGGTGAAAAAACTGAAGTGCTTCACATGCATCTCTGAGACAGAAGCTTGATGAGAAGAGAGAGCTTGTTTTAGAAGAATGTTGCCAAGTACCTCACACGGCAGGCAGCAGCAGACTGCAGGACTGGTTAGAGCAAGGGAAGATTAAATAATTCTGCTGTCAGCATTAACAAATAGTCAGTATTGTTCTTCTGTACTTCAGGACAGGTTCATGCTGGAAGAAAGCTCCTCTCTAAAAGGGAGATAATATGAAACTGTGCCAGCCCTGAAGAACTGAGAGTCAAAACAGACAGGAGAAAAAAACATCTTGAAATGATCTGCAAAACAAAGGAGAGGCAGATCATCTGCTTATCCCAGGTCTTGTACCACCCCAGTGGGAAAGGAGAGCTGAATTCCCACGTCCTAAGCCCCAGCTCTGTGACGGTTTCCCCAAGGTTTTCCTTCCATCTGTTGTGCTTTTTGCAGTGTGTGGGGAAAAAGAAATCCAGGGCTTTGCTATGTTATGTGTTGTTGCTCTTACAGATTCCTGTCAGCTCCATGTGAGCTGTGCTGTCCCAAACTTTAGAGGCTGCAGCCTCCAGCCTGGTGACATTACCAGGCTGCTCTCACCACTGTTGAACTGGAGCTGTCATGCACTCCAAAAGTACCAGGCAAACAGCCATGTGCTTCCTCTCCTCCTCTCACTCTGCCCTTCTCCTTCCAACTTCGTCGTGACACTATCCGAGGGAGCAGTCTGAAAAGAGACATTCCTTGTTCCGTGCAGTGCTGGTATAACACAGGTTTCCTCTTGCCAATCCCACACATCCTCCCGGTCAAGCCCTGCAATGTTCTGCTGGGGGACTCAGAGTTATTTGCATCTGGGATGGAACAGCAAAACCGTTTCAGAGCCCCCTGTAAATGCTGAAGTAACTGCAAGTTAGGAAAAAAATAACTTCCAGATTTTCCAAGACGAAAATGCTTAGGAAACAGAGTGGAGAGAAACAAAGTAAAACATGAGAAATCAAAGTTGTCTGGAGGCATGAAACTCCACTAAAAAAGCAAAATCTGATTAATTTTTCAAGGATGATTTCCTGATCAACAGCTGCACAGAGAAGGGATGGCCCAAGTTGTCAAGGGCAAGCACGTGGTCCTTGGCTGCACCTTCCCTGGGAAGCTTTGTTGCACTTCCCAGGATCTCCTGCTCTCCTGGTGCAGTCCCCTCCCAGGAGCTGAGCTCAGCACTGCACGCCCACAGGATTACTGAATCAGCAAAGGTCTTCCAGGATCTCTGACCCTGCATTCCTCAAAACTCTCTCACTCCTTAGAGCATTATGTCCCTCTAACCTAGACAGCACCAAATAAATTTCTCCAGCTGTTAATTCCAGGCAGGCTCTTGCTAAGAGTTCCCTGGAGCATAAGGTGCTACTTTCTCTAGAGTACACCAGCCTCAACTGTACTGTAACCCGATCACTTCTCTGGTGAGAGCCTAGAGCTGACAGCAGGTACCTCCAGTCCCCCTGCTGCCCTGCAGGAGCGACAGGAGTCAACCCTCAAACCTGTGGTCTGGTCTGTACAGTTCCACACAGGAACTGGCAGATACCATTTATGCCACTTAAAGTACAATTGTTGTGCCTTTCCAGTTGGGCTGCCAGCATGCAAAGCACTGGAAATACATGGAATTTTTAACAGACACTTAGAAGTCCTCAGGTGAGGCATTTATTATTAAGAAACCAGAAAGTCATGAGAAGCCCAAGTAGGGCAAAAATGCTGCTTCTGACACATACGTTTTGCCTGCAGCCTTCAATACACCTCTTACAGTGCTGAACTGAGCCCTGGGGAGAGCACAGCTCTGGCCTGAGAAGCATCACAAACATCCCTTTAGCGGAGGCTCCAGCCTGAGCAGGTTTTTTTTTGCAAAGTAACAGATCAGTGTTGGCTGCAGAAATGACAAAGGTTCCAAAGCAGAATCACCTTTTGAAAAAACCAACCAAAAAGTGTTCTACACTAAAATTAGAGTGCAAAGCACTGGCAAAGTGAGGAGGACACAGGAGAATTTCACTCCCCGATGCCTTTCCCTTCTGCTCTTTAGAACCACTTGAAGGACTTCGTCCTGCTCCCCCCCAGTTAGGACACTGCTCTCTCATGCATTCTCACACTCCCTCTGTCTCCCCATTGCAGTCCCCAGCAAAACGTCAGAGGAAAGGAAAAGTGACAAGCTCCTAAGAAACTGAATAGCTCATTCTGTTTGAATATCGCATTAACCCCAAGCTCTGCTGCTTCATTTGTCAGCTTTTTCAGCACTCTCCATCTCTGCAGCCCCCCTGACCCAGGCGCTCTGATTAGCCATGATCAATGTGCACATTTGTGGGAGCTCCGTGCACACTGCTGGACCCTCGGCCTCGCCCGCTCATGCAGATAATAACAGCACTTCGAGTCACTTGCCCATAACTCCAAGCTTCATTAAACAGGGGGGATGTCACCAAAAGTCCCTTTAACTGTCTTTTCGTTTGCCTGTACGGGAAAAATTGACAGTGCTGAAAAATGGGTTTGGGAATATAAATAACTCCTGGCTTGGGTGTTGCAGTGAATGTTTGCAGTTGCCTGAGCCCCCGTGCAGGAGCCTCCTCACTGGCATGGGTGGGAGAAGAGGCAACTATGCGGAGCAGGGAGACTGCACAGAACCACCCCCTGGGTCAGGAACAGCTTCCAAAGGAATGGTTTTCCCTGCACAGAGCAGGCTCTGGGCAGAAAGTCCTGTCAGTCACCTCTGCTGCTGGCTGGCACACTATTTTCCATCTACCCTAAAAATGAAATAAAAGTCTGATGAAGCATCAAAGGGAAAAAAAGACAGAAAAAACTGGGTATTTTCCCAAAGTGATGAAACCCAGAACCCACAACCCCCAAAACCCAATCCTTTGCATTTCCAAGCCATGCCAGGTATTTCCCTGACAGTCTGTTCACAGAGGTCTGAACCCCAATTACTGTACAGAATTACTTCTTATCTGCCCCCCCAGATGTCCAGGACTATTCTCATTTGATCCCTAAGAAGCAACTTTCTACAGAGCTCTGTACACACCATCCCTCCACTCCCTCAGTGGGTCTGAGCCGGAAATGCTTTCCAACAGAGCCTTAGGGCAAGCCCTGCACCCCTTCCCTCCCCCATGAACGTCTCTGAGTAGATCCTCCCATACACTTCAGCCGAGCGTTGTGCTTGTCCTATTACGGCACATTCCATGACGCAGACAGGCTCCCACCGATTTCCATGGACTCCAGAGCAGGTTCATGCACTGTCACCTCTGCTAGGAAGAGATACAGATTCAGGGCAAACAGGAGCCCCTTCCTTTGGGAGACTCCTGACCCCAGACAGAACTTCCTTTGCCTCCAGAGCACAGCCTGCAGAATGAGCCACTGTCTTTAAAACAAACACTCCAATGCCATGCTTCTCATTAGCCCTAGACTTTTGTCCCGTTATTCATGGGAAGGAGCACCCTGGCCATGAAGCAGTCGTTCCAGTGCTCTCCCTGAATAGGGACTTGTTTCTCTGTCGGAGCCCGTGGCTCTGCTGGGCTGAACTCCCCAAACTGCAGCAATTATTCTGGCTGAAACAAGACACAGAGCGCATCGGGATCAGGCCACAAAGACTCCAATAAAGGCAACAAGCACATAATAAAGGCCCATGACAACTGATCCTTACAAAAGGCTGTCCCTAGAGAGTGATGTATGGCAAGAGTTTTCAGCACGGTGCTCCCTGCTTTATCCGGACCCAGTCAGCCCTGAAGCTGAGATGATTTCTGTGCTTTGCTCTCGTTTTCTCCCTCCCGGCAGTACTGCCCATGGGACAAGGGACAGACTGACAGAGGCCAGCAGCCTCAGCAAGGACACTTCTATCCCAAACCTACCCCTCCTGTCCTGCTGTAAAAGTCAGGGAAGATCTGAAAGGAGGAGCAAGGGGGAGGAAAGGAATGCTGGACACAAAAAAAGAGGGGGCAATAAAGATGACATGCTTGTGCTGTTTGAGGGAAGGCAGCCTGAATATGCAATGGGAGTGCAGCCTGAACCCCAACACCTGCTGGATGTAATGGACTCTGAAGTGTTGTTTCAGAATTAATCAAGTCATTTAAAATCATAGCTGTAGTCTCCATTCACTACTCCTGTGCATAAACGCACTGATCCCGATACTCATCCATGTCGGGTGACTTGAGCAATATATCACCATAATTGCCATTTTAGGGCTGCAAATTAGAGCTAAAATAACCAGATGCAAAAGAGATGGCCATATCATACTCTCAAGATGGATCTACAAAGTTCAAGGAGAGTTCAAGCATGGAAGAGGCAATAGAGAGGGGTCAAGTGTAAGGAGATTGTTCATGTTCAAGAGGAATTAACTTTACAAATATATTGTTTCTGAGGTGGCAATTGTACCATCTTACAGCTATTCATACCTCATTGAGTCTTTGCATTCTTCCCAGCTATTAGAGTGATTGTTCCTCATTGAAATAGATTTGATTTTGACAAAATATTCTGTTTTAAAACTGCAACTAATTTCCCCAAGATCTTCTGCTTTAAAGTAATTCCTTCTGAAACCACAGAGCACAGAACCAGGTACGAGAACCTCAAACTACAGGCTTAGCAACCATGGGCATGACAAAAGCACTGAGACTGCCAACTCATTTATTATCAGGGAGAGGAACAGAGCTCGGAGCTTGAGATCTCATCAAAAAGAGCCTTTAGAGTGCTGTTCTCACCCAAAATAATACAGTGTGACTGTGGGCCTGATCTGGAAGCTTCGAAGTATTCAAACACTTCAGCTACCATGGATATTATGGTTACCAACACAGAAATGCCTTTCAGCAGTCAAGGATAGTATTCCCCATACAACTTGATGAACAAAAGTTCACGTAAAGAGCCAAGTGAGTTGTTCCTGAAGAAATCAAGTGACAGAGCATCAAGAGCATCAAGGCAAAGACCACAAGAGCAGGAACAAACTGTCCTGCCTTGTTTGGCCAAGGCTTACAGTCAGATGATGCCCCACAGTAAAACAAGCACTCCTGCCCTCAGAAGACAGCAGTCCTACACACCTCTGCAAACCGAAACAAAAGGCATTCCAGCCAGCTGTAGGGCAAGTGTCTATGGAACTTCTAAGCCACTCATCAGCATTAGCTTAAGAAATTGCTTATCTTTTACACTTTAGAGTCAGGTGAGCCCATTAATTGTGTTTCTCATTCCCAGCTTCAGATTGCACCATTTAAAGTCTGATTTCAGCTTATTGCTGAACCACCCCCAGACCTAAGAATTACTGGCAGCATCTAGTAAGTCACCTGCACAGCCAGAGAAAGCACACTTCCCATTGTTCCTGTAAGGCTGGGTAAGTCTCCCCTGCAAAGCTGTGATTCCAGCATGCTGCTGCTACAGCCCCAGCAGACAAAGGGGCAGCTTCCATCCCTGTAAATCAGCCCAGCACCATTGTGCAGGGAGAGCCGTGCTAATTCATCCTGCGAGGAGCCAATGACCTGAGCCCTCCCCACAATGGCAGTACAGAGAGCTAATGTGCTATGGGTTACTTGGTAATTCCTGCAGCATAATTGGCCAACATGGAAACGGTAGGAATGATTGAAGTTCATAACTAATTGCAACCATTACCGAGACAGCATTATTTATGATTAACTGCATGTAGTAGGCCTGATTCCGATTTCACTCACATCTCATTCCAGGCAGTTGTTTGACAGGTAGCTGGTGATGTTTCTCTTCTGGAAGAGGCTCAACCTCATGGCTACAATTGTGTTTTCAGCGTATCAATTCTACATCACATTGAGAACACCAGGAAATCAAGAGTTTTGGGGCTTGAACTCTAGGCTGAAGGGGGAAAAGTCTGCATTTAACTTGTTCTTTGATTGCCTGACAGCAGAACTCTGCTAGCCCACTCCTGGTGCTCCAGGCAGCCTGCTGACCTGTCTGCTCCTTTACTCCCATGTTAACCTGGCTGTCAGGTCAGGTGGGACTTCTGCAGCCTCGCTTGACAGGTTCAGCACTGGCAATTACCTGTGTTTCAAATCCTCACGTGCTGCTTTGTATGGAATGGGAAGAGAGAAGGCAGATTGCCTCAAGAAGCTTACATGCCATTTACAGTTCAAAATAAATGGCTTCCATTTCCCATTTCTTCCAGAGGTCTGGCTGTTGAGTTTCAGCAGGAGTTTTTGGGAAGTCTTGGAAGACTGCTTTCAGCTACTGGTGCTGAGCACGTAAACCCAGCTGGAGGGAAGGTGGCTCAGGGCAGCGTTACTCGGATACTGCTCTAAACACAGACTCATACACAAACATACAAGAATGTGTGTGTGCACATACATAACATGCATGAAAATCAAGTCTCCCTAAAAGTGCCCCAGTTGGACACACTCATTACATTTGATGCAGCCAGATCAGAGCCTGGAGTCCCTTGTACAGAATGAACAGTTCCATATATTTATTTTACTGAGAGGCCTTGTCGAAAAACCATCATCTGCAAATTGTAATTTTTCTCCACCTTTCATAAACACCAGCAATAGCACAGCCCTCTCTCCCCCTCTCTTTTTCTTATTCAGGATATCAGGCAGATAAGAGTTATCAGTAAAGGTCATCCTCAATTTCTGTACAGAAATGATCTGTCTCCGGTATGTAATAAACATTTATCCATGCCTTTATTAGCTATATTGGATCTGACAGTTCTGCTAAACCATTTTCTTTCATTTTGCTAGGTCATGACGGTTAATGCTGCTAAAAAATCTCATCACTGCTTTTGATCACTGTATTGTCTTCCCGGCGTTAGCAGGATTTTGTAAAGGTAAGCACTGGCTGGAATGACCTATTAAAGTTACAGCCCGTTGAGCTCCTGGCTTTTTTCTCCCCACAATAAAAAGCGAAGGAGTGCAAAGCATAAATTCTACTCTCGGGGTTATATTTAGTTGGGCAGCTGACATTTAGGAGAGCGGCCACTTCAAGCCCACTTTGCATTGGTTTCGCTCCATCTTTTTCACATCCTCGAGTTCTGAAATGGTGCTGGAAGCCACAGCACGGCAAATGAGCACAATTAGTGGGACCAGGAGGTGATGTCCCAGTTAACCCTCACCATGCCAGCACAGTGTTAGGCAGCTGCTCAGAAAGCAGTGGCTCAGCATAAAGCCACAGGGAACACCAGAGAGTACAAATACCCTGCTGAGCCTTCCCAGAACTGGAATCTGCAAAGGCAGCAACAGGAATGCAGCTACCTCTCGTGTACCTGGGCAAGGCACATGGTCAATGCTAGTCTGCCAGCCTCTGGAGGAAGTTCAGTGTGAGTTTAACCTGCTGTTCCATGCAGTGAGCAGAGGCCCCCTCATCTTGCTGTCCTGCCAAGCACGGCAGCCAGAAACAACAGGTTCACAAGGTACAGGTATCCCTTGTGATAGCTAGCAAGAGAAACCTGTCCTCAGAAGGAACCTGCATTGATTTGTGAGCAGCTTACACAGTTACAAAGCCCAAAAGACCACTCTACTGGGGGCAGAACGGGGCAATATGGGGATACTGCAGCCACAGTGACTGCACTGGAGCTACCTTAAACATCTATAGCTAAAAACTACCTTCTGCCTGCAGCCCTGTTTTCAGACTGTAAAGGGCTTGAGATCACTGGTACAAAAGGACATATCATCTCTTTCTGTAAGCAATACGTGGCTTTTCAATTTCCTCAAGCAGCCCCTTATTTGGCAGCAACAACCCACGCTGTTCTGTTCTCTTCTCCAGCTGTACCCAGCTGTAGCTTCACCAGCTTCCAAAGGAAAACAGGAATGGATGATTGCAGCAACTCACAAGAACAACAGCAAAATATTTTCCCAGTCTCCACGACAACAGGCATATCAAAGAGACAAATCTCTCTGACTGCTTCTTCCCATGCTCTCCATCTCCCTGTGTCCTGCCAGTCTGTGTTCCCCACCATCCGTGTGATATGTACCCATGGCAGCAGAAGAGCTCCTACCTTCCTGATAAAAATGACTGGCAACCTTGTATACACAGGGGCTGGTGTCCCTGCTGCCAGGACAGCCCCAGGGAAATGCAGGAATTTCAGCCCTGGCTTTCCGCTTGCCAAAAATACCACAACTTCCAACAAAGGAAGATCAAGGGTGTTAACCCTGCTGCCCCTGCTGGGTCAACCCAAACCTTGTTCCCGGTACCTCCGTTCCGAGGGAGAGACCTCTTTTCCTTGTTCCTGGGTGGCCAACCAATGTCATATCCCTGTGATAATTCATGATCAGGCACAGCCAGTGGCGAGGGCTTGGCAGCGGGGGCTGCTCGGACTCCATTATCCTTCTCTCCGGCCCGAGCTGGAAGGGCAGACAATAGACGCACAGCCCCAGAGATGCACTCTGACCCCAATGCCTCAGACCACCGGGCTGCTAAACAAGGGGCAGGACCGCCGTGGTCATGGGAATCTCCAGTCTGCGTTTAAAATTAACACTGTTTTTTGGTGAGCTTGGCCTAAGCTAGCTCTAACATTTCCAGGTGTACACCTCTCTGCAAGATGTTCTCACTGTAGATACAGACAGACACGTGAGCATAAAGAGAGGGAGAGAATGCCTCGGAACAGCTTTTGGACGAGCAGACACTGCCTGTGATTTTTTGTGCATAGCTTTAGTTTAGCTGGCAAACCAAAATTTGCTATTGAGCCTTTTCATACTATAAACAGGCAAATCTGCGCCTTGTTGAAGACAGCAGTTTAGGCCCAGGGCTCTGTTTCCTGCATTCTGCTTAAACACGGTGAAGTCATTTCTGTTGGCTGGGAGCAACTCACATGCTCCAGAGAATTCATGCTGAGCAGCCAACTTTGACCAGCTCACCTTGTACAGCTCCTCCTCAGCACATCACAACAGGACTCAGAGTGGATTATGGAACAACCGGTTTGGAAGGGCCAGTCTTCTGGGAAGATGGCAGTCCTGACTTCTCCATGACCAAGCAGATTTGTGCAAAGAAATGAGAACACCTCATGGACCAATTTGCCAAGTTATTTGTCTTTACCGTGAGACACGTAAACATATCCTGCTATATGCTGATGGACTGGAGAACAAACACAGTGCTAAAAACTAAAATCCACACCCGGATAATGCCTGTAGTTAATGACTACAGTATGTGACAGTTCAAATCCACCAAGTCAACACTGAGCTGATCTGCCTTCCCTGCCTGTTTCTGCTAAGCAGGTTGGCAAAGGAGAATGGTTGATCTACTAACATATTTAACACAACCTTGAACTAAATTACATCCAAAAGCCAGAAGCCTGCCTCATTTTAGTAGTTAAATCATTTATTTCTAGGACAAAAAAAAAACCAAACCCATAACCCCCAATCCTGCCCTGAAGTCATTACCAGCATGATCTTCTATTTGAAGTCTTGCAAAATGCTCGAGGAATGGCCCTTGTGATTTGGCCAAAGCAAACGAGGCACTCAGCAGCTCTGCGCAGGCCAGAGGAAATGCAGATCCCAGTATGAGAAGATTAAATTATTATGGCTTTTGCAACAGGGGGCACAACTGAGAGTGGCCCCCTTCCTCTGCTGACCAGGCTGTGCTCCTTCCTGCCGTGAGCACTCACTGTCATACCTAATATTGGCAGGCTTTGATAATAATAACATTGTCAAGATAATAGCAGGGAAGTTTCAGTACAAACTCCATATTCAAGAGCCAGCTGCGCACAGCCCCAGTTGCTTTTTCTGAGAAGATGCCTTCAAAAAGCAAAATTCAGCATAGCTTCTGAGAAAAAAAGATATTCCCCTCCCCAAAAGTAAAAGAAAGGAAAGGAGGTTATTGGACAGGAGAGGGATGAAGACCATTGCCTGGAGACAGTATTATTAAATGAGTTTAAATTTCTTTTTGTTCTCAAAGGCATTTTGGTCACTGCAAGCAAATAACATTGCAAACAGAGAAGCAGGCCTTAAATCAGAGAATAATTACCTTTGTGAGGTTTACTGGTTGCTCTGATTGAGCTGGAAGAGTCTGGGAGCTTTTCTCCCTCATCCACCTTCTCGCATGACATAACCATTCAACAGCTCAAATGAGGTGGCACATAATGTGATTTCTGGCAAGAACGGTACTATTGTTGAAGACCAAAAAATCTGTATTTTTTAGCATTTGGGCAAACTTGCTCCTTTGTGCGCACAAAATAATGGCTTAACAAATGAAAGGAGAAAGAAAAATTCTGCTCCCTCTCCTCTTTGCCTTTTCTCCCTGTTTCAGACTGTGCCATCCTGAGTTACCCAGGCCGAGGGCTTCAGAACTCTTGAGGAAAAAGCCCAGCAAGGTGAATGTCATGCACCGAGCCATCAGGGCACTGGAAGCCCACCCTCTCCTGCACTGAGGGCCGCCCAGTGCCCACAGGCACTGAAGGGCTGAGCTATGGCCATCACTTCACCTGCCTCTTCTGTGCTTTTTGCTCACCTTGGCCTCGTTCTACACTTTAAATAGTTTTCTTTTTAAAGTCATCTGAATTCAAGTAGTTTCTCCAGTGCCTTACATTCCTTTCCAGATCTGTTGAGACAAAAAAATTGGATATTTACTTCTACGTTCAGGAACTTTTGGTCACTGGACTGCACTGAGCTGAGCTGGTCTGTAACCTCAGTCCCAAAGGCCTTTTCACTGAGAGAGAGAGAGAGAGAGAGAGGATGAGAGTTAAAACCACATCAAGGAAAGCCAGCCTTCACTCTCTCTTGCTGACACCTCTGAAATTCTAACAGGTGTGTATATAGTCCTTTAGCATAACTCAACTCACAGGGTGCAAGTCACAGCCCAAAAGGCATGTGATGGAATCCCACAACGTTTTAGGCCATTTGTCCTGAGCGGGATTTACATGTTTCTGGCCCTTGCAGGAGTCAGAAGCAGGTAGTGGAGGTACAGAAACCTACCCGTGCTTCCCATAAACTGGGGATGTGTCTCTTCATTGGCTGGTGTCCTGCAGAGTTATTTATACAGCAAGAGTGACATGAGCGTAAATTACCAAGCGGTGAAATGCCTTCCCTGCCTCTCATTTGCAGTGCATTGCTGTGTGAGCAGGAACAAGCACAGAAGATGCAGTACAGAACAAAACCCCACAGGACTGAGCTGGAGCCTCAGGCCAGAACCACTGGAAAGAACATTTCTTGAAGGTGGGAGGCTACTGAGGGAATTACAATCTCTAAAAGAAATCAACAACAATGAGCAGAAATGTTAGCTAACTGGATATGCCTAGGAGAAATAAATACTAAAATAAGAATGGCAAGTCCTACCCTTGCTTCTGGCAGTACTGCCTTCTTTGGAGGGGGTTGAAAAGCAGATCGCAGTGCTAATAATCCATCATTTCCTCCCACGGACCAATCCAGATAATGGTGTCCCACCACCACCTCCCTATCAGGAGACTAAAAGACAACAAAACATTTATTAAATGCTTTTAAATACATCCTGTAATTCTAGCAGGGTAAAGACAGAAATAGATATATTGCAAACAAAATATATCTCGGCAGCACAGCCTCACTGCCCCAAAAGCACTGACCCCAGGCAATGGGTCACCTGCACGCTCAGCTCTTTCTGCCTTTGGCACTCCCATGCCTTGGACAGCCAGTCTCCCATAGGAGGCCAAGGAAGGGGCTGCCTCAACCCCCAGTACTGGGAGTAGCACTCCCAGCTCAAGTCAAGAGAGTGGAAAGAGCCTGAACTCCCTGACAACTTTATTTCTTTCCCTCTCTCGCCAGGCTCTGCTCCTGTATTTTAGTTCTGAATTCCTGCTGTGTCACTCACTTGCCCTTCAGGGGTAACAAATGGACATCATGATGCCTTGAGGAAGGAAAGGTATCAGCAGAGCATGAGGAAAAAATCCAAGGGATAGAAAGCAAGGAATAAACTCCAATGTTTTAGTCCAAAACACAGGAGTCCTTATACAGCACATAGGTTTTGCGGGGTTTCCTGGCTTTTTTCTGTGTCTTGGACAAGCAAGGGAGCAAGCATTTTGCTGGGAGCTGCTGAGTGTGGAACGGCAACTTCAGGATTCCTGCCCACAGCCCAAGTGTATCCCCAAGCTGGCTGCTCTCTCCTTTGGGAGGGGCACTGTGGGACAGGCAGGAGAGGAGGAAGGAGGGAGGCTTTTCTTTACACTTGTGCTGTGCTGAATGTGGACCATCTGTGCCCCCAGCTGGAGTGCTGGAGATGGTCTGGCACTTGAACCACACCATATTTACAGATCTAAACACAAATGGCTACTGCCTGATTGTTTCATGATTCATTAGTCAGACAAGCTCTCCTCTCCCGCCAGCACAGCTGTTACAGAGTAAACCTTTGTCACTTAATAGGCCTGATTATTACTTTCCATCAAAGGTATTGATCTGTGTCATCTCTACTTAAGGGAAAAGGGGAGAAGCGAAAAGGGGACCAAAACGTGTCGGAAAAACAAGAAACGGGGGGAAAAATTCCAAAAGAATGACATTTGTGTGGTGAGTAGGGGCAGCGGTCAATGAGTTTCATCTCTCCTGGCTGTACTGTATTCATGTATTCATTTGCCACGGTGCCGAGGTTACTCGTGGAGATGAAACGTCTCACATGATGTGGCGCTCCTTGCGCCGCACCAGACTGCTGCAGTCACACAATATGGCCATGCATATAATTGGTCGGCCAAAGACACAATGTGAATTAACAAACAGTATTTTTAAAAAAATAGAAATCAATTGAGACACACAGCAGAAGGTAAAAATACAGGTTCATCGCCAAATGGCACTGAAGAGATTGATGGCGAGACTTGGGTGAGTGGCCCCAGGGTTGAGGCCTTGGCCGCCCTGGTCGGCGCTGCTCCCCCAGTTTACACCTGTGGAGAAGCTGGCCCTTTTCGTTCCGCACACGGGCTCGGGTGGGATGTGGCTGTTACATCACTGCCATGCAGTGTTTTACCACAGTCTGAGAGCTCCTCATTGCTCTGCAGCCACCTGCCAAGCTGCCATTGCAGAAATCCAAGGTTATTGTGGATCCACTTGCTCCACTGGCAGAAGAAGGTTTGCACCAGCCAGACTGGGAGTTTCATGGCCCCTCTGACTTCCAACACTGCCACCAGCAGCAGCATTTTTGCTTCCTGCTGCACGCAGCGTGCCAGCAACCTGGCAGGCACTTCAGAGACACAGATGTGGCAGTGGGGAGCGAGCAAGATCTCCAGCAAAGAGTTTCACTCTTTCTGTTTTCATTGCATTTAAGGGATTGTCTCTCCTGATGCCAATTCCCAAAGCCCTTGGCCAGTCCTCTTTCAGACCAGGTGAAGGTCTGGGAGGTATGGGACAGAAAAGGAGTACGGTGAAGACTGCCTGGCTTGCACCCACAGCAGCAGACCAGTGTTGCAACTGGGATCACAGAGGAATACAAGCAATAAATGTGCTTTCAGAGCCAAACATGACGTACGAAACCAGTGTAGATGTCCTGAGTGCTGCATCCAGTTCTCTCTCCCAACTCAGAAACAGTTTTGGAGCAACTCCAAAAATTACTGCTGCTCAGCAACCCCAGAACATGTTCTTTCTGAGTGAAACCCTTTTTGGGGGTTTCCTTGTTTGGAAACAAACTCCTTTTGTTCCAAATCTCAATAGCTGTAGGACAGGACAAGGTATCACCTTGTAAATCCTTTTGGAACAGAGAACTCCAAGACCCACATTCCTATGCAGTACAGTAAGGCCTTTTCCTCCCCCAGTACCTCTGAGGAACAGTCTAGAAGTACAAGGAGCTTGTCCTCAACCCCAAACTGTGTTTTCCAAGCAAAGAGGTCAGCAGGACATCACACAGGGAAGACCAGTCACTAAAGGCAAAGCACTGGTGAGAGAATGAAAGAGTAGGAATGCACATCATCGCTGTAGAGATCTGCTCAGAGCACGTGGTTTCCCCTGAGGTCAGCCTGCCTCGGGGCCACACCTGCCTGTCCAGCCGAGGGTTGGAGAGGGCAGTGACACTGTCCCAGCATGACAGGGGAAAGGGAAGCCATCCACGCTGTCAGGAGAGGAAAATACAGACATGTGTGCAGCTCTGACATGGAACATTCTGTTCCCATCCAGTTTCCACCCAAAGCTCCGAAACATGCATGACTAAATCCGTGCCCCTCAGGAAACCTGCTGTCTCCACCCCAGCATTTCCCCCAGCTCACCCAGGCCCCATCACACCCCCTCACTCCCATATCCTACGGCACCCCCATTTTAGCCGCATGGAAAGAGAACTCGGAAGGCTGCAGCACGTGACACCAAGCGAGAGTTGTGGCACACACAATCCCTGGAAAGAGTAGCTTGGCAATCCTGCACGAGCTGCGCTTCCCGCCAAGGGCCCAGTGCTGTGCCGGTGCCAGGAAATCAGCCATTCAGCCAGCAGGCACGGCAGCAGCCACGGACATGGAGGAGCAGAAGGGAGCCGTCAGACCCTGGAGACACGCTTGTTCTCTTCTCCTCCCGCGTGACAACAAGGGGGGCTGGGGGAGTGGGGAAGCAGTGAGATGCTGAAAATGTTAGCTTAACCCATTTATCTTTCCAATGCATCAAAGATGAAAACTGCTTAGTCAGTGCTTACAGAGGGACCCAAACCAACAGACTGAGATGATACCTTAGAGCTCAGATTCTGAGCAAAAACCTTCCCACTCAGGAGCTGCCTTGCCATGGCAAAAGGTGCCATTTTGTCTCTGAGGCATTCAGAAGGAGGCTGAGTAAAGTTCCCATCAGGAACAGGCTATTGGGAACAATCCTGCAGCAAACAGGTCCTCATCATTGTCAGTGCTTCATTTCCTTTCCTTGGAGACCATCTTTGATTCTGGTAGTTGGTGACAAGACTAGAGCAAGGAGCCACCAAGGGAGATGAAAGACACAAAAAACCCAAAACCAAATAACCCAACAAAAACTAACCAACCAACCAAACCTCCAGTCAAGCAGCTCTTAAAGCCTTAGCTTTCCAAAATCAGGCCTCTCCAGAGACTTGCTGAGAGCAGGGCTTTATTACTAATTTTTCTTCCTGTCCTCACTGATGCAAATCAGGAGCAATCATACATGAGCCCCACATCACACCCGCTGTCAGTGCAGCCCAGTAAGACCCTGCAGAGACACCAGCATTACCAGCAACATCTCCTCAACTTCACCGCAAAACTCAGCAACTTCTTCCTGGAATACCTCACAGACTATACACCAACACCCAGCATTATGGATCCTTTTCTTAAGTCAACAGGCACTGCTGCCTGGAGTGGACTTCCCACCAACTTTCCAACAGTGATGTTCTCCCTTCCCTGATGTTCAAACAACCCCCTTGGACATCCTTGGCAGGCACCAGGGGCCCAAGGCCTGATGACATGACCTACCTGCCATAAGCATGGCTCTGACTTCTCTGACTTCTCTGCAAGAGGCAGCAGCAACAGCTGCCCAAGTCCATCCCCAGATTTTCTGTATAAATACCTATGTTGCTGCTGGTATAAATTGCAGTGGGGCTTTGTCAGTTTCCCTCTGTGAGCCTGGTGAAGTACTGCCCCTTGCAATTGAATTGTGTTATCAGCCCAGGACACCTTCCCTGGGAGAGGAGGGAGGAAAGGGAAAAAGAAAAAAAGGGAAAGCTTCAGGTCAAACGATTGATTACGGCTCTGAGTTACAGGGGGCTATTGATTTTTCATTAAACACCATGTACTGCTGTAAAGCAGAAAAAAAGTAATTCATTGATCCGAGCTATGGGCCATGTTCACTTATTGGCTTCCTGCCACTTCCCATTATTCCCAGTTCTAAATGTATACTGAGGTCAGTTCATTCTCATCATTGCCTCCTGTCACCAGAAATGTCTCTCAGTAACTATTAGTTTAATCACCCCTTTCTTACAATGGTAATGAGTGATAACATCCAGCATTATGGCAGATTGATGAATATTATTTGATGTATTCGGCACTGCATTCCACAATGCTCCAGTTAAGGGTCTGTTGGTGTCTCCATTACAAAGCCCCCAGGCCTTGAGCTTTATAAATCACTCCTCAAAATGTGCTGCTGGCAGAAGTAAGAAGCAGAGGATATCTCAGTTCTGGAGAGAATATTGCTGGAACTGCACTCTGCAAAGTCTTTCTGGCCACAGTTTAGCTGCAGTGAATGAGAGCTGGAAAGGGGAGAAAAAAAGGGGGAGAAAGAAGAGGAACTTGGCCAGCTCAAGCTGCTTTTTCCAGTGGATTAAAATGCCATCATTTCACAAACAGGATGATCTCGCTGTTCCGTTGGATGGCAATTCAGGGACAGGCACACTCCTCCTACAGCTGACACACAGGCAGCATTGCCATCCTGCCTTGCTGAGAGGGACACTGGAAATCTAAGAATGTTAGCTCTGAAGCCTTTGGCTCGTGTTTGATAACCTGCACTTTGAGCATGCTGCCAATGTAGGGCCAAGGGCTGAAACCCTCAGAGTTTAGTAGCACCTGCTCAGGTAAAGTCTTGGCCTGGGAACAATGGCAGGTACAGCTTTAGTAAACATTTTGTACCTGATTCCAAATTCCAGCCTAGAGATTTAGGGGGAAACTGGTCAAATTTGGGATTTACAACCACACCTACAGGAAATCTTGCTGTTTACAGTGACAAGCATTCACAGAGATGTCACTGGAACTCGATGCCCTAAAAGTGATAGTAGGCTCTGAAGTGTTAATTTTAAAACTTTGCACTGATGAAGATTTGCTGAGGTGAACAGTCATCAAGCAAGAGGAGGAAAAGTAGATATGGCAGGATCCAAAACTGTGCTATGACGAGAGAAATGAGCAAATAGAAACTGCCTCCCAGCTGCCTCCAGCAGCACAGAACCAGTGCTGAAAATGTAACTGTGACCAAAAAGACTATTTTTATAAAAACACCCAGATCATACTTTTAAAAATATTAAAAAATTCTAAATATTTTCTTTGTCACTAAGACAAAAAACAAAAAACAAAAAACAAAACAAAAATCCAAAAAACAAAAAACAACCAAAAAAAAAAAAAACAAAACAAAACAAAAAATAAAAAAAAGGGAAAAATAAAATAAGCCAAAGAGAACAAGAAGTAAAAGGACTATCAAGTGGCCATGCATTTTAGGCTATGGGAAGACTTGTTACACTTTTTGACTTTGTCTTAGTTTTCTAGAATTGAAAGACCCATTACAAGACAAAATAGGGAAACAAAACAGATTAACACCCAACCATAATGTAGCATTACACTAATTCGGTAGAATTACTCTCAGGTAGACCCTACTCCAGCACCCACACACTGCTGGCAGTGCCAATAACGAGTTTTCTCCGCCACCATTTAGGGATGCTCAAAGGAGTCCAGTCTCAAACTCTTACCAGGCTGGAAGAGCTTACAGACCACTCAACCCCTGCACAAGAGGTTGTTGTTACACACAGGCCAGGTTTGGCCTCTGTTGCTAAAACTTCAGCTGTGTGCTTTTGTCACTTAGCCTGGAGGTGCCAGTGCCACCCTCCCCCTCAGGGTTCCATCCCTGCCACGGCCATCACCAACAGCCACTGCTGGCATGGACAAAACAGCCACAACAAGGGGCATCCACAGTGCTATCCAGCGGTTCTCAGGGACAGACTCCAAAGGGGCAGAAAGGGCAGGACTGAGGAGTGTCCCCTTGCCCACTCCAGGAGGAAGGGACCCCTGGGAATGAACATTTGCACCAGACACCTGAGGGAGTTCTCTGTTTCAGTAGGGTCTCTGTGCCCCCCCAGCCCTGCTAGAAAGAGAGTCCCAGCTCCAGGCATAACAGCAATCCCTCATTTGCTTCCCCACATTTTCACGCATGAAGTGGCTTTTCCAATGTGTTCCGATACACTGCCTCTCCCTGAAGCCAACCTCCTGCCCAAGCTCTTCACAGTTTGCGGTGAAGTAGAGGATGAAGCCTGCTAATTCCTGCTTCTGAGTCCAGAGCCTGTTCATGAGCGGTCAAGTGGGGCTCGGAAGGGCCATCTGGACAGAAAAGGAACAGAACAAGTTCCTACCAGGAACTTGCTTTTGTGCAAAAGGGCTCTGCAGAGGGACAGGGAAGGGTCCTATGCACAAGGCAGAGGTGGTGCCCACTGTAAATGAATTCTAGTGAAGAAAAGAGCTAATGAGTGGGTTACAGGGTGTGGGAATATGGTAGAGGATGATGGTAGGGAGAGCAGTGATCATCCTGAAGGCATCAAGTGGAGCCCAGAGGGAGCTCTCCATTCTCAGAGGATGCTGCAGGCATAAATAATACTTTTCTTACCAGGCATATGAACAAAAGAGCAGCATGTCCATGTCAGGTAGTTATATGGCTCCTATTATCAATAAGCACTTGGCAATCTCTGCTGTGTTTATCCTCACTATAACTATACCCTGATGAGGGAAGGAAGAACAGTCTTTGCAGATGGAGCAGGTTTACCTGGATAGATCTTGAATGTGACAGGGCAAAGTATCCGTGAAGCCAAAGAGAGCAGGACCCAGATTGTCTGAGACACTTCAGCCTCAGGATATCACTTGGGAGTCAATGTGCAAATACATCTGAGCATTTTGACCTACCTCAAGATCACACCCAGGAGCCTGCAGCAGGGCAGACTTACCTCCCACATTCTCTGGGAAATGTTACTCTCATTCCTGCTAAGATGAATGCACCCACCACAGACAGGAGCATCCTGCACCCGCAGGGTGCAAGAAGTTAGAGAGAGCTCAGAGCTGTTATTCTGGCTGCCCAAGCACTCCTCGTCTCCCAGAAAGCCCCATGCCTGCGGCAGCCAGGTCATTTAAAATGGATTGGTTAATGCTATTACATCTCACCCTAGGAAGGAAGCTCTTACTGGCAAGAGCTGTTTATTCCTCTAATATCCCCACCTTGTGCCAAATAAACGGCGTTGATGTCAGATCATTTGCAGAGGACAGAAAACCTCTGCAGAGCTGCAACCAACAGCCCTCTCCCGTGCCAGGACATAGCACACATCCCGGGCTAATAAAGCCTTCATTTCATGCTTCAGCACACCTGGGCTGAGGCTGGGATTCAGCAACGTATCCAGGCACAGCTCTGACTCCACAACAGCTCCCACCTAGTCTTGCTGAATGCTTCCAGATTTTATTCACATTTTTAACTCTTGATACTGTTTAAAAGCAGGGTTAAAAGGAAGGAAAAAGGAAAGAAAGGCTTAAAGGGAAAAGGAAGATAAAACCCATTCAAACTCTGTACTTTCCACTTCTCTGGGAACTTTTGTGCCAATCAGTCTGCTGTAACCAAATCTGAGAGAGCACTGACACATTTTAAGACAGTTCAGCTCCTGCAAGGGTCATGAAAATAGGTTGCTTGTTGGAGAGAACAAACATTTTACTTCAGCAGCAATTTACAGTCCATCTTCAAAGCAAACCCCTCTCTGACTCTCACTCAGTGCCTCACCACCTATCCATGCAAAGGGTCTGGCGGAGCCCACGAGGCTGCAGAGCATCATGAAATATGTGTGTGCTTTGTCAGAAGCATGGCCTAAACACTTACAGTGCTGTAAATACAGACTCAACAGCTGCTGTGCCTTACAGTTCAAGGTAAGGCAGAATAGCTGACGTAAATTGTGCCAGTGTGCTATCAACATAAAACAACAGGGCATGATACATCACCATGAGCCCTGAGCACTTCACATCTGTCTTGACACCACCGTGGGTTTGACACCCGTCAGTTCAAAGGAGAAAATACAGCTTGCCAAGGGAATCGTTCCAGCCCTGCACCAGGGTGCTTGCCCCACCACAGAGAAGGCAGACAGCAGTCTCTGCTCACGCAGCATTAATGGATTTGGGCCATGACACACAGGCAAATATGCTGATCTGTTCCATGGGAAAGTACCTGTCAGGATGAGTCTCAGTCCAGCTGGGTGCCTATGCCAGCACATAACCTCAAGCACCCATTAGAAGAGAACTGCTTGCAACTTCAATTTATGCACATACTTATGCGGTGTTCATCTACGAGGGCAGGTTAAACCAGGCTCTGCCAGCCCCTGCCTCGCCACAGTGCTTCAAGCAGCCCAAATGGCATTCCTGGCCTAAGCCAGCCTGGGACCCAGTCTGCCCTGCATCACAAATCCCACCATGCCCATTACCCACTACCAAGTGCACTGATTTCAAAACCTCTCTCCCCCCTCCCGAGGGAAGGCTGCTTACTTCTGAACAACAGAAGTCTTGGTTAGATTGTTATTTAAAGCCAGCAAATATATGGCACCTATCAAACAGGGTACAGTCCTGAAGGCTCACGTGGCAACTGGACACTAAAAATTATGGATACAAGCCATCAACAATATCCACCTTCCTGACCCAAGCCTTTCCTGATCCAAGCATGGCTCAGAAGGCAAGATAAACATAAGTCACTCCTTAAATAAAGCCCTTCGTCCTTAAAGATTTTTTTAATGGGCTCTGACCTGAAAGAAACCCTTGGCTTTTGGATGTTCCTCACCCCTTAAAACCCCAAAACCTTTCCCCCATCCTGCTGTGACAAAAATCCTTTTGTTGACATTTAACTCAAGGCACCTGTGTGATTCTGGTGACATCATTGACAGCATCTGCACACTGAGCAAGAGACGTTGCTGGAAAATCAGGGTGGGAGACAGGTGTACGCTTAGATCCCCTTACAACACACCCATGGGCAGAGCACTCGCCTGTGCCTGGGACCTGGGAAGGATTTTAGGATCACTGGGTTTGAAGGGATCCAATGAGACTACACAGCTTCTTCAAGGTAAAGCATCAGGGCTTTGTGCGATGTCAGTCTACCCTGGTTCAGAGAGTTCAGGTGGTACAACAGCAAAGCACATCCTCATAGGCCCAGCCCCAAGCACGTTTCCTATCACACTACAGCCTGGAACACAACAAAGTGCCTGGCTGAATCATGACCAGAGATCATGAGAGCTCAGGGACGAGGTGTGCCTATGGTCACCACTCCTCCACACTTGTTCTGCAATGGCACCACTATTCTGGACACCATGAACAGGGTTACTGATTTTCACAGATAATCCGAATTTCCTTATTCAGGCTCCAACCTTCAGGCACAGGCTTTGCCCTAGGGAACAAACAAGCAGAGCCAGGCACAGCAGGCACGTGTGACTGCTGGTGAGCACTGAGTATTGCCAACCATTATAAAACACAGGAAAATAGCAAGCAAGGCTTTAGCCAGTTTAAACAATCCTGCAGGCAATACTACCAATAGAAACTAATACATATGCAAGCAAGAGCAAGCTGCCTGGGAAACGGAGCAGGAGCACTTTGCCTCTGGTGTCAAATAAAGCACAACACTTACGTTGCCTTTGGTCCAGCGTTAAGTGTATTATTTAACATGCACATATCCCCAAAAGATTCTTCCTGAATATCTACATAGATCTTATCCCCTTGTGTTGAAACTTTTAATGCAGGAGGGCAATATTATGCCTATGGTCTGAATGAGGAGTGACTGGTTTTGCTTGTCTGGAAACAGTCCAGATTTCTCCCCAAGTACCTGGGAGCAGAATTTGCCCAAGTGGAGACATCCCCCAGCCTGGGTGGTAACAGTAGTCACTTGTGATTTCTCAGGAATACTCCGAGTCTCTGTTTAACTATCCTGTGTTGTACTGTGGAATTGTCTTAGACCTGCTTGTTAATCTGCTGTTGGTGTAAACTCAATTTCTCTCTGTCGCAGTCCTCTCCTTCTCTTCCAGGAGAGCTGTATTGCTCTCCTGAGTGATCCTGCTGCATACGTTTGTGGAACTGTCCTGTCCAGAGTGAGGGGAAGGCTGAGTGAGGGCCCCCACACGCAGCGGCAGTGCTGTGCTAGGAACAAAGATCCCAAACGGGGATCAGCAGCACAACTGGTTGTCACCATGTCGGCCCAGCACTCCAGAGGCTGAGCACTTCCAATTGCGATTCAAATCTACCATGGAGTTCATCATGTTTATTTAGGCATTAAAAGCAATTTCCCAAGCACGTCTGTCACATTTAGACACAAAAGGCTAGCCTGTAATTAGGACATATATGACCTCACTGGCTTTAATTGGGAGAAGCCGGCATCCAATCCATTTCCCAAATAGAAGGAAACTGGCATTAGGAGGGAAGTTCGGTGTCAGCTGGTAGAACGCACACAATACCTGCTGTAATGGCCCCCAATTCATCATCAGCCCCTCCACCATCAGGACTTTGTCAATGGTTTGCTCATCAATTTGCTCATGCACCAACACATGAGATCAGGAGACAGATACTGTGTCAGAGAGAATGATCACACAGCAGGAAAAAAAGGAGGGAAAAAAAGGAAAAAACCCAGGAACAGCAATTTCTGCTTTGGCAAGGCAGCAGGGCAGGCCCAGGGCCAAGAGGCTGTAACTCTGCTAACTTTACACCTGTTTATGCAGGTCAGAATTTAGCCCACCAGGGTCTGCTGGAACTTAATGCACAAGACAAAGAAAATGTTTAAGATAGAAACACCCCAGCAAGAGCCAATAGTAAGGAAAAGTCCATGTGTTGTAGGAAAATGCAGCAAAGAGCTCCAAAGTCTGCTACACATATCCTGCTGCAGAGAATGTACAATTTTGGCCCGTTAGAGAGCTGACAGCCACACCTCTACCTGCAGTGCACTGCTTCTGCTTGCGGGACAGGCCACTGAGCCGCAACCCATCCCAGGCACAGCCAGACCCACCCCAGGGACAGATAGAGGTGGTGTCAGTCGTTCCAAACACAGACCCTCACCCTCCAAAGGGATCTGTGCTCAGGCCCATGATGTCCTGTTGACCATTTTTTTTCAAAACAGGGACAAAGGAGGGAAAAACCTATTGTATACAAACTACACATTTTTTTTAATTAATAATATTTTTTACTGTGATAGGGAGAGAAGCTGCAGCTCTGCTACACCAAGAACTGGACAAGTTCAAGAGATGGGGAAAAATAAGCATTAGAGAGGAGAGAGGCTCACCTTCACTCCATCACCAAGAACCTCTGTATGTCAAAACTATGTCCTCTGTGTCTCTGGTAGAAGGACACAAAGATTTCCCCACCTTTGAAACCAGATCCCAGGTCAGTCACTGCAGTTACTTTTGTTTGCATTACTGCTTCATCTCCATGAAAAAAATAATCTCCGTTCCCTCCATGATGAGCAGCCTCGCTCTTCTTCTTCTTCTCGCTCTATGGTATCGTATCACCAGGAAAAAAATTCTTATTTTTTATGCCTCAGGAATTTCCAGTATTTAAAAATAAATATATTAACAGTCAGATAGAAAGAAAAAGAGAGAGATGGACAGGTTTTTACATTGGTTTGGCACAAAAAGCTCAGATCTCGGAACATTTTCCAGAATTAATTACTTACTACCAATCTATATCAAAAAGTACCAGCAGATTTCCACCTTTTTTCTCCGTCAGACAAGCTAAATACTTGGTCTTTCCTGGCTGACATATTTTCCTGGGGCAACAGAAAATATAAGTGAAGTCGGATGACTATTCAGGCACAAGGAAATGCAGCAGGCAGGTGAAAATCAAGGAAAAAGACACCAAACGGTATCACATAATTAGTCTGAATTCTCTTCTTAGCACAGTTAATGAGCTCTAACACAAAGAAACTGGCCTCCAAGAGACAGCCAAATCCGGCACTAGCTGTAGAAGGCCTCTTGCTTCCTTCCACTCCTAATTCTCTCCTTCATGCCTCTGGACAATAACCTGCTTCTCCACGTGCCTTCTGTTGGTTTCTGTCTGCTCTTGTCCTGTTTTGGTTTTCCTCTGGCATTCCAGCTCATGGGGGTCATCCTGTGCTGCTGTCCCAGTCCCCCCGGGTTCTGTCTGAAAGGCCTGGTAAAGAGGGAGAGCTGCACGGGTTACTGCAGCGTGCCTGATCTGTATTCTGAGCCACAGCTGGGGGACAGACCCCAGCCAGCCTCCAGCCACAGCTCCAGGATACAGAGCTGGGCCAATGAGGGAGAGAAGCTGCCTGCTTACTGTTTCCAGCAGACATAAAACCAACTCCCAATGTGTGCTCCCAATAAAGAGGGGCTGGAGGGGTGGAACTAATAGCTGCCGAGCATATCGTGTGCAGGATTGATGGGTTAAATAAGTAACAAACACAAAAAGCACACAGAGCAAACAAGCAGAGGGAGGCAGCAGGGAAGGATCAGGCACTGGCCCGGAGGGCCTCCGGAGCCATGGAGCCCCTTGGAACGGGCAGGGCAGCCCACGGCCAGGGCATGGCCTCCCCAGGAGCCGCTGCCGCTCCGGCTCCGAGGCAGCGCTTGCGAAAGCCGTCGGCACCAGAGCCTCGAGAGCAGGGGCTGCTGCTGGTGGAGAGGGCAGGGATGGCACTGGGTGGGCCTTGCAGCCCACAAACGTGTGCCTGTGGGCTGGGGGAGCCCCAAGGGTGTGGGGAGGGGGTGTCAGCCACGGCAACACAGTGCCCGTCATTGCACATGGACAAGGAGTGGAAGAGAACATCATTTCTTTAAACTCATCTTGCATTCAGCCAGCTGCATATAAATTTCCCTCTATCTCATCAAGCTCTCACTGTTTGGCCTCCTCTGACTGATATTGGCTCATCATACTTAATCTAGGGTGAAATTTCCTCGTCTGAGCTAAATTACTCGCAGCCATCAAGGGAAACGATATTTATTTTTCGTGGGGCTAATGACCTGTCCCCCAGACCCACCCACTGATGGTTATTTACTAGGGCCCAGATGCTTGGGCTCAAAATGAGTGCTAATGTCAGCGGGGGCCATTCCTCATCCAGGGCTCTGATTGAATTGGAGCGATCCCATTGACATTGACTCGGTGACTTTTAAGGCCATTACCCTCAGCAAGAGATGAACCTCTCATCATTGCTCCGACACTGACAGCTGATTAGCGACAAATTACAAGCGGGAAGAACCTAAGACTTTGTTGGGTGAGGGAGGGGCGGGGGGAGAAAGTGGAGGAGGGATTTGGAGGGGGTGTGGAGAAAGCACAGAGTCGGGGAACTTGGAGCGAGGAGCAAAGGAAAAGGAAAGAGTGGGAGGGGACAGCAACACGCAAAAGCTGATGCAGCCTTTGGCTGCGTGTAGAACAGGGCCCACAGCCAGAGAGGCAAAGATACGTAGTGACTTGCAGGGAGCCAGAGTCAGAGCAGGGCTGGGAGTAAGAACCTCCACTTCCAGTCAGCATGTGAAGAATGGACAGCAGGGCCAAACACAGCTGGGGCAGGCTGACAGCTTGATGGCAGCTGTGTGCCAGCTCTCAGGAATCACAGGTCCCGTGGAAACAGAAAAGCCTCCAGGAAAGGAAGGGCGAGAGCTGCCTGACACCCTGTCATGCATTTCAATTAAGGCCCTCTTTCTCAGTGTTCAGACAGCAACACGAACACGACCAAATGCACTGTCACTGTGACCTGTTTTGCCGAGCACACTGGTACCTGAGTTTCTCTTTTCACTGCCGAGGGGTAAAGTTTTAATGACTCCAGGTCACACCTACAGTTTTGGTTCTAACCACAGAAACACGGACACTTTTGCTGTCAAACATGGGAGCAGCCAGGAACCCACACCAGCCTCCTGTGCCAGCTCCCCAAAGAGACAAGAGTGGGTGGTTGTTATTTTAAAGCTAAAAGAGAAAGATGCCATACCTTAAAGAAAATACTACCCCCTGTGCATACAGCTTTTATCTGGATGATTTGTGAAGCAGACTATACTCGCCCCTTAGTAAAAGGGAATATTTTCAGTGACACCGTTAATAATGGAGCCATCCTGAAAGGCATTACAAGGAGGCTTGTTGCTCTGCAGTCCTGCATAAGCTGGCTCGCCACACTTTACAGCTCACAAAACACCAGGCCCATTTCAAAGAACAAGTGTCATGAAATACAGACGAAGAAAATGCTTGCGAGGCTGAACTGCCACGGTCACAACTGCCCACTCTGAAATAAAACCTGGCTCTGGGTACTTGGCAAACAAATGCAGTATGCCTAAGTGCAGCCTGTCAGCAGAGGTCTGAAGCCCCAAACACACCTTCAGCAGCGGTCATGGCAGTTTGAATCTCAGCCCCCAGCTGAAGGAAAGCTGCTCTGAGGGACCCCAAGCCTGTGGCCAAACCTCCCCTTGTTCCTGCTTTACAGCTGTATCCAGCACCTGCCTGCCACTGCTTCCCAGGAAAGGCAGCCAAAGCAGTTACACTGCTCTCCCCTCTCCGCTCCACACCAATTCTTATCATGATGTCAAGAGCTCACTAGGAAAGGCAGCATACACTGACACCCTAAAATACTCCTGGGGGCTCAGCAATGAGCAGTGCATTGGACCAGCCGTACAAGTCACCCTGTTTTATGGCCTGCCTAGAGCACCTGTGATCTCAACTGTGCTCGTGGAGGTCTAGAGCTACTCCATTGCAGTAGATGCAGATCCCTCACTGCAGAACTGACGGGGCTGCCATCAGGCTTGGCTGGTGATGACCAGCTGACACATACTTCGATGCAGTGACCGACCAACAACCCCTACGCGGTGCTCTTCACAGCTACAAGCCTTGTCCCACCAGACTTGCAGGACAGGACACAATGACCTCCTCAGAACATCCTCTGAGGGAACGCATCTTGGCTTTTTTGACATGAGCATAAGCTATGGCAAGCTTATCAGCATGAAAGATGTGCTAACGGATGAATGTCTGATCCTCATGGGAACTTCTCTGGCTTTAAAAGATCCTAGTTGCGAAATTTCCACCTCAGAGACCACTCCATGATCTCATCACCCTCACTGAGGTTTTCCTCATACAGAGAACTCATACTGCCACAGTTAAGTCTTCCTCTTACCTAATTTCCATCTGCCCATCCAGCAGTCCCTCAGTGTGCAGGAACCCACCTGTCCCTTCAGCACTGGCCAGCCTGCTTTGAGAGAAAACTCTGCCAAACCACCACCTCCCAGCTCTGCAGCACTTCCCTCTCCTGAAACAGGACGACAGCAACCTGGAACACTCAGTAGAAATGAAAAAAATTTCTATGGGCAGCAGGCTGGGTTTGATGAGCTCTTTTGGAAGGGAATGCAAAGAAAAGGTTCACCAGCTTGCAATAAGGTCATAATATTGAGCTGATGTGGTGTACAGGAATGCATACAGCTTCTACCCTAAGAAAATCTTTCTCCAAGAACAGGACAGAGGAGCTTTTCTCCTTAGAATTAATCGCCCTAGTAAATGCAGCATTGTGGGGGATTTGTCATCTCCTGGAACAGAAAAGAAATCTAGGTAATTGGAGCAAGGCTAGCTGTCACCTGGCAAAAAAACCACAATCCATTCACCAACTGCAGCATCACAACACTTGGTCCCCAAGCTGCATCTCAGAGCTCACAAATAGTATAAAAGATCTCACATCATCCCTTAAAAAAACCCTACATATTAAAAGGAAGACTTCTTGCAACATGTTCTGAACAAGCCCAGTGACACCTGCTAGTGGGAGGAGGTCTGAGCCAAGCTGCCAGGTAAAAGCAGCTCGTCTCTGTGGCTGCGGAGCGCAGCGGGAAGCTGATGGAGTGCCTGGCTGCCTGTGTGTGCTGCACAGTTGCTGGGGTGGGTCTGTCTGACCACGCATCCAAACGGGCTAATGCTCCCCTTCCCAGCCTGATTGGTCAATTTGGGTGACATATTTTGGGCATCTCTGCTTACTCACTGACTGCAACTTGTACCCCATCCACAAATCCCCATCTGCAGCTACAGATGGCCCTTTTTTTTCCCCTTCCTCCCTTCTCTATTGTGCGGAACAGCTCTTGGAGGCTGCAGAACAGAGGCAAGGATGCAGGGTTGCTGTGCTCTCCCACGCAAGCCGGACAGACATTAAATTCAACACAAGTAAGGAAACCCCAATTCTGAACCTGCAAACTGTCCACTGTGCAGCCAAAAGTCCCTTTCTCCAGGTCTGGCTCGCACACAAAGCACAGCCCAAGAGCAGCAGTTAAACACTGTTGTAGGACAAATCAGGAAAAAATCCTGCTGAGTTTTTGACTATGCAAACTTGATTCTTCCTTTAGTGTTTAATATACTTTATGCCAGACTTCGGAAAATATTCTCTTCTTCTGCACCTCGTGAGGAACAATAAGACTTACCCCAACCTGGGAACAGTTCCAAAGCCTGGAAGATCTGGTAAAATGCCACGAGGAAATCCACTCTTGTTTTTGTTGTCTTTTCTCATGTTGCCTCATTCCTAACTCTTCATTTTCTACTTCCCTACTAAATAGCGACATGAGACAAAAAACACCTGTTTCACCGCTCTTTCAGTCTCATTTCTCTTAACCTCTAGTGAAACTGGACCCAGACCAGGGGAAATGAGCTAAACAGCAGAGATTGAAGACACAAATGTTCGTACATACACTCACCTTTTTCAGTCTGCCTCTTTCAGACTGTCTGTGCTGCAAGGAGGAGGTAATTTACCTGTACAATGCTACCTAATGCTGGGCTGTTGGTGCTGCTAGTCAAACTGTTCTCGAGCCCCGGGGCTTTTGTCTAGGAATGTATTTGTTGTTATTCTTTTCTTTAGGAGTGTAATTGTGGTTGTTTTCCATGGTCATCATCACTGTTACCTTCAAAGCAAACAAGCAAGGCCGCAGAGCATAACCATGCTTCAGTTCTGCAAGAATTACAAGTGTTTCTACACTTCGGCTGAGGCAAAACAAAGCCTTGTCCTCCTCCCTACATTGTTCAAGTGCCTCTCCTGTATTTCAGTCCTTTACACTACAAATAACATTTATTTCTCTTTTTTATTTTTTTTTTTGAGCCTGTGTATTGCAAAGTCCTGTGCTTGTAGAGGCCCACCTTGAGCATCGTTAGCGACATTTATTTTACATTACTCCTAGTCTGAAAACACGTTTCATGTGATATTCTGCCAGCTGGGCCCAAAACTATTAATCCATTTTTTAAATGCAGATCATTTTGTTTTTAATCACACACTTCTATTTTGAGTTGGGTGCACTGTAATCCATGGAGTTCTGTAATTTTCCACTTCATTTATTTTGGATTTAATGAGCTGGTAATAATGTATCTTTCCAACTAAAATGACTGCCTGAAATGTGGAGCAGAAAGTCACAAAAGTAAAGAACTTGGGCAGGGAACGTTGCTGCCTGAAGTTTCATGGAAATAAATTGAGCAACATTAAGACATGGAAGCTATAAGAGAGTGAAAGCCATGGTTAAGTGCTGATTTTCTGTTTTCAGTAGTTTTTAAAAAATATTTTTAGTGCTAGCTGTTGTGTTAGGCTGAAGAAGTCTTGGTGAACTTCTGCAGATCATCAGTTAGAGCCATGATTTTTAACTGCAGAAGGGAAATCCCCTCCTCATTAGAGCTTTAGGCCTAATTCCCATTGCAGTCAGCCCAGGAACACTCGGATGATCCACCTCCCAGATCAGGCTCCTATCCTCCACTTGGGCAGCTAGGCCAGGGGGGTGATTTCAAAAAGCTCTGAGCAACCAGAAGGTTTGAAAGATGCTTGAAAATTACACTACTTAAGTAGATGTACAAATACAGGGTGTTGTTTTGTACCTTGAAGTGCATTCTTTGATGGCTCCCAGCTGCAAACCACTTTTCCTTTGCTCTAGATCAGCAGGTATTTCATGCTAAGCAATAGCAACCAGAAGTTTCACCTGTTAAATGCATGTTCATGTCCGATGTGTATTCTTCTGGGTGTGTATGCTCCCTCTGGGCATGGACAAAGGACACTATCATGTCATTATACCTACAAAATCCTTTTTGGTTTGCCACAGATGGCAAGGATCAGATGTGTACAAAGTAGCCTTGCTTCATGTGAAAACACGTGAGGTTTTCATCTTGGTTAATTTTAAAGTAATCCCAAAAGTTTCATCTTCATGCATAGCAGCTCTTTAAACACAGCAATAGGTCCATCACCCCAGCTCTCCATTCCTGGTCAGCGCCACGGAGTGCCAGCACTGGAAGAGGCAGCATTTGCAGCAGCAATCTTAGACAAACATTTGTACGTTTAGCAGGCACAAGCCAAACGTTGTGTTTGGCATGGCAATCCCAGCCACGATCTAGTCCGGCCAGGATATGTCATCTAGAGCTCAAGAGGAAACTTGGCAAAAAAACCCTAGGCTGTCTCTTTAATGGCAAAACTGCTTTTAAAGATGATGTTTAAAATATTAGTTTAAATGCTACATTCACAGTCCTGTTCTGCAAACTGTAAACAAAAGCTGATTACCCAAAGACATTTTCGTCTGTAATTAGGTTCACTCCTCAGTTTAAAAAAGCCCCACATAACTTGTAAGGAAAAACAGTCATGTGGTATATATCCCCTGCTCTCCTCAGAGTCTCTGAATAATGTGATTGTGCTAATTGGTACCCATTAGGGCAGGAATCAGAATCCCACTGCCCCAAACACGCTGCCTTTTCCTGATAATTACAGTGCCGGCAAACACCCCCCACCAACAATTTCGGGGCTAATCACAGTGAATCCTGTATATAGTATGATGCTGCATTATTCAAAAAGGTAATGAAATTCCAGGAAACATCAGATGCAGCAGGTACATGAAGATAATTTTGTTTTTATAACCAATTTCAGTCAGATAAATACTAGAATCCTTTCCAATTTTCCCCCCATGAAACTAAAGTGTCACTGAGATTTACAGCCCCCTCAAGTTCTCTTTTCAAAGGAACATTCATTTACATAAACAGATAATCCCAGATAAAAATTTCCATTAGACAAAGGTGAAATGGATCAATTTTCTCTGCCAAGACAAATCTTAAATCTTGAACAGATAGGGTCATTATTACACCAGGCCCATTTCAGAAATAATGTATTAAAAAAAAAAAATCAGCCGATAGCAGCCATTTCCAGCTTTCCAATTATCTTTAAGAAAAGCTTATTCTGTGGACAATAAAGCACATTACTGCACAATATGATACAGTCCATAAAGATCACAATGTTTTATGAAAGGTTAAAGAAAGCTCAGCACATTTAGGGGAATGTCATAACCCACAAAGTCTTTCAAGACTTAACCAGATCCCCGCGCAGGCCATGCCAGCACTGTGCGGCACGTGCGGCACTGCCCTCCCACTATCACAGCGGTGCTTCCCGGGGGCACCTGGAGATTGGGGGTCCACATGCTGTCACACGGCCTGGAACGGAGGGCCTGCCACAGCTCCTCTTCCCCCCAGGAGGCAGCAAATTACCTGTCCCTTCTCAGCGTGCTGGGGAGGAGGAGATCGTTGCTGATGACACTTACCACACACACGGGGTCCCTCTGCCCCATCCTCATGACCAAAGGGCTCCTCTCAGCCCGCAGGAACACCTGGCACATAGAGAAACATGGAATGAGATCACTGTGCTGCTTCTTCCTGCTCTACCTCCACCCCAGGCTGCGTTGGGCACTAACAGGGCAGAACCCCAGCCTTTCCTCCCCACCACAAGCCCCTGCTCCCCACCACCTGCTGTGGTCCTCCCTGCAATGCCAGAGCAGAGCATCCAGCTCTGCAGCTCTCCCCCAGCCCCAAGCCCCAGGGCGAAGACCGGGCAGCTGGGGCAGGAATACCCTCCCACAGCAGGTAAACCACGCTGCTCTCCAGTGCCACACAAGTTTGCCAGGCCCCTGGGAATGGAGTTTATGAGGGGTGACAGCAGCAAGGAGAAGGTGCCAGAAATCACTGCCTAATAGACACGGCAGTCAAAGCAAAACAAGCAGCAACTTACCTGACTCGATTTTTCATCTAAGAGGAATCAGATTTATTTGCCATTTAACTAACTGCTCCTTACAGACATCACAGGAGGAACAGGGAGAGGAGTGGTATGGGAGTAAGTGACATATGGCTAGTGTCAGGAAACAAGATCCCATCACAAGAGATAACCTGCAGGAAGGCTTTATTCTGCTTGATGCCAAATCCCGTCCTGCAGATCCCTAAGCTTGCTGAGGAGTGCAGGTGATAAGGCTGCACAAATCCCTGGGAGAGTTTTAGGCACCACAGGAACTTCAGAGCTGGGGATGTTCTGTCACTTGCTCTGAAGTATGAGAAACAGGAATTACCTGAAACAGAAATGGACGCCAAGAGGCACATCGGGACGTGCCTTTCCAAAACTTTACCCTACACCACAGCATCAGGCAAAGTTATTTTCACTCCTTTGCTAGGAGCTCCACAAGACCACCAGGTGAACCCAACAGTCTCCTGAGTGGGGACCTGGTTCAGTGACTTTGTCTGCGGTATTTTAATTCCTTTGTTGTGACGGATCTTCTGGACTGAAAAGCCCGGTGGGACAGAGGCTGCTTGGTGTCATTTACCCTTACAGCAGCCAGCACCCAGGACCTCTGGGTTCTCTTCTCCCTGGCCATCACCAATAGATAATGCCAAAACTGTGGAGTAACAGCAACTCATTCCTCTGTGACAGGAAGGCCACCATCTATCTACATGCAAAAAAGATGTGAAACTGCACAAGCAATTTTCTAACTTCTCTTCAAGGGTCTTGTGGTTCAGCCGCCAAAACCAGAGACATACAAAATCTGAAAAGTTCCTTCCTGCATTGCTAGAAACGTGAGTACCTTTTAGTGACACCAGAAGAAAAAAACCTGACAGGACACGGCTGAGCCATTGGACTGTTCACTACAGCTCTATCAGCTCACCAGAGAGCTGGCAGCACCAGTGCTGGATGGAACCGTGCAGGCTGCAAAGGATTAACACCACCCTTGTATCAGTTCTTGTCGGATTTTTCAAGCCATGTTTGTGCTTCTATTTCTGTCAAACAGGAGCATGACAGAAAGCCTGCTGTCACCTTCTAGAGGTTGAAACTAATTGGAAACTATTAAAAGAATGACTTTGTGCAGAATTTCTGAAAGACTACTGGAATTTTAACCAATACCTTTGGTTTGAAAAAAGGGGATTTTCTGTAAAGTTAATAAATGTCCCGGTGCCGAACTTAAATTAAAAATAATCACAAAACCCACATCTGCTTTATCCCACCCCAAACAGCAAAGAGCCCATAAACTACAACACTTGTTTGCAACTTTATAAACTCTCTTATCCCATGTGTAAGTAAAGGATCATAGCTCACAGAGGAGGCAAGAAAGTACAACAAAGAGCAGAAGTTCACGTCTATCAGCTCTCTCTTTCAGACACGCACAAACACTCAGATTTCACTCTCTGTGGTGGATGAGAGGTGTGACATTTTCAAGAGGGACAGTGTTTGACTTGCTAGTAGGTTTAGGCTGTGGAGAAAAGATCTCCAGCAGGCTACGTGATTTACTGATCACTGCACAGAAGTCAATGTATAGGAGGGACTTGGGTTGCCCAAACAGGGATCACTGGATCAGCTTTCAACTTAAGACTTGGTCCCAAACACTTCTAAATAAAACAAGATAACTGCTGCAACCCAGAAAAAAATTGAACAACTCAAGCAGGCTTTTCCTACGAACCAAGACGACAGTGGTAGATCATGTTGGGGTCTCATCTGCCCCATTGTGCAACCTTTCAGCTGGATTTTGAGTAGCGAAGGATGTAGAAATCACAGGAAAAGAAAAATAATGTTGATGTTCAAAAGCATCAGGCGATGTGATTAAAGCTGTCAGGCGCAGCAATCAGCATGGCTTCAATACACAGAACTTGTAGCTCACTAGAAGACAGTACATGGCTGACTTCATAATTTTATTAAATTGCTTTGATTTTGAGCTGAGAAAATCTTCCAAGTAGAGCCATACTTCCTTTAACTGCTACCGGAAACTTTTTTAATGTGTGGAAATACTTAGTGTGCCATCACTGGCATATCAGTCATAACATCTAATGGTGTGGAGATTGTTGCCTTATAAAATTCACAGCTGGGTAGCTACATGGCTCAAGGCTAAAACCTATTTTAAAATCCAGTATTTTAGGAGGGAGAATGTTTATTAAAACATTTTGCCCATTAAAAATATATGACATATCATTGGTCATTCCATGTGATGCAGTGCCAGCCCTTTTTTAGGCAGTCCACTTGGGATGACTGCTGAAAACCTGGCAAGCCTGTTTGACAAGTCCACATCCTAATAACTTACTAGTCCATCAGAAAAACCCCAAACAAACAAAAAAAACCCCTCAAACAAAACCCCCCAAAAAAGCATTCCAGCAGCCTGAAAGAAACTCACCAGTGCCCCTGACGTAGCGTGCCCAGAACTCACTCACACACAGAGCCACAGTTGGTCTCTTCACACTGACAGTCACACTGACATGCTTGCTTGATCTCCTCATGGCACAAGTTACACTGAAATAATAATGAGGATGCAGGTTTTTTGGTGGTTTTTTGTTTTGGGGTTTTTTTTAAATGCAATGTGGTGAAGAGAGAAATGTTGATAAATATTCTTTCAGCAACTCCAGGGGCATTTGGCATCCACTTCCATGAGCTGATGCATGTCTTAACCTGGAGAACACAAGGACGAATACTTTGAGGCTAAACAAAAAACCCAAGATTGCTCTCTCTTCGACCATTCCCCCACCTGCACTGTGTAAGGAGAGCCACTGGTACTGCACAGGAAGGATCCCCCTTGTTCTGGGTGAATCTCCCTCCGCAGCGAGTACTCCTGCTGAAGTTGGTGGGATCACCCACGGAGGGACCGATCGCCAAGGTGAGTGACCGAGTTCCCCATCTGATCCTACCTTACAAACAGCTGGCACATCAATCGTTAATTGAGAAAATTATCTGAAAATCTCTGACAAAGTTGAAAGGACTTGGATACGGAGAGACGGATGTGCAGTCAAGGCCGTCTGTTCTCCTGGGCTGTCTCTGCCCATCCTGCAGCTCCCTCTCATTCCGGCTGGCAGTGGCAGGTCTCTCCATGACCTGAGGAACACCACAGCCTTTCCCAGCTGCCTGCAAGACATGCTTCTGTTGGGATTTTGCTTCCTGCAGCATCATGACCAACAAGGCCAGGTAGGAACTAAGAGGTCTCTCTTCCCAAATCACTGACACCATTTCTGGATCGCCAAGGAGGTGAGGATGAGGGCAGACTGGGCTGCCTAAACACAAGCAGGATGGCAGGTCCTCGGATATGAGGTGACAGCCATGTTCAGTGTGGTCTTTGTGCCAGCCAGACTTCTCACAGGTAGCAGTTACTTGTTCTTCCTACATGATGTGCAGAAGAGAGGGCCAAACAGAGATCTACAGCTGTTCAAGTCACTTTTCTACTGCAGGAGAAGTTCCTCTGGGAAGTTAACCCAATCATGTCCTGCGGTCCCAAGAAAGCACAGCCCGTGCAGTATGTCCTGGTTCTAGCTGACCCCAGCTGAGCCTTTGCTTTGGACTAACTCTCCAGCAAAAAGAACACCATGTTTTGTACTTGAAACAAAAATGTCACCACTGCTAACAACCAGAAAAATAACCCTGACCTCACTGCACATCCCCTTGCAGGACAAAGCATGGATACTGTTATTCATACTTGTACTGTACAAATGTTCCCAAAATGTCAGTCTTCTCTAATGACCCTGAAGAGACTGAAAATTAAAGTGCAGTTCTGGGCAGGGAAGTGACTCTATTAAAAAGAGACAGACAGAGAGAGCCCATGGCCATTGCCCATAGCTGTTCTGAGCTGCCTTCCAAGTTCTATATATTAACTAAGCCTATGCACCAAAGCCATGTTTTTAACTACTGTCAGCACTGCGGAGTCACTCCAGCAGCAATCGAGCAAGCTGTTCTGCCTCATGCCTCATCACCATTTCTCACACTCTGCATCAAAGCACCAACATTAGCAAATTCAGCTGCCCTTCAAACTCCCAGCTCCAGTCAGGAGGAAGCATCTGCGGCCACTCAACTCCTTGCAAGGCTGCCGAAAAAAGTCCCAGCTTGCCAGGAATACCAAGAGTAGCCAAGCCCGATGGCTCTCCATGACACATGGCCCTAGGACAGGCAAGGGAGCTGCGAACAGCTCCACGTCCCCACGCTGCTCTTGGATTCCCAGTCCAAACCCCTCCCTGTCAGCACAGATCATCTGCAGGCTTTCAGGAGTCACTCCTGCCATTCAGCACGTCAGCAGGAATCAGATCTCAGTGGGGGAAGAGCACACTTCACATGTTGGTAAGATCACTTCCCAGTGACACAGCACAGGCTGACACAACTGCGGCTCCAGCACTGTCTTCTGCGGAGCACAAAGCTTTCCTTCCAGCAGTCACTCCGACAGCAGAACACCGTCAGAAGGCATCCATCAGCTTAGCAGACTGTAGGAAAACAGGAAACAGAATCAAGACGGGCTTTGGGCAAGAGTAGCAGAATTCTAACTCCTCATGGCTCAATGTACACAGCACAGACAGGGAGTTCAATCACTGCCTTGTTTTTCCCAGACCACCGGGTTACTGTCATTCCAAGGTCACAGAGAAAGGAGGAGCAGAAGCAGAACAGAATTCTCAAGACTGGTCAAATCCAAGTGCTCTGCAGCCGCTTGTGGGACATGCTGGTGAGTTTTGTATGACTGATGAGATACAGTACACAGCATGGTTTGTGAAAGGAAATGGCAAGGAGGGTGGAACTGGAGAACAGAGGAAAATTCCAACAGATGCTTCTAAGATTGGGAAATAATCTTCTGTGGACCTTGCTTAATGTTTGACAACCTAAAAAAAATCAACACATTATCTTACATATGTGGAATTAATAGATGAAATGGTCAAATAATTTGATGAAAAAAGGAAAAAAAATTAGGTAGGAAAGCAGGTTACCAATTCCGTTCCCTCTCTTCTCTGCAGAGAATTTTTAGTCCAAGTAATAGCTGAAAAGGAGCATTCCAGGTCTTCCAGGCCCACATGGCGATGGGACTGGGGCATCTACTAACATGAAAAGTATACAAACACAAGACACCACGAAATAAGGGATTAAAAACAGTTGCAGGAGTTGTTACACTGTACTTGGTTCTTCACCAGCATCTCGGCACTTCCTAATACACGGCCTCCTCCTTGGCACTTAAAAGTCTCCATGACTTAATGAAACTAGACAGAGAATGAGGATAGGAGAGGGAAGATGACCTGTGTATCTTCAGAAGATCATGGAATTCCAATTTTAGTAATCAAAACAACTGAGGGAAACCTATCCGAAGACAAACTAAGTAGCAAGGGGGAAACCCCAGTCTGGCAGGCAGGCAACAATATCCAAAGTGCAGAGTGCCGAACAGGACAAGCATTTCCTCCCCATTTCCCGGATCTTTCTGGAGCACTTTGGGAGGCAAGGCAAACCTTAATTTTGATATCACCAATTCTCAAACCACACCACTGCTGCTTAGCAGAGATTGTGGCATTTAGCAACACAGACAGAAAAAAACCCCATGATTTGCATGTGTTCATCTTGGCAGATGATGAAAAAACAAGCCAAAAGGAAGTGCAGTGAGATGATCCCAAATGCCAATATCCAAGCCTTGTCTGGGATTAAGGCAGTGCTTCATATATCAGATTAAAAAGCACACTAAAGGTTTGGAAGGAATTTTGGAAAAGGTCCAGTTGATTTCAGCATAGAACTCCCCACCAGAACCAAATGAGAACGTGCATCTGTGGTCCTACTTACAACAACATTCAAATACCTGGAGATACCCATCAGCACCAGTGAGGCTTTACAGCAAAACCCACAGGATGACTTTACAGAAAGGCTGGTTTGACTTTTAAGTGCCTTAGAAACACAATCCCCTTCGGGAAGTTTGCTGTCAGACTCCAACCAGGTGAGGGGAGCCTTGGACTTCCAGAGGAACAGTCTGGTTCTTTCTTTAGCTAATTCCCAAACCCACATACTTCTCCAAAATTACCTTATGGACCAAAGCTGTCCACAATTCCTGGAATTTCACCCTCGTTATAAATACATCAACTAAACTTACCCCAACTAGAGAAGCAAAACCTCTCTAGTCAAAATAATTGGTCACGAAATGCCTTCTGTTGTGGCATGAATTCCAGTCATGATAAAATTTTATAGGCAGGCAGGAGTTCGAGAGACCTTTAAATATGAAAAACCAAAAACCCAAATCTGATGCGCCTAAAATTCAGGACTCCACAGAAAGGACTTTTTTTCCTCTACCAATTTCCCTGGAAGCAGACTGTTGTGCTAGGAAACACCACCCCACAGGATCAAGAATATTTCCAAAGCGGTTTCTCTCTTTCCCTGAAAATCCCTTAAGTTCTCAAAAAAATTCCTTTATTGTCCCCATACCGCTTCCACCTTCAGAACGTATCCAGAAAAAAGCCAGTTGTGAAGTACTTCCAGTTCTTTCAGTTCAGGACTCTATTATACTGCACAATTGTTCGTGTGCATCTGCTCAGCGTGGAGGGAAAAGATGTTGCTAAATTGGGAGCAGAACAGTGGGCTGGGCAGGAGAGGTGCTTTCTCCATTGTGTGCACAGGGCGGTTCTGCTGACTGCAAGGGTTCACACAGCAGGAAAAAACCCAAATGCCATCCCTGCTCTTGCTATTGGCAGCTGTTCTCTTATCACCAAAGAGAATTTATCGCACCACTGACAGATGCTGAGATTCAGAAGCCGGAGAGGGAAGCCAAAGGGATTGAATCAAAAAACAAAAATGCCCTCCCCCACCCCCCAGAAAAAAAAAAAAAAACCCCCCCCCCCCCCCCCCAAAAAAAAAAAAAAAAAAAAAAAAGAAGAGCCCAACCAAACCAAGTCACTTCAGTGCACACATCACACAGCATCTCTCCATGGGGAGAGGAAAGAGAGCCAAGCTCCCACGCAGATGTCAGCAGCTCTGTCTGGGGCACTCCTGGAGGCTGCTCAGTGCTAAACCACGGAGCTGCAGGAAACCACGGAGAGCTTGGCCACAAAATTCCTAGTGGGGACAGTGGGAGGAGAGAAGATCTTCAGGGAAGAGGACCTTGAAATCAAGCTTTCTTGGTATTAAAGTCATTACTGAACACAAGGTACTTGCATTCCTACTGTTCTCTCATGAAGGCAATTGGTAGATCAGGGGTGTCCTGAGATTTCTATTCATGCACGCACACACACACACACACACACACACACACACTCTCTCTCTCTTTCAAAGCCTCTTTGACTCCCACAAGGCTACAAATCTTAGTTTCTTATATGTGACTCCACTGCATACCAACATCCAGGAATCCATTGCACAGCTGCTGTGGCTACTTCCAAGAACTGGAGACAGGATTCCTATCTTGTACATGGCAAGGGGCTTTAATATCTCCCCTCCTGATGTCACGCGTGGCCCGGTGCAGACGGATACTCCATGCACACAAACAGCTACATGGTCTCTGTGGCCATAAAACAGTGCCTATACTTCATGCACAAGTTTTGCCAAATTGCTGCACACAGCATTCCAATATATCCCTCCTGCTTCCTGTCCCCAGGGAAAACACAATTGTGTTTATCACAGGCAAAGAAACCCTGAGCTATCTACCAACACTGCTGTAGGCACAATGCAAAGGAAGACATGCAGTGCCTTCCACCAACATTCCCAGATGCATTTTCCTAACTAAGGCAGCCTGATAAAAAACTTAATTCCTGGGCAGTAATCTGTCTTTTCTGGAAAACTCAGAGCAAGCTGAATTCTCCCAGAGCAGTGGATTCCAACAGTGGAAAAAGAAGTCCCAGAGCACCTCGCATTTTCTTTCTTGAAACCTGGGAAGCCCCCGAACAAAACTCGGGAGGAAGCATTTTGCCGGGCACTTCAGAGGAGGATCAAACTGGGAGTCACGGCACCTTTAGGAACACCAGCACCGCCCCGATGCGCACTGCTAGGGGTCTGCAAGGCCCGGCCCCGCCGGGGTGAACTCCGAGTTCTACGGAATGAGGATGAGGATAACGAGGCAGCTGGCGGGAGGCAGGCCCAGGTGCGGCGGCAGGACGGGCGGTAGCGTGGAGCAAGGCTGACACCTGCAGGGAGAGCTGGGCATGACGGGGAGGATGCCCCGACCGCCGCCTGCCTCGGGTACTCCTGTCACCCATCTCCTCCCGCCCCGCAGCACGGCCGGGAGGGGCCGGCTACAGATAGGGAAATGAGGGGCAGAAGAAACAGTTTCAGTGCCTCAAAAAGCAGCACCGCGAACATTTCCACCCTTTCAGTTTTAAAATTGAACCACTTTGGGGTTTGCTTACATTCTGCCATCAACAGTTGAGATACTTGGTTGGGATCATTGTTCTTCCCCCGGTTGCTCACTGGAAAACCAGAGCATAAATGGAGCAGGGCACAAACAGATCCTATTGGATCTCACACAGTCCGACCAGGTTTCCTTACCAGCTCGGCTCTAGGTTTCCAGTGGCAGAATCCCACACCTCTTGTTCCCTAAGTAATTTAAATGTGGTGCAGACACACAGTAGCAGCTTGAGCTGGTGCCTCGGGAATGTCCCGGGACAAAGGATTCCCCAGGCGTTTGTAAACTCCCAAGATGAGCCCCCAGAGTCTGGGAGCTTCCTGCTGAGCCATCGGCTCTTGCTGTGTCTCGGCGTGCCCGGTCAGCCGCCCGGAGCCGCACGGCCCCGAGCCCTTGGCGAGGCACGGGGTCAGGTCACGGCTCCTTGCCGGGGGCGTCGGCCATTACTCCACCCTGGGCACAACCTGCAGCTGCCCCCTGAACTACCTGCTCTGAATGTGCTCCTCAGCAGGCAGGGAGGGCGAACAGACAGTTCGGCTCCTGGGTGACCTCCTCAGCCACCTCTCTGAAAGCCTTCCCCACCTCTATCTGCACAGCTGACTCCAGTCCCAACACAAAAACATGGAACCTCTCAGGCGTATTCATCTTTCCTTCCAATTAATCTTATCTGCCAGTAAAATTCGGGATCCAGTGTAGGAATTAGGGCAAGCTACTTACTTCCCCAGGAAGGTCAATTTAGGTCAAAGCTACCTTGCACAGATGGCTAATTTCAATCCTTTACACATACAACACAATTGTTCAATAAGCTCAAAATAAATAGTGTAAGTAATTAATTTAAAGCTGCCCTAATTGTTTCTCAATTTTCCCTATTAATTTAACCTATAACACTCCTCCTATCAAAGCTTCAAAGCTCTAACTTAACAGCCAATTAAAGCTTCTTTAGAAAAAAAAAAAAAAAGGGCTGTCAGCGCCGATTTCTTCTGACTAACCTCTTGAAGCACTTGGGAGTTGATCTAAATTGCACCGGGCTTAGAACCAAAGTGCTTTTTCCAGGTATGATGTTCTCAGTAAGCTAATGAGACAATGGACAATTAAAATTAATTAAGGTTTTTAACTTGGTAGCAACTTTCGGAGCACCATTTGGCTTGACGAAAGTGGTTTGACACTGGAGCAAACAAGAAATCCCTGCGTCTGTCAGCAGGAGCTGGCGGGAGTGCACGCAGTTTTCCCACAGCTCACTGATATCCAGGGCTCTCTCTCACCACAGCTACGGCTGAGGATCTCCCCAAAGAATGTGTTTTCTCTCTGTTTCTTTCCTAAATTAGTCTTATTAACTTCATTAGTAGCAAGCTTAGGCGAAGGGAAAATCCTCAACCAGTGAAGCAGTAGGCAAAATAAAACAGAAACTAAGTAAACCAGGAATGAACCATTCTGGGTCTGGGTCCAAATACATCCCGGGAAGTTGAAACACAATCAAGTATCTTAAATCTAAGCCTGCTCAAATATAACTGTGAACAGGATTCCTCTGGGAAACTCCAAGGTCCAAGGGTTACATGAGGGGAAAAGGGTGCCCAGCGCGCAGAGCAGCTGAGCAGGAGGGAGGAGGAGCTCCCAGCAGGTCTGCAGGGGCAGGAACAACAGCGCTCTCAGGACACTGACACGAAGAAATCTCAGTGATTGGTACAAATATTCGAGAGCTGCTGCTGACCGAATCCGACTTAATTTGGGGAACCAAACAGCGTAACACAAATCTGGGGGTGACACAGCACAGCTGGTTCTGTTGAACACCTGGCCTTGACTGTCAGTGTGGATTTTAAACTCTCTCATCCCGATATTTTACTTCATATTACACATCTCTGCCACGGGAAAACTCCACACACTCCTCACACCGTTTGGTTTAATGAGACCGAAGACCTTTGTAGAGGCCTGCCCCACACAACTTTGAAACCAGAAGTCTTATTATACCTAGGGAATTACTGTTTTCCCCCCACTTCTTTTCTTTCTTTTTTTTCTTTTTTTTTAATTAGCAAAAAAAACCATTAAAAGCAGCTGGTAAACAACCTACAACTTTTCTTACTGAGGCAATGCAAACCTTTGGAAGAGTCTTCCTTGCTACTGAGACTTTTTTGGTACTTCGTAGAGTACCCAGGGAAACCCCCAACATGCTAGTAATCATGACCTCAATTAACCAGAGATTGCTCTTGCACAATGCAATTGCAATTCCCACTGTTCCCACTGGGAATGACAGCCCTCAGTGTTGTTCGACCTGGCAGGTGTGTTCCTGACCTCTCTGACTGAGGTTTGCAGCCTCGGGCCTACCTGAGAGGAACGGCTGACTGGCCCAAAGGCACGTCTCTGTTGTTTTGCGGGGCTGAAGGGCCGGGAGGTCCCTGTGGGTTCAGAGGTTCTGAGGAGTCCTGGAGGGTCCCGGAAGGTCTGAGTCTGAGGCACCCCAAGGGTCTGAGGAGTCCAAGGTACCTCAGGGAGTCCTGACAAATCTGAGGGATCCTGGAGGGACTGAGGGGCCCCAGGGTATCCCAGAGGGTCGTGAGGGTCTGAGAGCTCTGGGGGACTCCGGGAGTCTGAGACGCCCTGGGGGGGTCCTGGCAGGTCTGAGGGCTTTGAGGGGTCCTGGCAGGTCTGAGGGATGCTGGAAATCTGAGAGGTCTGAGGCACCCCAGGAGTCTCAGGAGTCCAAGGCACCTCAGGGGGTCCCTCAGGTCTGAGGGCTCTGACGAAACCTGGGGGGTTCCGGCAGGTCTGAGGGGTCCCAGAGGTCTGAGGGCTCTGAGGGGTCCCAGGAGTCTGAGGCACCCCAGGGGATTCTGGCAGGTCTAAGGGCTCTGAGGGGTCCTGGAGGTCTGAAGAGTCCAAGGAGCCCTGAGGAGTCCGGGAAGTCTGAGAGGTCCCGGTGGGTCTGAGAGCTCTGAGGGGCCCTGGGAGGATTCCGGCAGGTCTGAGGACTCTGAGGGGTCCCAGGCAGTCCCAGAGGTCTGAGGGCTCTGGGGGGTCCTGGGCGATCCCAGAGGTCTGAGGGGTCCCGGGAGTCCGAGGCGCCCGGGGGGTTCCGGCGGCTCTGAGACCTCTGAGGAGTTCTGGAAGTCTGAGGAGCCCAAGGCGCCCTGGAGGATCCGGGAAGTCTGAGCAGACCCGGCGGCTCTGAGGGCTGAGGCGCCCCTGCGGCGGCTCTCGGGCGCCCCCTCCCGGTCATTGCCGGCACAGCACGAGGCGCAACCGTGCGGTGACGCCATTGGTGGGCGCCACGCGGTGACATCATCACGGCCGTTCCCGGCGCTGCTCCTGGTGCCGCTCCCGATCCCGATCCCGGCGCCTGGACGTGAGGGCGGCTTGGGGCGGTCCGATGCGGCGGCGGGCAGGATGCACCAGAAGCTGCTGCGCAGCGCGCACTACATCGAGCTGGGCAGCTACCAGTACTGGCCGGTGCTGGTGCCCCGCGGCATCCGGCTCTACACGTACGAGCAGATCCCGGTGTTCCTGAAGGACAACCCCTACATCACCGATGGATACCGCGCCTACCTGCCCTCCCGCCTCTGCATCAAGAGGTGAGCGCGCCCCGCGGGCCCGGGCCTCCCCCGCCCCCGCCGCCGCTGACCGCCTGCCCCGCCTTGTGTCTCCCTCTCCCTCAGCCTCTTCATCCTCTCCAACGAGACCGTCAACATCTGGAGCCACCTGCTCGGCTTCCTGCTCTTCTTCACGCTGGGCATCTACGACCTGACGGCCGTGCTGCCGGCGGCCGGCGCCTCCCGCGAGGACTTCGTCATCTGCTCCGTCTGCCTCTTCTGCTTCCAGGTAGGCGCCGGCTCCAGGGCAGTGCTGAACCCCTCCCGCTGTGCGAGCTCGGGTCACTCCGGGGACAGCGCGGTTTGAGTGGCATCGCTCTTCGAGGTAAAAGCCGCTGTGGTGGGGTCGGATTTGACTTGGAATAAGCTGGGGAAAACCGAACACAGCCGGCACAGGAGAGAGTCGGTGGTAAAGAAGTGCGTTGTCCAGGCCGTGTCTCAGAGCTTCCGCAGCTTGAGGGGGGCCTGACGTGGCTCCAGGCGGCATCAGGTGCTGCTGGAAAGGGCCAAGCACCAGAGCATAAAGATCAGCCGTGGCCTGATGGTCGGGAAAGGCAGGAGGGCTGGTGGCCTCACTTCTTACTTGTCAGATGAATCTGTTTCCACAGCAGACTTCAGGTGTGTCTCCGATGGGCCGCTGCAGCTCCTGTGAAGTACACTGTCCTTGCAAGAGCACAGAGAGCTAAAGGCACCGTTTGTGTTCTCTGCAGGGTACAGGATGCCTCTGTACAGCCACAAGTGGGGAAAACTCCCTCACTGGCTGGGAAAGCACTGCTCTAGTGCTCCTCCCTGCTCCTGCAGAAGGTCACAGAGAACCAAACACTTCTCAGGGAAAAGATTTTAAGCCAGCCTAGGAGCAAACAAGCAGCCTGTGTGTAAGAGTTAAATTTCTGTGTGTCCCCTCAGCAAAGGCACACAGTGGGTGCTGGGCAGTCAGAGCAGATTTGGGCTTTGGGCTCTGCCTGTGGCAGTTTGGCCCGGCAGAATTCATCATCCCTCTGTACTGGTGCAGATGTGTCTCCCTGGAGCACTGTCAGCTCACTCGGCCTCACGAGCCCACTTTTCTTACTTGTGCAACTGGTTATCGTGGTTTGCAGTGTCCTGCTCCTCCTCCCGCTGCCAGAGAAGCTTTTTGGCTGGCTGACAGGGATCACAAGTGCCTTCACCAAGGCGCACTGCACAACACGTCACAGGTCCGGTGCCTGCTCCAGCTGCAGAGCTGAAGCTTGCTGTGCTCCCTGCTCCTTTTTAAGGAATTAACCCTCCTCCTCTGGCTCTCTGTGTAGGTCTGTATGCTTTGCTCAGTAGGATATCACCTGTTCTGCTGTCACCGCTCGGAGAAGACCAGCCGGCGCTGGATGGCACTGGATTATGCGGGAATTTCCATCGGGATCCTGGGCTGCTATGTGTCAGGCGTGTTCTATGCCTTCTACTGCAGTAATGTGAGTCAGGAGCACGTGTCCTTGCAAGGTTTAGTTCCTGTGGTCTCACTGTAGTTTCCATGCTGCAGGAATGGGGTTCAGTGCAGGTTTCCAAACAGAACAGGAGTGGGGAGACAAGGGATGGGAACTGGAACACGTCCCTCTGACCTCAGCAGAACTGTGCTGGCTGAAGGGACAGGCAAATGCAGGTTTTCGTTTCCAACTGTTGATTGCACAAGCCTCAAAAAAATACTCAAATTTCTCTCAAAGCAGGGAAACTTTAGAGGTCCTACCAGAATCTGGTGCCTGATGCTGATCATGGGATATGTCCCATCACAGGTACTTTACTGAAACAGCATTGCCCAGAGGTAGCTGCTTATTTTCTCTCCGTCTAATAGAGGATGAGTAAATGAGTTCCCTTCCAAGGCCTGCTGTGGATATGGCTGTCCAGGAGCTGAACTGGGCTGGTGAGGCACAGGTGCACTGAAAGCGTTTGGTGCAGGAAGTGCTTGGAATGAAGGATGTGGTGCCAGGTGCCCCTGAGCAAGAGTCCCTTCCCTCAGTGCCAGCAGACAAACACAGGGCCCTGCACTCAGACCCATGGCTGGTGCTTGCAGCAGGGACAAGTTTGAGGTATTGCTGCGCTCAGTCACTGAAATTTCCTGCCCAGAGCTGACTTTTCCATGTGATAACAAACCCACAACCTTGCCTTTGTTTCTTTTTGCCCTCAGTACTGGCGCCAGGTGTATTTGATCACTGTGCTGGCCATGATCCTGGCAGTGTTTTTTGCCCAGATCCACCCCAGTTACCTCACACAGCAGTGGCACAGGCTGCGCTCCATCATCTTCTGCTCCGTGTCTGGCTATGGAATCATTCCCACGATCCACTGGGTTTGGCTCAATGGCGGTGTTGGTGCATCCATCGTACAGGTAAAAAAAAAAAAAAAGGCAGTAAGATTCCCTTTTGCTTTTCACTTGCCATCTTCCCTGAGTCCTCTTGCACGATACGATCCAAATGGGTACACTGAGAAATGTGTTGAGAGGGGGTTGACAGCTTGGGAAGCTTCATTCTGCTGTGTTGCCTTAAAGTTGCACAGTGAGAAGGAAAGCTGGATACAGGTGTGCCTGTGCCTGGGCACGGAGCAGCCTGTGCGGGCAGACCGCAGGGCGGGGGCCAGGCGCTGAGGTGGCTGTGGAGCAGGAAGGAGCCAGTCAGGCTGCATGAGTGCTCGGGGCTGGCCGCCTCCACAGCTCCAGAGGGCAACCAGGAGACACTGGGATGATGGGATGATTATTTGTTTCCTCTCCTGTTCCCCAGGTTGGCAGCAGAAATCAGCATTTATCTGTTCAGCCCTCTGTCTCCTACACAATCCTTCTCTAACAGCTCTTTCATGTTACTGTTTTCCTGTTTGTTTCATGACTTGGAATTATGCTGTGAAAGCAGCAGCCTAGTACAGCCAAAGGCCATCCAGTGTGCCCCAGTATGAACCCCCCTGAAATTGCTGCAGTTACCCAGGGCCACCTGATGGTGCTGAAGAAAACGTTTCCTTTTCATAGTGAGCACAAACTGCACATGCCTGGGCTGGCCTGAATGGAGGGCTCTCCCCTGGGGTGAGGGTTCAGCCTCGTCCAGAACTGCTGTGGAATGCGGCAGAGCACCATTTGGAAATGTATGTGGCCTTTATGCAGGACATTTCACAATGGCCCTCTAAAAATCATAGCAATAGCAGTTGTGCCCCAACAATTCCCCATCTGGCTTCCCCTGGAATAGCAGGATGGTGTCTGTGGTACACGTTTTGTTTCCATACTTCAGAAAAATGGCCCACTTTTGGTAACAAAACATTCTGCTAACAAAATCCACGTGGTGCCCGAGTTGGTGGTTATTGACCACCCAGTGTGAGCAGTCCTGCGGGCTCTGGTGCAGCAGCTGCGATCCCAGCTTAAGTGAGATATGCAGTGCAGTGTCCGTCACCCTGGCTGTTCTGTGTAGGGTCAGGGGAGTGGCAGGTGTCCTTTCATGGACAGATGCCATGTCTGCTGTAGGCTGAACTGAGTAGTTTGTGTGTAGAAGCAGAGAGGCTGGAGTAAAAGAGGTTTCTGCCCACTGAGGTTTTCCCAGAGTTTGGGATTTGCATCCCCGTTGGATTTATGCACAGCTAACACAGGCAGGGAAGGAAGATTCAGTGTTGTCATGCCTTTTCCTTTTTCTAACTTTAGGGACATTTTTTTCTGTTTTTGCCTTCTAACAGAATAGGAGAGCTTCCTTTTCTTTTGCAGGAGTTTGCTCCACGGGTAGTTGTCATGTACTTCATCGCTGCTGTAGCTTTTCTCTTCTATATTTCCAAAGTTCCAGAAAGATACTTCCCAGGTAGGAAATTCTCTTCTGGCTGATTTTTTTTCTGCAGTTAAGCTTCCTGCAGTATCACAGTTCTTGCTGTGGGTCCTGAACTTCCTAGGAGAGAACAGGCTGACCATGTTCCCCATGTGGTGTTCCCATACAGAGTAAAACAGTGGGAAGAGACAGACAACTTCCATCGAGTTCTTTAAAGAACCTTCCCTGTCACCCCTCAAGGGCAGGGTATCGCGGAGCTCTGCAGGAGACTGCACTGCATGCGCTGTGGCCGAATTTAACAGCTGAACTCCCTGCCCCTGTTCTCCCCCACAGGCCAGCTGAACTACCTCGGCTCGAGCCACCAAGTGTGGCACATCCTGGCAGTGGTGATGCTGTACTGGTGGCACCAGTCCACGGTATACATCATGCAGTACCGACACAGCAAGCCCTGCCCCGAGTACGGCGCGGACTTGTGAGCCAAGGTATGGCCGTTACCACCCTCGGGGAATAGGATACTCCAACCACAAGCTTCAGGAATCCTGGCCTGAACCTCAGGTCGCTGCCCCAGAGTGGGTGCTGACTTGCAATGGTGGGTGCAATGCTTGCTGTAACTCCACTCACCTGTGCTGCTGCACTGGCTGAGGCTGTGGGGAGCTGCTGGGACCCTTGAGCAGTTTTAGAGCAGGCTGGACTAAGCCCTGCCACACCACTTCCAGCTCAGTGTCACAATCTTAATAATCTCAAACCATCATTAGTACTTGTTCTTAAGTAGCCTTTCCCTCAGGCTTTTGTCAGGTTGTCAGTCTGCTTAGCATTGATCTGGATGTTGTGGAAATCAGATGAGTTGCCAATTACATGTGCACAGTGATTTACCTCATTTCCCTGTTCTGTTTCAGAGGCAGCACAAGAGGATTTGTGACTCTGAGGGTCTGGACCTCATGTGATGAGCCGTGCTGTCAAGTACTGAGGCAGTTCCTTTCCTGACTCCTGGACTGTTACCCCGTTGCTGGGACAAAGTGTAACTGCAAGCTTTGATAAACCCAACAGCACTGCCGGGGATCTGAGGGGCATTTCTTTCTCAGCCAGTTCCTGCTCTGCAGTCAAGTACCAAACAGGTCTTCCTGGAGCAGGACAGCAGGAGGCTGAGCTAACTTGGCATGCAGATCGCAGCAGGATGTTTTGCTGCGTGGCAGACGCGAACGGCTCAAGCCAAGGGTGCTCCGGCCCGGACACCAGGTTTTCAGGTGGTGTGCACAATTAGGAAAACACTCGTGACAGCGTGCCTGGAAAATTGTGAGAACTGTGGGACCTGGTCCTGGATCCGAACCACAGCCCTGTGGGCTGTGCACCCATTAGCCTTTGCCTGCAAGATGTGCTTATGCTTCAGTGTTGGCACAGGAACATATGAACTGGAATGCAGTGGATTTTGGTCCTGCTCTGCTTTCCTATTCCCTGGGAGAGAAGATCACATGATATCCAGCGCACCTAGATCTTCACTGCAGATATTCCCCCAAGGGGGGTAGTGCCATTGCTTGAAGAAATTTCTCTAGATCCCTTCAGTAATCTGGCATCAGTATTCCGAAATATTCCAGGAGTAACACTAAGCCTGCGTGTCCATGTTTGTTGCTGTTTTCACAATCAGTGAACCTGCTGGGGATGCAAATTTCCTGACCTTTGGCCTTTCCATGTGTGCAGGGTGATACTGCACTCGTAGACACCGCTATCCAAAAGGACTTGCTGCCACAATCCTGCCACAGTGAAAAGGCTGTCTGGAGTTTCAGGATGTGTTGTGGAACCATCTCTTATAAAATGAACACCAGGGAGCCATGAAATACACTGGTTATTGGGTAGCTGTAGCTCAGCACAATTAAGCTCCAGGGGTGCCAGTCTTCCAAACAGCACTGAAATCCTTTGGACTTTCAGGTTAGAGGCAACGATGCTGTTAGGACTAATCCTAAAGTGGCTTTGTCCTTGTGGAAGGGGCTTCCCCATATTCTGCTGGGAGAGCGTGGCTCTGTGCAGTGACTTCCTGAGGGCAGGCAGGCTCTGTTAGTCCCGCAAAGCTGCCTCTCCCAGGGCTAAGGCAGAGGAGCAGGGCTCGTTTTCTGTTCAGGGTGTGCCAAGGACACGTAGAGTGCTGGTGGAAGCTTATGGACAGGCACCTGAACTCCTCAGGCATGGAGAAGGCAGAATATGAACTCCTCCTGATGTGCTGGACAGGGATGCTTGTCTGTTCAGGTCAGAGGCTGGTTTTGGTGCTTTTTTGTTGTTTTTTTTTTAACTCCGGAAACAAGGATTGGTAAAACTGACTCTGCATTAACGATTCAGCTCCCAGAGCTTTAAGCCTTTCCATGTAAACACTGAATTTTTTACGATTTTCTTTTAACTCGACAGCCAAGCAAGTTTCAAGTGCACTAATTACTACTACTGAAGCCTGACAAGGAACTTGCAAGTATAAAAGTCTGTTTCCGGTGTTATGTGTACAGCAATACCTGAAGAACGTGTCTGTGCTCTGAAATAGTACTGACTTTAGCGTTGGCTAATGTATTTTTTTAATGGAAACTCTTAACTACTCTAGCAGTTTTCACCAGATAAGGAAACTGATTGCCAAGCTGTGCATTTGTACTTGACACAATTTATCAAGCTGCATGATGGTCTTTGATGTACATACTGAACCTATAAATAAATTCCAGTTCATTGGCTGTTTCCTTGGAGTAACATCATTCCTGCACCTCATGCAGCAAAACAGCAGATGTGAATGGCTCAGCCATGGAACTTGTGCCACATCCTGTGGGTTACACAGACAGGGAATTTTGGGGTAGCATCTCTAGTTAAATTTGCTGATGAAGTCAGCTTTGCAGCTTACTACCACTCTTCTTTATTAACAGAGTCCTGCTGCTGCTTTATCTGTTCTTGACCATCTCCATTCTTACCTCAGCTCACCAAAGAGTAGAATCAATACAAGGAGCATTCAAAAAACCCGCTCCAGTAAACAACTGCAGGAAGGTGCTCAAACCACAGTACAGTTCTGTCCAAAGCTGCAGAGCTCAGTCCACAGCAGTGGCATTGGGAACCGTACACGACCTTTCTGCAGGAAGGGTTTAAGGAGTAACACTGAACCGAAGGAATTCAAAATAGCACACGATCCACAGATTTTTAACCAGTTGGACAAAGCAAGATGGTTGGGCAGCAAATACAGCTATTTCAAACTCTTATCAGAGAGTTACAGGTGCTTACAGCCATAAAATCATTCAGCAGCAGCAGCACTGCTTATAATGAGTAAATCAAAGCCTACACATTAATACTTCACAATGCAGTGTTGAAGAGACCTGCAAAGGCACTGTTACCAGATTCTTTTATTTAAGAACTCCAAGGATTTTATGACATACATCAGCTTCACAAAAGAAGTTAAAAGTTCTCGCTTTAGTAGTACACAAAAAAGCTTTAGAAACTCAAAGTCTAACAAGAAATGGAAGTGTAGTTCAGGAAAGTGCACTTAAAAGCTGAATGCCAGCAATTTTAAAATAGTTTTTATGCTCTTTAGTACTAGGTGATGCCTCAGTCACAACTTTAGCCATACACACGTTCTCCTTGATCTCCTTTCAAAATAAGCACTATGGAACAATAACACAGCAGCCACCCGTGGTGCTTAACTCATATTCACTCAAGTCACAAACATGATTGTGGCTGCTGGGTTACCAAAACCACAGCAACTCCAAGGGGTACGTGATGTGTGCGAGCACGTGTATATTTTATATATACTTCTCATATATAAAAATACACGATATAGTATAAAAAACTCCAGATAAACTCTTATTCTCACAGTAGCAAATATATCAACTTATTTTCACAGTACTCGGTTTTACTAACTGGGACACCCAGAATGATTAGAAGCTTTTTCCTCCAACGCTGGTGCTCACAGAGCCCCCTGCCACACACAGGGCAGCCAAAGCATTAATTATATTAATTATACACCTCAAGGCCCTTTGAGTCCGCAGACGAACACAACTACCTTATTTTTCTTTCAATGACCACAGCCACTAAGGGCTTCTTAGTACCTTGGGACAGACGCTCTCTCCGGCAGCTGATCCTAGAAGGCCTGTGCTTCAGTCCCTCAGCACGCTGAAGGAGAAGCTGTAAAAATCCTCTGGGGTTTTTGGCTGGAAGGGAAGTGTCAACCCCTTACCTTGCCCTCTTGCTGCCACAGGCAGCACGTACATGCCTACTGCAGCAAGGGCTTTCCTGATTCCAGCGAAGGTCCTGTTGCACTCCACACACCCTGAAAAAAGGCAAAGGATATCCCATTCCCAGACAGTCACACATTTCACCTCCTTTGAATAGTGGATAGTGGCTGAAAAGAACCCCAAACTTGGGTTTAGTTGTGTATAAACTACATACACCAGGCAAAGTCAGCTTAGTGGGGTGCACCAATCTCATATCGACCATGAGAAAGGATAAAATAACTAGCTCTAGAGACAAAAAAGTTACATTTAAGCAAAAACCTATTTGGTATCTCGAGTTCGAAGAACCAGGTTTGTTAAGGCCATTAGGAGGCAGATATTACAGGCTGTAACTCGTGCACCAGAGGCGTTACGCCAGCTCTAGAGCCACTGGGGTCTGTCTGCCTTTGCCTCATCTCTCCCTTCAGCTTTGCTGTGCTGCAATACAAGCGCGTGCAGATCCTCCGCCAAAACGCCCTGCAGCACTCCTCAGCCTGGAGCCTCGGGGTAAACCAACAACACATGAACACATTTCCTTCTATTTCTAATTTACCTGATCACTTCTGCCCACACTGGATCTGCTGATGCCCAGCCTCCCCCCTGTGTGTCCAACAGCCCCCACCTCTCTTCCTGGGCCCTGGAGCCAAGCCCCAGTGCCATGTGCATCATTAACCCTTTCCGCTGCTTTCCCACTGGGAAGGCAGCGACAGCGTGCCTTTGGCAAGGACCAGCCACATTTAGGACCATGGTTTCAGTCTAATTTTGTGTCCACCCCACTGCTCCATTTGTCATCTCACTCTGTTCCAAGAGCTCTTCAGGCAGGTAACAGCTCTGAAGGACACTGAGAAAGGCAGCTCATAAGCATGCACAGAGGGAAAAAAAAAGGAAAAAGACAGTTAACCTGAGTGTCAGAAATGCTACAAAAATTGGCATGTGCTTCTTGCAGCCTTTGGCACCAAACAGGTGAGAAGAGCAGTAATAAAGCCTGGAAAGTCCTGTATTGAAACATTTCTACTCAATCTCCTGAGGGCTTAACTTCTAAGCCTGGAAAAGGCACACTGAAGCAGGCACAGCTGGAATATTCCACTTACACCCTGTGAGAAATGAAACTGAGCACGATGAAGGTTGTACAGATGGTGTACAGATAGCTATGAGCAACTTTCAGATTCCAGGACTAAGGGAAGCAATCTCGCATACATCCTAGAGGGCATGTTATCAAACTGACCGTCACCAAAGGATTCACGTGATTTGTTTTCAATGTGTTTTCAGTGGATATTTTAAGGGATCAAATTCCCCCCTCAGAGATCTCAGGATCGTAGATCTCCTGGATATCCAGCAGGAGGCTTTGGGGGAAAAAAAGCTTGCAACCCTGACTATTTCACGTCACCTGTCACAGGGGGAACATGAGGACACCTGGCCACAAACAGTGATGTCCTCCATGTACAAACACCCAGCTACCTACTCCTCAGCCTCCAGTGGAGCAGGACAGAAAGGTGAGACAAGCCGAGGAGCCACCTCCTTCCGTGTCCCCGTGAGGATGGCTGTGGAACCCAGGCAAACAGGCTGGGCTGTCCTGAGGGGCGTGGGCTCTGCAGACAGTGTCCGTGGCTCTGGACAAGCCGCGAGGCGGCGGAGCTGTCCCAACTACGCACAGTACCAACTTTCACGCCACAGGAAAGAAACTCTTGTGCTCAGCAGTGTTCACACCTCCTCCCATCACCTGAGGCACCTCCCGGGGTCCCTCACACCTCCGAGGTCCTGGGCAGCAGAACAGGGCTCCAGCCCATAAGGCTCCGTGGGGTGAAATGCAGCTCAGTGGTCCGGCAGCCACCAGCTCCTGCTGGAACACAGCCAGGGCAGGAAGCTCCTCCAAAGCTCAGTGCATTTAACAAACCTTAAAAGAGCATGAGGTTACAGTCATTTCATAAAACTATTGTGGTAAAAAACACCCCCATGTTTGAGAGAATACACATTTTCTTTGCAATAAAAATCCAAGAGGAAAACAGACACAAATCCCAATTTGTAATCAAATCAATCCAATGGCTGCACCTCACAGTCAACTCTGCAAGTCATCTGAAACACTTCAGATGTGCCCAAGGACAACTCCTCTTCCAGTGTGCTGAGGAGTCTCCCAAGTGCTGCAATTCCAGCCGTGTCCCTGCTGGCTCACCCCTACATTCAGGCTTCTCACAGATCAGTAAATTATCTGCTTCTTTAGTTTTGACTCTACATTTCCAGTTTGCTTTTTTACATTAATGGCACTTACTATAAAAAAAAAAATTCAAATTTGACCATTTAGGCACACAAAAAATCGTCTGCCTTTCATCTCTGCAGCTGCATAGAAGTCTGGAAGGTCCCAAGCCATAGCTGTGCTCTGGAATTCTGGGCCACAGCCCCATGAGGATGTGGCTGCTTAATTTTTATGATTAATAAAGGTAGTTTTCACCTAGGAAGCAAAGACTTGACTATTTCCAGCACATAATCTGGATTTTAGGATGTCTTGGTTCTTAGGTCTGCTGAGACACAAAGAAGCACCGCAGTTCATTAGCCCCCTGTACATATGGAAAACATTTCCTAAGTGCTCCCTGCCTCTTCCACTCCACCTGGGCACAGGGCAGAGGGATGGAAAGGCAACACCACAGTGCAGAATGACAGTATGTCCCAGGGCCCCAAGTCAGTGACAGGGACTCATATCCAATTCCTTGTTTCATTCCGGGAGTTATCTGCCATAAGAAAACAACGCTCCTGAGTTGTTTCTCTTTTTCTCAAAAAGACCCCAATCAGAATTAGCCATCATTTGCAATTCCATCGTGCACGCAGCCCACTGCCTCCTCAACCTGAACAAGCTGTACAACCCAGGCCCCTGGCATTTCAACCACATAAATTACTCCACTAAACCTTTATTAAGGGACTTGGAGAAGCGGAGTGGGGGGAACCCATTGGAAGCCTTTACTGTTTGGAAGGAAACGGAGCTGCTCCAAAGGGATCTAACTCCAGCGCCTGCTGCGGTTGGCTCTGTGCACTCTGCACGACCAGCTCTGTGAAGGGCACCGCACCAAAGTCATCTGTTTTCAGCCCGTCCCCACCGAGAACGGCTCCGTGAAAGGAGCTCTGCCTTGGCCTGCCAGCCGTGACTACCGTGCCGTGGTCCCCGCAGCTGTCTCCAAAGCCCTGGTGCTGGGCGTGGCGCATCAGGTCTGGCGGATGGAAGGGTTTGGCTCCGAAAGGATCCAGCAGAGTCTCATCTGTTTGCAGAGGATTGGCCCGATCCTTGCTGTCGGTCAAGGCCACGCTGATGTTCTCCTTGGAGTCCGAGATGGTCAGGAACTCGTTGCTGCTCTGGGAGTCCCTGCGGCCGGCCTTCCTGTGCCGGCGGGCGCGCTCCGGGGTGCGGTAGCTGGGTTTCAGCCCCTTCTTTGTGGTGGTGGGGGTGCCATGATGGCGCTTCCCATTGTTCTTGGACACCTCCTGCTTCATGCGCCTCTGGCGGGAAGACAGCTTCTGCAGGTTCCGCTGCTGCTTCACCTTCTGCTGCTGGCTCCCTGTGATCTCCTCAAACGGAACCAGCCCAAACAGGTCCTCTCTACTCCCAGCAGACTTGGGGAGAAGGGATGGCTGAAACGGGGTGCAGCCAAAGATATCCACGCTCCGTGGAGAGATGGGGGAGAGCAGAGGCTCCATCCCTGAACCCTGCCCATCTTGCTGGGGCACCTTTTTGCTGAAGGGAGCCTTTGTGAAAACATCAAAGTCATCCTGCTCTTGGCTTAGGCTGGGAAAAGCCACCTGAGAAGATACATCTTTCTCCATCTTCTCTCTTGCCTGAGGCTGCAGAGTGGAAAAGGGCACAGCTCCAAACACATCAAATTCTTGGCCAGGGTTGATCAGGGTGCTTGGCACCTCAGGTGGGGACATAGGCACTGAACTGGGCTCTGTGATTTCACCGCTGCCCACACCATCTCTGAACCGAGTGCTCAGGAGCCCTTCCACACATTTTTGCTTGGTACGGTCACAATCAGAATCAGAGCTCTGTTTTTCTTCCTCCTCTTCCTCCACCTCTTCCTCAGAATCCATGAGGAGAGGTCGGTGGCCTAAATTCTCCGGTTCTGTATCATTGTCATCATTGAAGTCTCCATTTTCTCCATGCAAGACTTCTTCATCCTCCTGTTCTTCTTCTTCCTCACTGCTCTTGGGAGAAGGAGGATCAGATTCAAAATCACTCTCTGACTCCTCACCACCTTTTGTCACATGTCCCTCTGCACTTTTCCTCCCTGGCCGGGGATCTCTAAATGCATGGCTCAGTTTTCCAGCCTTTGTTGGGGTCCCTAAGTTGTTTCCTTGATTGCTGGCTGAGTAATCCACTTGTTTTCCAGAGGAACCTGCAGGTTCAAAGAAAAAAGCAAAAGAAAACTTAAAACATACACAGGCAAAACTTACTCCACAGCCACACATCCCAGGAGCTGATGCAAACATATATCCTGTACTTACGGAGGGAAATGAGCTAAAAATCAGATCTGATATTTCAACCAACACTTATAAAATCAGCAGTCAGAGCTGCCAGCTTTACTTCTTGAGCACAAGGGGCCTGGAAATACAGTACCAGCATTTTTGGGGCATAGAGAAGGGGCTAATGGACACAGCTGATCTCTAGAGACAGCTTTTCAAACCCAGTCATTATACAGCTACTCTCCTCTGAGGAAGCAGGAGGCAGCAGGATTTACACATTTAAATTTTCTATTTTTTTTTTTTTAAGCAGACGAGCTATTTTTGGGTGTGCTTCTACTTTGATAGTCTGCTCTGACACACAACGATCTAGTCACGAGAGCAGCTCCTTCTAACTTCTGCAGCAACTGAGGCACAAAGAGCTCGTGCTTTACCTGAAGTTTGAGAAAAATGCTTTCTGCTTTTTGTCTAAATGCAACCTGTCAGCTCAGCTTCTCTATGGCAAGGAAATTTATCTACTGATTTTCCTCTGCCTGCTTCCTTCCCCCTATTCACTGACAACTAGAACTGAAAGAACAATTCACTGATGAGTCTTCTGTGGTGTGGTTGTCTTGGGAACACTGGAAGCAGTAAAAATTTTGCGGCAGTACAAAAAAGAGATGGCAAGAGCAGGCAGAGCAGGGGAGGCTGCACAGTGGCACTGGCACCGCTCACCAGAGCAGGGGAGGCTGCACAGTGGCACTGGCACCGCTCACCAGAGCAGGGGAGGCTGCACAGTGGCACTGGCACCGCTCACCAGAGCAGGGGAGGCTGCACAGTGGCACTGGCACCGCTCACCAGAGCAGGGGAGGCTGCACAGTGGCACTGGCACCGCTCACCAGAGCAGGGGAGGCTGCACAGTGGCACTGGCACAGCTGTCGTCACTTGGCAAGCCCAGTTTCTCTCTGTGTCAGAGCCCCCTGCTGTGGGAAGATGTTTTCAGGAATGTAACTGACTTGGATTTCTACTAGAAGAGAAGGAGCAGGAGGAAAATAAAAACAACTCAGTCTCCACCGGGTAAAGCACATTCGCCCTTGAGATGTCCTCTTCTCTTGCCACAGATAAGGTGTATAATGTTACGCATAAACGCCACAGCAGCGAGAATTCACTTCCTGGCAGGCACAGAGCCACAGCCCAAAACGTGTGTGCCACTCTGCCCACGGAGGCTGTCACAGGCACCCTGGCATCGGGGACGAGCTTCTCACACCTCCAGCATCTGACACCACCTGGGGTCAGGGCTGCTCCTGTTCAAGCAGTTATTAGAGAACTCTACCCAGAGCACTGCACTGGAGCCCTGACCTCACCCAACCAAAACCAATGTCTTCCACTTAGGGCTTTGTTACACAAACACTGACGTTTAACCCACTCCATGTGTTCAGTGGATTGAAAAAGCTAGGGATGGCTATAGGCATCCACTACTTCTCAAAAAAACATCTTCAGCCAGAATCCGGCTCATAACTCTTGTTCTTGCAATATACAAAATATTTTCTCAGCTAATTCCTTCTTTCACAAGGAAACTAGCAACTTCCAGGCCAAGTCAGATTCTTTTCTTTCTATGCTTCAGTTTTACAAGAGCCATTTCTTCCATTTTTAAAGGGAATTAACAGCTGATTTCCTCATGCACCAGCTTCCTCACTCCTCTGCAGTTGCACTTAAAATAATCAAAATTCAGCAGCAATACAATTTATGTATGGATTTAAAAACAGGATGACCAGAATGACTAAAAACATCAGGTGATTAGGGCTTTGAGCTGTTTCTTCTTGCCTTCTGGTGTCAGATTGCTTCTTATCTACTGTAATTTTAAATGCTACATATTTGCTTTACCCACTAAATTAGAATCTGGATTATTTTGCTGCTTACTTTAGATTTCCCAAAGGTACAGCCTTCACATTGCACTATACAACCCCCTATCCTCCAAATCCTGCTGTTTCCAATATTTACTGGAACACTAATGTTAGCATAAATGCAAATAGATTTAAAAGAAGAAAAAGGGACTATTTCTAGGCTAGATGTTAACACCACTTACACAACAAAAGGCCCAAACCTCTTCTCTATGTCCATATCCACAAGAGTTTACAGTCCCAAGGAATGGTTAGACTTCGCACTTAATCTCAGTATGCAGTTAACAACAAAAACAGCTTTTTTTTTTTTCAACGAAGAACTGAACCACAGTGTTTTCTAAAATACCTGACTTCCCAAAAGGTTTAAATATTATTTGTTAAGTGCTGCCACAGAGTCCCTAGAACACAAACTGTAATGGGCACTGACGAGACAGAACACCCAACCTCTGCCGAGAGCAGCTGAGCTGCTGAAGGGGCGATCTGAGGCATACAAGGTGCAGCTCTCAGCCCCAGACCTCTCCAGACAGATGGTACAGCAAAGAGGACGTTTCCCACAGCACACTCCATGCCCTGGCACTGGCAGCCCAGCTGCTCCAGCATCTCAACAGACGCACCTGTTATTCAGAACTGTGATTCCTGCTGGCCACACAGAGCAAATGATCTTGAGAATCAAGCATCTAGACAGCCCAGCCTTTCAGGAGTCTGTATTAACACCCTAAGGTTCCTCTCTTGAGTCTAACAACTAGAATCTCCAGAGGAACTTGGATGAAGCCAGGAACAATTCACTGAGCAATTCCTCTTGCTGGAGACATGCATCCACAGCAACACAGAAGCCAGATGTCTTCCCCCTGTATTTGGAACTCTGAACCACTCTTCAAGAAAACGCTGAGCACCTTTCCTGGCTGACAGAGGCAGACACAGGGGAAGTGCTTGAACAGCCAACGATAACACCGAAAGTTTGATGTACTTGTTCATTTTTACTTTGCCCACAGCTCTCTGTCCTGGCCCCAGTCAGTTCTGTGGGCTCTTGATCCACTGAGGGCAACACCACGGCACGCTGGATACAGCACACACCAGCCTTTGTGCTGGCAGGAATGAGGCAGCCTGCAGGAAAGGGAAGCTTAAGGTGTGTATTTGTAAAGGTCTGCCCCTGCACATGAGAAAACATGGTCCAAAATATCTTCATTTTGAGGCCACTCAAAGACACAGCAAGAAGACTTTTTCCTGTTCTACCACCACAGAACAGTGAATAACTGCATCTCAGCTCAGCAGTGGTTTCTGAACAGGGTTTCCAAATTTCTAGCTCTTCAGCTGAGATTCCTCCTTCTCCAGTCTCCTGGCCAGAGTTATCAGTGTGACTTGCTTATTGCAGCAGGAAACCAGGGTCTAGGTATTATGTACAGACTGGGAATTATCCAACAGCGATTAGAAACTCAAAACCTCCACTAAGAGCTCACTATTATCAGAGTTGCAGAGCCAGCACATACGACCCTACATCAACACTGTCACCTGAAAAGCAGGTGGCACGCATCAGATGATGCTGTGAACGGCAACTGCTCCTGAAACATGGGTTTGAAGAAAACACTTTTACTCCAAGGAGTATTTCCAGAAAGGTCACGTTGCTGCTCCCAAACTGGAGTGTGTTAGGAAAGAACGAGTATTTTGCTTTATCCTTCCGTGTGTGTTGAGGTGCTGGAAACAACCAGACCTACCTGCTCTAAGCAGAAACTACTCTAAGATACTCATCTTCCACACTTTTAGCCCTAGCTGGCCAACCCTGAGGGAACAATCCATCTCTGCACTCACCTTTGCAGCTGCAGTGGCTTCAAGTTAGTCCCAGGAACAGGGATAAAAACCGCATCAGGGAAAAATCAAAACCAAACCAAAGAAACAAAAATATCCTCCCTAGAACTATCATTTTTTAAACTAAGATAGGAATAGTTTGGTTTTCAACACTACAGTTGCTCCTGTTTCACTGCTAATGAAGTTAGCAAATGAAATAAAGACCACTACACACAGAAACAATCCCCCAAAAGGGAAAAGCCCCTGCTTAATGACAGCTGAACGCTTTGGCCAACAGATTTCCAAACTGAAGTGTCGTGTCATGTCGATTTCATGCAATCTTGTCAGGCTACACTGCTGCAGAGACGTTCAGATACATATTTATATGGCAATGCTGCACACTGGTGAGCAACATCTGTTTCCAATGTGCTGTTCAGATTACCACACTCCTAATCAGGTTTGCAGCTTGTAGGCAACAATTGTTCTTTGCTCAAATGCGAGCCAGGTGGAACATCTTTAATCATATAAGATGATCCCAATCTTCAAGGAAATTTTCTGTTCTGATGTTCTTTTTTGAGACACGGGATTATAAGAGGATGAATTCCCTCTAACAACTGCAGTAATTACATGCCTTCTGCTGGTCCCTCATTTTAGGGTATTGCGGGGGTGGCCCAAGAGTGGGGCATAAGAGCTTTACGCTCCCTTGGAATTGGGAACATACTGCCACCATCATTTCATAACAATTTGCCACATGTCATCCCAAGGATTACCGGCGGCCTGCAACTAAATCTGCACCAGTTCTCTGACAACAGCCAGGGCAGCAGCTGCTCAACACTGTAATGGATTTACATGTCTCATCACCTCTATTTTCAAGAGCAACAGAGCAACACCACCACACTTGTGCCTGGCAGTTATTGCCGACATTCTTTTAAATAATTAATGCAGAGATTAAAATGCAATACAAAGAAATAGTGCAACATGCCCATGACTGCTCCAAGACGTGAAAAAACTTTTTAAATATCAGAAGATCATTTTGGAGAGAAAAAGCAGACCCTTGGCAGAGCCCAGATGCACCATTTACACCTATGGTGGGTGAACAATTGCAGGTTACTTAGGAAGTGATACCAAGAACAGCTAAAGTTTAAGATGATCTTGATACAGGGAAATACCCTGAATCTGCATTCAGCAAGCACTACAAATACCTGAAACTACAGCCAAGAAGGTACAGAGTAACATCAGCAAAACTTTCCATGAGTACAAATATTGATAAGAACTTACTCTGTCAAGGTACCTAAACCTGAAACGCTGTACAACAGCCGGATCATTGCACAGGTCTGGGCATCTTTAAACAATCAACATCAGCTGTCAAAGAAACACGAACTGTTGGCAGGAGCATTTTTCAAGTTGTAAAAGCGGCTCAAGTCTTTTTTGTTTCTTCTGGTCTAATATTAATAATTTCTTCTTAAATTCTAGCGAGCTGTCTCACTTAAAGGCCCAGACTGCACAGTGGTCCCAGGGCTCCACAGACATGGTACAGAACTTGCAATGGTTTGAAACCCTGTTAGAGGCAGTACACAAAAAATAACTGAATGAATAATCAACGCCCATGTCTGTTCCTGCCAGAACATCACACGTCTCTGCTGTGACGTGGTGCACAGCCAGCAGCACCTACTGCAGCAAGGGATTCTCAGGGATGTGTCCAAGGCTCCAGATGATTCCCATGGCACTGCTGTCTGGCACACAGCCAGCTGGTTTTCTGCAAGATCCACGCAGCTGGGACAATACACACCACAACACAAAGCTCCTCTTATTCCAAGACAAGACACCTGCAGCACCCATTTGAAGACACCACCACATCACCAAGTGTGGGAAGCCTGGAAGTCAGAAGGAAGCTACTACCGAACTGGACTTGTTTTTATTCAGTCTCTGCACAGAGAACAGGTCTGCAGTGGCTCAGAAGGGGTTACCCATGGAGGCTACAAAACCCAAGTGACCTGACCATACCTGCAGCACACATGATCTGTACCAACATTCAACACAACTGTTAATGAGATGGCCTGAACCAGAACCCTATCCCAAGATCCAAGCTAGGAGACAGCTCACAGAGATTCTCCACAGGCGTGCCAAATGCCTGAAACAGCTTCAGGCAACATTTCCCAACACCTCCACTTCGCACACAGCCCATCCATATAATTTTGACTGTTACCTCAATTCTTGTATTCCTTCTGGGAATCGCAATATTAAGCTGAGGGAAGCAAAAGGCCATCCTAGCACGGCTTTATCCCACAAATCCTTAGTGTGAATAAACGCAAGATGACCAAAGGCACCGAGTACAACTCACCAGCAAACTATACTATATTCATGACATTTCCTTCTTACATTTGAAAGCCACACAAAACATGTTTCTCCTGAGCTTCTGAAACACTTGATAGTAACCAAGGGCATTACAACACAAGCTGGTTAACACAGACTTGAATCAAAACCTTCCATTCCAAAATGCTGACCACAGGAGTTTTTTTCCACTGTCACCATCCAGTTTTGGGCATTCCGGAACCAGGATCTGTTTTCCACATGTGAATTGCCTAAGTGCCCCAGTGCTGGCTATTCAATTGTGCGGTCTTCTCTCTCTTTCATTAAGAAGTTTGCAATGTCGCATTTGTTTCTATCAGATGAAGCACTGGAATTCTTTCCCAGGGCCAAGTCTGTTTTCCAGTCATCTCAGGTCTTAGGGCACTACTATTTTCCACAAAAATTCAGGCATAAAGTAATGTGTGTAGTAAGTTTGCTTGTGAGAACGCTTTTAATAGGATACACACCAAGGGTGAGAGACATCAAGAGCTTCCACAGTGCTCCCCTATTCCCCAGATCGAGAGGAACCCAACACCCATTTCACACCCCTTTCCGTCTGTGCATGCCAAGGGACACATGTTGCTGCTGGTCCTCCATTCCCACCGGACAAGAATAAGCACAGAAGGTTTGACAGACAAGCAGCTATAGTCCATCCAGTTCCAGGTTTCTTTTCCTGGTGATCCTTGCAGCAGTGCCAGCCTGAAATGCACTCTCAGCTCCACAGAGAATATCCCAAGTGACAGCAGCCCATAGACTTTCACAGCGATGATCAAAGGTTTCCAATTCCAGCTTCTGCTGCTCCCTCGCCTCACCTTCCCAGACACACATTAACATACCTGGTGACACTTACGTTGCCCGATTACCAGCACTTGATGTTGGTAAGTCGAAAGACAACACATGATATTCATCATCTTGCAGCTCCCTCTCAGGAGGTGACAGGAATCAGTTCATTACTGAGTGAAGAGCTGCTTTCAGCAGAGAACCCTTAAGTCCCCAAAACAGGAGGAATCCTCTGGGTGACTCTACTGAGCCACAGCCCACATATACCATTTATACATCAGACCTACGAAACACCAAGGAAAGCCCAGCAGAAAAAACCCAACCTTTGAGCTGGAACTGTGGTCAACACAATAGAACACAACTTCAGTAAGAACTGTCACTTTTCAAGAAAGTCAATTTTATTTACTTTAAAGATCCTGTGTTTATAAGGTCAGCATTTCATCTCATTGTAATTCAACAAGTCAGAACTCAGTAGTCAGAGCCCTGGGCAAACAGTGCTAACAATCTCCACATTTGGCCCAAGACACGTTACAATAAGGAAATGAAGCTTCTGCTTCAACAAGATCTGAGAGTCTCTCTCGCAAATGCTGTAATTGCACTCAAAGTATTAACCCCCTGTTCCACTTGCTGAGCAGTCACCTGACCCTGGATGCCCTGAGTAAGGGACACCGGTGGTTTACTTCTCAGTTACATGTTTCACAATCACAAGGAACAAACCAGAAAGAACATGTCACACAAGAGTGTTAAGTACAAGAGGAAATCAAAATATTAGGGAGGCACATTTGCCAAGTTTGCCCCAGAAAACCCTCAGCTAGGAATTAAGTATGTCCAAGTCAACAGCTTTCTCCTTATCTTAGATGTCTTGCAACACCTCTTTTCAAGACATTACCAAGAACAGTTCAGTGGGGAACACAAACCAGCTTTTAAAAGATGAATACTCAACATTTAAAGATTTATTATATCTGATTTGTTTACTAAGTGCAATTCACAGTTAACACATAATTAACAATACCTTCCTTGAAACCAAGCCAGTATTTACTCGTTTAAATGCCAGTTACAAGTCCGTAGGAAAAAAGGCCATTGAAAAATGCACAGTTTTTTCCCGGTGCCACAGCTACCAGTTCACCATGTCTCAGCTTGGTTTTTCAGTCACGACCGAATTTCTGGGGATTTTTCCTCCCCTTAACAGAAGCAGCTCCTTTTTTTTTTAATTATGTCAAGAATGAGAGCTTGGATTCCAAGTAACAAAAATAAAGCATGTGATACAATACAGTGAGAACATTTGTTACAATCTAAAGCCATATTACAACCATCCAAAAACCAGCAACAATCAAATGCATTTCCAAGATCTCAGGTGAGGAAAGCAATAAAATAATCTCTGGACACAAGGGTATGAATACTTGGCAGGAGACTGAGTACCTGATGGTCCCCATTTTAAATGGAGTGTAAACTATTCCTGTTTGTTTTGCATGTGAATTCAGGCTCACCTATAAGTCAAAGCAACCTCTGGAATGAACATGCCAGGGAAAACCCTTCCAAACAGCACCTATAGAGCAAACCCTTCTTCACTTAAATGGCTTTCACAAGGCACTGAACTACTGAACATGAACAAGGTGACAGAAAGCGAACTTGTCCTGAGTGAGCAGAACAAAAACACAAACTAAGAACACAGTCCTAGACCAAGCAGAATGAATTCAGGTCTAGGGACAGGAAGCAGCCATGGGCACAGAGGGATTTTTATCAAGGCTTTGCAGAACACTACAGCATTACTCTGTCCACCCTTCACCACGTGGAGCACTCGTGAGCACTGTGCAGCCCTAGCAGAGCACCTCGAAGAACGCAAAATCAAAGTGAAAGAAAACACAGATACTAACTTAGGTTGACCCCAGCTGATTTATTTTAAGGCATGTTACCTGAGCTTTTGAGCTTCCATAAGAACAGTCTTAACAAGTCATACTAAGGCACCTTTATCACACAAGAACTCACAACAAAACCGAAGTGGCTTCAGAAGTGACTGATGCTCCTTTTACCATGCAACTACCACACAGGCTTTACTTTGTCAGAGGTACCAAAATAAATGCTAAAGTGCTGATCAACCAAATGTTGAAACTGTGGCTTAAGTTGCAGGATGATGCAGTTTCGCACTCACAATGCCCACATAACACATTATTTTTACTTCCCTTCAAGGTAAACATAGTCAAAGCTGAACTGAAAAGCAATAATGAATGCCCACCCTCCCCATGTACAGAAAATATAAAATGTTTGGGTTTGAGTCAACTTGTACCAAAACTGTGCATTAAATGCGTAGACGTTTACTGTCTTCACTTGGCTGGAGAAACTACAGAAACTGTGTGAGTCAGAAGCAGACTTCAAGGAAGTAACAAAATTTGGCCTTAGCAAGGAATTTGCCTTCAGCAAAAGCACTTGTGGTTCTGCCCAGGTGATGCCCATTGCACTGGCCCGGCAGAACCACACCCTACACAATCTGTCCCAAGGCTCCACAGGCACCAGGCGATGGATGCACAAGTGGTTTTAATTGGAGGCAATGAACACACTAACACATCCCTTCAACCCATGTGCTGTTAGGAGGCAGCGGAGCCCTTTGCCATTCTTTGGTCACTGAACTGCTGTGCACACTTTAGCAGATACATACACCTATGTGTATGTATGCATACAGCTACAAGGTAATCATGTCACAGATGGAACTTGCCTTGCTGAGAAATGAAAGGAACAGAACCAAAGGGATCTTCAGGAGGACTTGTCTGTGGAGCAGCATGTGGCTCCACACTCTTATCTGAAGATGCTCTCCTGTCCACCAGCCTGTCTGTGAAAAACAAAATGAAACAGAACAAAAAATAACGTAAAATAAAATAAAAATGGCAGGACTTACACCTATGCAAAGCTATGCACTGTACAGGGTGAGACAGGAATATATTCTCTGGAAGGGGGTTCTGACAAAGAAAGGCTTGTAGGAAGCACAGCTCTTGCCTGTACAGTTGGTCCGGGCATCTCCTTCCTACTGCACAGACTGGCAAGGAGACAGACAGAGTGCCTGAGAGGTTCTGCACCCACACCTGTCCCTGCTGGAGCACCAGGGTGATCCTGAGCCTAACAACAGTCTTTGTGCAATGCTATGAAAGTCGGGCTGGGGTTTTTTTCCCAGTGAAAAAGGAGACTCGCTTTCTTGGCTCCCAGTTTTGCACAGATGATTAAGTGGTTACAGGAGCTGTTTAAGAAACCTACTTCTTCATAATGCTGTCAGAAATGCAGCATCAGATGTCACTTCTGGCCCATCAGTAACTGATGATCAAAGCAACACCAACAACAGAGAAACAACAAGAGCTAGGAGCTCCAACCTGTCACTCCAATGCACAGCTCTCCACAAAGGTGCTCAGTTCAGAAATCCATCCAATTGCACATGACCTTTTCCTGCAACCAGCATCATTCTAGTAGGAAAACACTCACAAGTATAAGCAATGTATTCTGTCATAGGAATTGGATCCCCTTTTGCAAGAGAAGTAATTAATCACCCCAGCAGAACCCATCACTGCCCACACTGACATTAAGCCCCTCAACACACGAAATGTGATGGTAATACCAGCCTGAATAATTGTGATATCTTCATCCTCTAACGACGGCTGTGTATATTTACTTAGGTGTTACTGTCAAACATGTAAGCTTTAAAAATATTTGCCAGATTTAGAAACGTCTTTAACTTATGTATAAAGCATCAGGTCAACAATACAAACTAGGCTTCTGAAAAGAGAAAGGAAGGATTCATGTTTTCAACACTACTCAGCACCACATAAAGTTACACACCACTGTATTTGAGTTATAAAGTACAGGACAGCAGTTGGCTTTAGTAACAGAAAAATAGAACCACCGATCAAATTACATCTGCAATTCTCTTTTTTCTAGATGGCAAAAAAGTTACTTAGTACTCAACAGACTTTTTCCCTCCTAAGAGATAACCTACATCTAAAGCAAACTCAGCCTTCAACCTTAATGCCTAAGGAAATTCCAGTAAGTATTACGCAGTCAAAGACGATTTTATAGATACAAGACTTAATTTTACAATAAATCTCCTGATGTCTCATTATTCCAGCCAAGCCTGAGAAAGTACCAGTGGACAACATGAAGTATAATTATTTCTGCTTTGACTGCATCAAAGGCATTAACACTGCCACATATGCTCACATGATCTTAGGCAAAACACTCTCAGTATCAAAAAGCGAAGTTAAAAGGTCTCTGAAGGTTGTGAGGGGTGCATCTACATGCACACACAGACACAAACTACCAGTGCTCCCCCTCCTCTGGGGGACACCAAGCCCCAGGAGCTCAGAGCAGCTGTAAGGCAGCCCACCCATACAGACAAGGCTGCCATCTAGTGTGCTGCTGGCAAGGGAGTAACTCGGGGTTATTTCTGCATTTTCTCTACATGAGTGACTAAAATCCCTAATGCTGGTTACTACTGAGCAGAGCTGTGCTGTGGAGTTTAGTTTACTTTTCAGATACAGCATATCAAGTGTGTTATCATGCCCAGCTCTCCTGTGCACTGAATTAACCTTGAAGACCTGAGCCCAAAACGCGCCTTGGTTATAATCTTCTTTGGTACTTGCATTTCTTCAAAACTTGTGAGTTAACCAAATCGATCTTCCCAAACTTACACAAGTACTGCCAGCAGTCCAGCAGTTACAGATTCTGGAAGTGGACAGTGTGGTGCTGACCTCTGGTTCAAACTAACCTGCTCCAGATTCACGAGTGCGTTATTTCAAAAGACTTAGGGCTGCACTTGGAAGGAGCATGCTTACAGATATTCAATTCTACTGCTGAATCAAATTCTTAATTTGGATTTGGAAGGAATGCTCAATTTCACGTGGCACATTAGCCATTCTTCCCAGCTAGCAGTGAAACATGTGACTGTAAAATGTGTGCAGGCTACGTTCCCATCTCAAAAACAGGAGCCTGCTTCGGCCCACACAGGATACAAGGGAAAACTATCAACCAGAGTTTCACAAACAAGCCCACCCAGTCGCTTTCCTAAAGGATTAACAGGTAATGTGCACATCCAGTAAGAAAAATACTCAACTGAAGGCAAAGGTAGTTTTTTAAGTTACTCGAAATTCAACTTTACTGTACTTTTAATTGCAAGAAACTTGCTGATAGGCAGCCAAGCATACACAATCTGTTTTTTAACATTGTCACATCTTCCAAGTCCCACTAATAAATCTGATCTCAACAAAACCAGTTACAGGAAGAGCAACTAACAAGCAGGTGTTCAGCAATTAAGAACATAAAGTAATTCCAAGTAAAAACCATGGAGATAACTGACTTCACGAGGAAAAAGTTTATTCAACTATTGCCGTATCAGTACAATAAAGCAGCCCTTACATGTAGCCACTCAAAAAGGACAGTACAAAACATTAACATAATGTAATAGATCACTTTTCTTTCAGGCATTTTCAAAGGACATATCAGACCCACAGAATCTTCTGCTCTGGTGTGCAAGAAAAAAGCTGGAAAGGAATAAAGCAAGCAGCCAAAATTCTCTTCCCATCTGACAACATACCTCTGCTGTTGAGAGCCTCTTGGCAGTGAAGGTGACACAAGCAGTGTAGAACAGCTAAGGTATTACCATTTCTGCAGTAATTGAGCCAGTAACTACCAGTTTCACACAGTGAGTTCCTACTGCACACGTTTTCAAAAAGGAGAAGGAAAGGAAGACAGGCCCAACTGTGCCCTCAAATGCTCAGAAAGAAGGTTCTGTACACAGCCTGCACAGTCCTTGGACAAGCAGGACCTGGTGGAACTGCTGAGCAACCACAGAGCCCTCATTTACTGGGAAGCAAAGTAAGCCTTCAAGCGTCCCTTACTTGATCTTAGCAGGTCAAACTCTCTGTCCAGCAGCTCCTCCTCTGTCAACTTGGAAAAATTGTCCTCTCCAAACGGGTTCCAACCTGACATATCAGGTGGGTTACTGACGTTCTGCTTTGGGTAACTGGCAATCGCTTCAGCATCAGGAATACCTGACCTGTAGAGTCAGTTCAAGGAAGCAAATAAAGAGAAACATGACAAGATTGGTTACTAGGGTCAAAATCTGAGACATGCTTCATGATGCCAAGTCCTACACCCAAGCAGCACACATGCATTAAGAGCTCATCCCAAAAAATCGGAAGGCCAATTTAAGGGAAGCCTAGTAGGAACCTATATAAATATATAACCTGGTTTCTAACATCAGTGAAGCTGGACAAATCTGTAGGTTTTTTATTTTTAAATCAGAAAGGAAGGGAGTTTTTTAATTACATACACTGTTGTTCAGAAGAATTCATGAGAAAGCCATCATTTATTGCCATTTATTAAGCAAAGGCAGGTCCAAGAGCCACTGCTGAGGGACCCCATCTCTTCTGAGGTGTACATCATGTTAAATACTCAGGTCACACCTCTGAGCACAGGAGTTAGCAGCCCCAGCACACCAATGCCAAGTACAAAGCTGCTCTTAATAGGGTGTTTGAAATTCCTTTCAGATGCAGATAACCTCATTCAACATAGGCTACTGACCATCCCAAGCAAAGCGGTTAGCAGTCAGTTCCTGGAGTAAGTCCATGAACAAGAAATACTGGAAGACGGAAAGAAATTGTACCAGGCTCATCTGTCAACAAACTGTCTCACTTTGCTCCCAAAAGATCCTTTACCACTGAACACCCACTGTCCAACTGCTCTAAGTAATCTCTTACTATCAAAACAAGTAATTTCTGAGGAAAGGATTCGGCAGTGCTAACGACAATTTGTAATGCAAATCACGAGTAACCCCCGGGCTCACCTGAGCCACAATTCTCACCTGTTTGTAGGGTAGGGAGGATCTGCCACTGTTCCACCATGCACTGGGAGTGACCTGGGGTAGGAGATTAAGACCGGTGCAAAGTCTTGCGGAGAAGTGATATATTCAGGGGACTGCACCTGCTGTGCCCGCTGCTGAGCCAGCATCTGCTGCTGCAGGAGAGCCTGCTGGTACTGCTGCACCTGGGGAAATTGGGGCTGTGTTACCAGAACACACACGGGCTGCCTCAATCTCTTCTGCTAAGTAGCAGCGCCGCTCTTGCAGCCGAACACCCACACCACCATCACCCTGCAGAACACACGGGCGCAGAGAAACTGCTCCAACAGGTCAGTGAGACTGGTTTTCTTTTCCAGTATATTGCCACTTAGGTTTTTGTAATTATTGCTACTCAGCTATACTGCTACTGCAGCACTGCTAATTGCATTTTCATCATACCCTATTCTTAAATCTTAATACAAGATCTCAGGACAATTTCTCCTGGTTTTTAAAAAACAGATTCTGGCAGTTAACTCTCTTGCTTTTCAAGTAAGAACTGGACATCACTGTCTTCTGTCACTTTGTCAGGTAACATGTATTTGTTGCTGTAGCCAGTACTGGAAACTCTAACCGAGTATATTTCAAATAAGCACAGAGCTTCTTATGAAACTCCGGATAGATCCCATCCTATTATTAATACACAAGTGCAACTCCAGACAAGCTTTCATAACCTCGTTTCCCACCAACAAAATATAATTTTAGATGCCAAACTGCACACTATTTACCATGCCCAGAGCACAGTACAACTAGCCAGGCACTTCTCTTCCTGCATCTACACAAGAGATTTACAAGCACAGGCCATATTTTAAGACTGTACCATCTCTGTGACATACCATGGCAGGATGATACTGTGACTGGGCAGGTTGCTGCTGGTACACAGACTGCAGCAACAGCTGCTGCTGGACCATCTGCTGGTGCACTGCTTGGTGATACTGGAAAGACAAAAAAGAGCTTTAAAAAGTCACGATGCCCCTTCAGAAATGAGCAGATATTTTAATTAATGCTTCTTCTGACTACCACATCTATGACTTCACAGCATTTTTCTATTAAGATATCACATAATCAAGAACCAGCTTGCAATTCAGTCACTGCATTTTAATCACTCTGTTTGGAAGCTTTTTCCTTCCCCCACTCCCCAGCCAATTCTTAACAACAACAAAAAAAATCAGACTACATATTCAGTACTGGTGCACGTACAACCATCTACTGCAAGCACAACATCATCACCCATAATCACTCCTAACGCTTATCCCAAGCTCCTTTACACATAGGTAAAGCCTTTATTTAAGTCACACAGTGGTGATGCAAAGCAAGATGGAGTTCAGGGTCACACCGCAAGAACAACGCAGCTCAAGGCAAGCAACTTTGTAGGAAAAACATGACAGGGCTTGTGAAGGGACAAAGCAATAGTAAGAAGGGACATAAGTTCTTTTAGCTGGAAAAGTACAGGCAGCAACAGCAGAAGTGTGGAACTGGGACATGATTCCAAGCGTTATTAACACCTGCAATATGTCTCAGACACTTGTCTAACAGATCTGACTGTACCTGCTGGATATAAGTGTCCTGCACGGCAGGCTGGTGCTGTTGGTGCTGCAAGTGGTGCAGCTGCTGCAGTCTCCAGTCTCCCTGCTGCAGCTGCTGGAGCACCCTGTGCTGCTGTGGGGTGGTCCCTTGGGACTGTGAGATGTCTTGTCCGTTCCCTGGTCGCGTGGTTCCTGTGACAGAGAACACTGCTGACATCCAGACCCCTTGGCTTCAGCCAAAGCTCTCCCTGGCAGTTTGGCACCTCAAGCTGACACTGTCTGTGAACTTCTCTTCCCAGTCTGACAACCAGGACACCTGGCAGATACCATGTTTACTTCTTTAAAAGTAATTCCAGGCCTGCAAATGAACCATTTCTACCTGCAAGATGCTGGAAGTTTCCTCTGGTCTCATGACAGCAAGTGGGTTCCAAAGTTCTGCTTTACTGACACTTAAGTCACACACTGCAGGATCTCAAACCCTTACCTCAGAGCATACAGCTTCTGTATGCATTCAACACAGATGTATTTTGCATTTTTTTCCCTGAGGAAAGTATCATCTCACCCATCAAACTCCCTTAAAACAGAACACCTGATTAATTTCGTCATTCAATTGCTTTTGCAACCTTTTAAGCAACAGTTAGTACCATAAATTTCTTTCTTGCACAATGTACTTTATATTCGTGAAGCGCCCAGGAATGATCTGTTCCTTGTCATAACAGAAAAAGCTTTTCAAGTTGGATATTATGTGGATCCCACCTAGTAAAAAGTACTTACACCTGGGACACAAACTTTCTCAGCGGCCTTTTGATACTTTTCCAATACCATCCCTGAAGCTGCTCTTGTTTTTCTGCAGCAGACACGTAACAGCATGAAGTGCAATTACAAAGTGTTCTAGGTATAAATGTCAACTATTTAAGTGAATATTTATCAGAGCCATAATTCTTTCTGAATGAGAAAAAGAACCAGAATTTTTCAAAAACCCATTTAACCTGACTGAGTCTCCCCTAACTCCTCCTGCACTCGTAGTGCCATGTGGGATGAATCTGTCAGTCATAAGAAAAGTGACTTGCTTCCAGCCTACAAATACCACCACCATCTTGGTGCTACCTCAGGACTTCATGAGGCACAGGAGAATATTTTTCCTACTACAAAACACCCAGTTTGATACAGAAGGGCTCTGTAGTTTTTGTGAATTATTTGCAAGTCAAAACAAGCATGAACTTCTGTCTGCAGTGGGCAAGTTAATTCAGAAACCAGTGCTAAGCACAATGAAAAAAATCCTTCACTTCTCAATCTGCATTTAGTTTTTGTGGCACCTCAAATTCACACTTCACACATTTAGAGTCTTTCAGAAATGATGAAGATTTGGTTTTTGGTATATAAAAACATAAGACAGATTAAAACTGAGTTTTTAAATGTTATCCCTAGTAGAGCAAGAAGAATAAAGGCACAGTTGCTTCTTTGTTTATTTTGGACCATCCTTAGACTTTCAGTTACCTTTTTGCCCACGATTACCGAAATCCCCAGGAACTTGTACTTTGACAGGAGTTGCTGAGTTCTGGATCACCAGCACACCGGAAGGGGCAGTGCTTGAATTGGCCTTTGGTCTTTGTCGTGGTGCAATTGAGGTTTCTGTTGGTCCAACAGCATCTGTTATTCTGAAAGGGCAATTTTTCCCGTATGAGATACTTGATGAAAAGACAACAATTTCTACTTCAAATTATACACGGTACATCTCTTAATAGCTCAGTTATGTCTTAATCATGTGCTACTCTACTTCTGCACTGCACGTAAACATCTGAAAATTCGCTTCCTAAAACTCCAGTCCTGTGCATGAGTCCACAACCCTGTGACGAGAAACATGACTACTGTTCATATGTACAAGAAATAAGAGAAAGGAACACCATACGTGTTAGCTCAAATTATTTCTACTTACACTGATTTCTTATGTTTTTGTTTTTATTTTTTGCAAACAGAGCTGATAATTACAGCTGAATAGAAAAATATCTGAGTCACATGTGCTGGTAGATTCGAACACCTTTCATTAACAAGAAATGAAAGGGTAAAGGATTTATCCAGCATCAGCCTTAAGTGCATACACACTATATCATAGGAGAAATCAGAAGCATGAAGAAGAATTTCCAAGGTTTTGGGTTTGTTTTTACTAGTAAGAACAAAAAAGTTAGTATTTTTCCATAAAAAATTGAATTTGTCAAAAACAAATAACAAAACCCATTTACGTTCAAAATATCACGCTCACGGTTTCGCTCCTGGGATTCTCAATATAATGAAAAAAGCAAAGGAGTGGAATCCAAACAGAGACTTAAAGCTCTTAGAAATGCAGTTTATCTAGTGACTTCTTTTACTGAGGTAATATTTCATTTATTAACAAGACTATGAAAACAGGTTTTAAACAAACATGTAGCTCAGTAACACCAGGAGAAGGAAAATGTAAAGTCACATCTTCTGCTCACCTTGCTTTTATTTGGCTTTTTCTAGCAGCTGCCTCACTAGCTGTCATGGGTTCAGGAAGAGTTGAAGGGACAGGAGAATTCTTGGGAAAAATAAATTTGAATAAATTAAAAAACCAAAATCCTGAAAGAAAAAAATTCATTACATATCGAAGAGGAATACTTGGATTCAAGACCTCCACATTACAAGGCTTCATGCAGAACTCACAGCTGTAACAAAAACGGTTTTATCTTAACAGTATCTCTATATCCTCTCAATCTGTTGCAGAAGTAAAGCGGAACCTGACAGGTCTGACTGTTTTGCCAGCTACTTCACTTCATTCACACTACCAACTATCAACAATAAAGTACAACATGTTCTGCAAGGGCTTTTGTGTGACTGCACAGAGACCTACCTCAGCCTAAAGTTCCACAACTAAAGCAAAGCCCAATCTTTGGACGAAACTGTTCTTAGCACACTTGGCTCTTCAACCAGAAGACAAATTCCAGAAAACCATGCAGAACCAAAGCGTCTACAGGCTTTTATCTTACGCCCAACCTCAATTACATTCCTGAATGAACTCCACACCACCTGGATTGTTTTATAAGGAATATGGCAGCTGGGGGCAAAGAAGGAAACCCATCATCTCTAATGACAAATGGACGTAAGGAATGCAAACCTAAATCTGGTCACAAATAATAGAGACAGTTAACTATCAAGTATTTCAAGACTTCTGGGTTTATTTTAGTTTGTGTTTCCAAAAGGCAACACTCAAATTTACGGAGCACCTCCTTCTGCAGTGATAAAGGAAAAAAGGAATTCAAAGGGATCTCAAAAAGATCACTCGTCTGCCTCTGAAGACAGATCACTACAACTGATACCTGTTGCAAACCCAATTTCAGATGGATTTTTCCTGATACTCGTCTTGTGAACCACTTTATAATACTCAACATTAGCTAAGCATCCCCAAATTCTATTGCACAGTAATTACACCTGTGAAGCAAGTGATCTTGGAGACCAAGCTCAGATCTCCATGGAAAGCAAGGGTAAGAATGCAGGCTGACCCAAGTACTGTTGTGTTTGCTCTCCAACTCACTGGAGCCCTTCCAACAGACTAACACAATTGCTAAGGATGATTAAAAGAAGGGGTTTATGCAGCGCAAACAACACACGCTCTTGACACTCCATTTATAACATTAAGCCTTCTACTGTCAACAGGGTTAACATCTGTCTATTTCATATTGATTGTATTAAGAGATTGCTAATGGCTAAAAGCCTAAGCCAGGTATTGGTGCAGCATCAATATAGTTCATGAAGCTGTGCCCTCAAAATTAAGAGCATATTTTGTTTATAGAGAGCTCATACTGCAAGTACACAACATCAGCTTGACATGGTCTCTGCTGTGTTTTACGTTTACAAACCAGGCATATGACATAATTGACGTGATCTCTCAGCTAATCTGATGGACTTCCCAATGCTATGTATATAACACACTGAAAATACTGAAGGAATTCAAGAGTACTTACATTAATATTAGACACTGGACAATCCTTTTTGGCAATTTTAAAGGCAAAGTAAGATACTTGAAAAATATCAGGTCTCTGTTCTTGATCTGGTTCAAGCATATATCCTGCAAAAATTGATAAAGACTTATCACTGCTAGATCTCAGAAAGCCTGTTGAGACAGCATGCTATCAGCAAAGAGAAATTCAGCAGTTCTACCAAATCAGCTTACCACCAAAGAGTCATTTGCACTGTTATCTTGGGTTCAGAGTATTTTCTTTTTTAATACTTTTTGTCAAGTCAAATAGTTTACAGGGTCAAAACCAACTGTAGAGCATGTATGCTGCTTGATATGCTGACACTCAGCTGTGCAAAAGGCAGCTACACTGAAGTAGGAATTAGTAACTGCAGAGAGAAACACAAAACCAACTCACAGTACTAACATTTTCCAGGGTTAATACAAAACTCAATGTAGCTAAAAGGAGTTTGACAGATCCTACTGCATCATGCTAAGGTTTATAATTTTTTGTCTGTAGGTTTCATTAACTATGAACAATCTTGCATATAAAAAAATACAGTTTCATGAATAAAAGGACTTTTCCCTGACAAGACACACAACTCCTGATGTACCCTCTCAAACATTTGCTTCCCAAATTAAAAGGTCTGGTGTTTTTCCAAGAAATCAAAGTTACTTGATATGGTCTCCAATATAACACAATACAAATAATGAGGCAATCTTGCCTAGATAACCAGAGAACCTAAATAAACAGTAAAATACGCTTTCTAAAAAATCCTAAGCCTCTAAAAATGTTCTGCTGTGAAGTAATGAACAACCTATGAAAATATAACTTCTCACTTTTGATGAGCAAAGTGAACTACACTTGCACAACTGCTCAGTAGTACAGCCAACCTTACACATCATTTTACAAGAAATCCTCAATAGGTTGAAAAAATAATTTTAGACAGATTCTAGAATTTTACACAAAACCATTATTACATGTTCTGTACAGTTCACTGCAAGCTTAATTTTTAATAGATTTTAAAAAATAACAGATTCCAACACCATGACATGGAAGCAGAAGACTCATTGAAGTGACTCCCGCCACTTGACTCTGAAATGTTAAATTCATAGGCTGGATCATGTTCAGCTTGTTCCTCCCCAGACCCTGCCTTGTAAAAGAGCAGAGAGGAAGCCACAGCTCCTGAAATACCTTTTATGACCAACTGCAGCTTTTCATGGCTTCCACTCCAAATGGAAAGAAGGGGAGTTTACATAGGGACATTCTGCCCCACCCACATATATTCCATGTCACTATTGCTCATCTTGGCACAGCAGTTCATTGAATTAAAAAACCTGCATTCAGACATAGGAGAAAGGACTAAAATCCATACTCTTCTAAAAAAAAGAGTAACACTATGATGGAGAAAAGTACTTAAGTTATTTGAAAATTTGTCTCATTTTGTCAGTACTGGCAGAAGGCAAGTGCTCACCATCATAACTGCTGTTTCTCAGTTAAGAATGTGCGGACTCAAAAAAGTGCTTTGGATTTGGTACTGCCTATTACACAGAAGTATCAACTACATGGTCAACACACCCCTAACTTAAAGTACTAAGAGCTCCTACTCGAACCTTTTGAATTTTTCATATTCTGTCCATCTCACTCTTTCAAGTGAGCCCACTTTACGTTGAAAACAAAGACAATACTGATGGTTACTGTAAATATTAGCTCCCACATCTCTGTGCCTGGGTAACGGATGATTCACAAGCCTCAGAGTTGCTTCTTGTCCAAAATCTTCCTCCATACACTTCTCCAGAATGTATGCCAAACTTTCGCCAGAGTTCAGGTCCGACACTTGGGGTTGCACAAAATTTTCCTGATTTTTGTTCCAGTATAAATCATGGAACTACTGTAAAATTATCCCCACCGCAATTAATCTCAGCACACTGACGTTGCTATGCTAAAGCTGCACTTCAGATTCAACTAAGCACAACTGTCCAACTCCGACAGAAAATACTGTCAACAGTCTGACATTCCACAGAAAATACACACTTCAGAGCAAAAAGGAAGTATGAATAAACAAAGCTAAATAATAAATACAAGCACTCTTTGCATTCCTCCTATTCCTTTGGGGTTTATGGACACCTAAGGGAAAAAAAAATCATCCTTGAGTCCCAGAGAAACCAAAAGGTTCCTTGAGCTTCACCAATGCTCTTGGGGAGTTGAGAGGCACAGTTGAATGTGGCAGGTCTTCACACTGATGGCGCTCAGCAGCACTTGCTGTGCTTTCCTGGCTTTATGAGATGGAAGAGTTGCTGCAGTGCCTGTGTACTTACTTATCAAGCAGTGAAGGCTGTGAGAGTATCGCGAGCCGTCCGGGATAGTAAAGCTTCCGTCGCAAATGGCAACCTGACTTTCTCCAAAGGGAAGTGAAAAGAAGCAGAGCTTATAGAGCAAGCAGCCCAGTGCCTGTGAAAGACAAACACAGGCCCTGTGAAAGGATGAGAGCAAGCCCCTTGCCACAACAGGGCAGCACCAACAAGACGCTGCACTCTGGCTACAGCGAGTGCTCACACGCCATGTAGGAGCTGCACTTCGGAACACAGCTGATGTGCTGAGCTGATGGATCAAAAGCAGTTTTAACAACTCTTGCTCTTCCACAGATTCCTGTAGCAGACCAAGTACAAACCAGAGCATAGCAGGAGCTGCATTCTCAGTGTCGTATCACCCAGAGACATCACAACTCTTTGCACTGAATTACGTATTTATTTTCTTCTCGGCACATCAACTAATAAAAAGCACCTTTCTTGACCATGCTGCCAACAGGTTTCCATGAGAAATCACTAGGGACTATCAACCAGAAACTACAGCCAACAAAAGAAGAGAAGTCCTAAATTACATTCCCCTTCCTTTAAATTAAAAGCAAAAAAAAAAAATCAAATGTGGGATTCATTATATTTACAAAAAATGTAACTACCCAAGATATCTCTACTGTTCTGTGTTCTATAGCTGCCCAGTGTATTTCATTTTGCAATAATTAACTTTCCAGTCAGTCAATGGCAGTTTTAATTCCCCCTCCTTAACCAGTCCCATATATCATACTACCCGATTTTTTCTTACCCAGATATCTGCCTTGGTAGTAATTGGCTTTCCTCCATACAGACTGATCATCTCAGGAGCTCTGTATGATAGTGTTGTGTACCTAGCAATATAAAATAGAGAGGACATAGTTGAAAACCTTGCCTCAGAACTGAGAGGGTGTTTTCCCCATCCGCCATGCACACACCAATCACACGAGTTTCAGACATGTGCCTGGAATTGTCTTGCTCGATCCAAGTCATTACTGCATTTGCAGCACCAGAAATAATATCTGGAGTAGCAATATTAACTATCATACACAAGAATAAGTATTAAGTCAGGTAATGTTTGCTTTTAGTGCTATTTCCCCAAAAGCACGGACTTTTGCCAGAGTGACTGTGCATACGCAGCCAGTCATCTGGGAGGGGTAACTGCAGAGTCCTACAAGGGCTCTCCCTTATCGCACACTGAAACATACAGAACGCAGATTTCAAAACACTAACATCTCAAAACAACTGTTTTCAAATTCAATTCAATTTCAAATTCAAATGGTAGTTCAAATACTTCAGAGCTGGAAAAAACCTGTATCACTTCACGACTTGAAAACAAGCAGCCCATATGTAACCTTCTGCAGTAGCTAGCCCAGAGGTGCAAAACCAAAGTAATACATGCTTTCAAGAGTGTGTCTAAGAAAAGGTGAAATATTTTTCTGATCAGTCCTAGGAAAATGAACATGGACCATGCTCTGTAAATGAGACTCTATATAAATCCATTGCAATGCTTATTTACATCAGTTGTTATCTTAGCAAGTATTTGCTTAGCAGTATTAAAACAGCACAAATCAAAAACATCCAACTCCTAAAATGACCAGGAGCCAGACATATATTTTTGAACAATTTAATTACAGAACAGCATGCTTTTTTCCAACAGTTTTATTTTTAAGAATCTCGCATTTGAAAAACAATCTGTGAGTAAATGGAGGAAATCTTATCAAATAGTTCCAGTCTTTTACTACATTTACGCCAAAATTAAATCAAGATCAGCCATTCATTTCAATTCATCAATGATACATGCACACTGCACTATAATACATGGAGTTTCCGGGCTGCACAGTCATTGCTTATGACATGTCACCTAAAAGTAAACTTACTTTTTAATTTCTTCTTCAACCATATTAACACCATCTCTTTGAGGGTTCAGGTATTTGTTAGTGGCACTGCCAAAATCACAGAGAACATAGTTGCCATTATCATTTAACAATAGATTCTCCACCTTGAAAGGAAATCAACACACACAAAAAGTAGGTTAATATAATAGCATTCATTTCCAGGTAAAGTGTTACTACATATTCTGACACACAAGCACGAAGTCCTCACAAAAATCAACTGCTAAACTTAGTTTTAACAATAAATGATGTCCTATGGTTAATGTCTGTTTATAGACCCACCAACAGCAAGCTCCCAACTACAAGTCTCCTAGGGAAACCTCCCCTATATCCTCAACCCTTTCCAAGCACATCACTGATTTTAGCCTGGATTTTCTTACGGTGAAGTTCATACCTTCAGATCTCGGTGAACTATAGGTGTTTTGCACTGATGCAACCTGGCAACAGCTTCACAGGTGTCGCAAAATATTCTCATTACTTCTGACTCAGTGAAGCCTGTCTGCAGACGCTGGTTCATCTGGTTCACAACTTGCCCAGCTAAGGAAACAGGAGACATTGCTTTCAAGTAATTCCTATCAGGTACAGAAGTAAAAACTTACTTACATGCATTAAATCCACAAATAAAATGCAAGAAAGTTTTCCACAGTTACTGTATTCGAACAAAACAAACCTGGTTTTCCAACTGCACACTCTTGTATCACCCTAAACAGATAAATTGTTGGCGCAAATGAAAACAATCCAGTCCCTATGGCTGAAACATGCTTGAAACCAACTGCTGCAAACACAAAAAAGCATCCATCACACCAATATGTCACCTCAAAACTGTCTCTTGCATTAGGATCCATAACCCAAACTCTGTCAACCGAGTTCATGAATTCACTCTCTAGACACCCTCTCTGTCTTTCTGGAAGACAAAGGAGGAAGAAAGGGGAGACAGGGAAGGGGGGAAAAAAAGCCCTGAACTTCCTCCAAGGAAGAAGACCGCCCTTTCCCTCTTCATAGGTTTCTTTTAAGATTGGGAATCAATACTTCCCTGTTTCTTGCAGTAATTTTACCAGACAACACTAGGCTCTTCCTACCACAATGCCCACTGCACACAGAGACTAAGGAGGACTCCTGCAGAGATGTAGCAGGGCCTTGGTTGGCATTCTGTCAAACAAGGATGCTTGGAACACAGAAAGCCTAACACCGTCAAGTGACCTGACAGCTGTCATCCACGGGGCTATTTACCAGGATCATTAGGGAAAGAGTACTACTAACAGGGAGTCAGAAGTGAGTTCCCACAAAGGCACAGAAATTCACCCACAAAAGCAGGGTAAAGGCCAAAACTGTGGCCATTGGTTTTCAAGTTTTCCTTATTCCATTCCCCAAAATGTACATTAAGGTTGTTTCTGGCTCCTTATGGTACAGACTGCACAAGCTGTAATGCTTACTGCTTCTACTGCAAATATAACCCACATACACCTCAGCTCCAAATATTCTTCACGCAGTACAGACCACGGGATGGCTTCTTTCTAGGCTCCAAGTATTTGCTTTGTAGTTGCAGCACTTGTTCCACTATCACCACTTACTTGGGTTAACCACCATCTCATACTGTGAGGCCAGCACCCAATCTCCCTAGATTTTAGACAAACTTCACTTCAAGTTAAACTGATTGGCAAGTTTATTCCATACATATGGGACGCGGGGGAAAAAAACACCCAAAACAGACAGTCCCTGACTTAGATACTGTTTGAAACAAAGTTACATTGTGAAGCAGGAACACAGGGCTAACATTTTCTTGGACAGCACTATCAACCTTAACTTTACTATGCCTGTTTGCAGCAAATCACCTGTCAGGTAAAGCTTCTTCAGTGTTGTCATCTAAAAAATAGCGAAGGGAGAAGAGTGGTGAAAATTTGCCCATCTTTCCTGTCGAGTTATGTTCCAGGTACATGTTGCTTAGCACCACCAGCAGAACAGCACAACTGCACTTCATACGTAGAGAATTAATTTCCCTGTTTGCAACCACACTTAATTACACAGCTTTGCAAAACTTATATTTTGCCCAGTGCCTAAGTAGCAATGCCAACAGAAAAGTGAAATGAACTACCTGGATTCCAGCTGCAACATGCACATGTTAACCTCCCATATTAAAAGAACAGTTTTAAGTGAAATCACAGGTGACAGTACAAACATTTTCCTCTGGAAACCTAGGAGGTGACTCTTACCTCGACAGTACTCCATGAGGATGAGCACCTCCCAAACGTTATCACTTAGCAAGTTGACAGCACAGTCCAAATAGCTCACAATGTTCTTGTGCCCAGATAACTCTTTCTGAAAAAGAAAACGCATATTACACTTCAGTACTGAGAAAATTAAGAGAGATTTTCAGTTGCCACTGCAGCACTGCAAAAAATTCCTTTTGCTTGGGAACCAGACGTACTGACCAAACTGACTGTGGTATCAAATACATATTTGAGTGATTCCTTCAGAAATTATTCATGCACCAATCCTAAAGCCAGCATTAATTTCTGGAAGTACTGGTGGAAAATCAGGACCACAGGACCAAAAGCAAGAGTTGTCTAGAAACACCGGAGAGGCATTTGATGTGTGTACACTACGAACTGACACATTCTCCAGTTCCAAACAAAGGCCTTCTTACCATAATGGTGATTTCTCTCTTGCAGACATTGAGGTCCGGCACATTATTCACGCACATTCGCTTCAGCGCGCAGCGGGTCCCGCTGGGAGTGCGGACCAGAAACACAGTTGAGAAGCCGCCTGGAGAACACAAGTACAAAAAGAAGAAGCTGCTTGAGTTTGTTGGTATTCCTCTAGGCAACATCTCTACATACTAAGGATGAACAACAAAAACTATGTCGATCATTGAGTGACAAGTAACAAACACTTCAGAAGTTAAATATTTGTTACCTCAACCCATTTCTCTTCAACCAAGTATTCATGACAAAACCATTGAAGTCTTACTATTTTCTGACAACATTACATGAATGCATTAGAAAACCATTTTCACATTCAAATGAATTCATAAAGCACAGAACAACTGTGTATTGAGAAATCAACCCTGAAGTACTTTCAGAGTCATTCAAAAACCTGAATCAAGTGAAGGTATATGAATTCCCTAAACCCACATTCTAATACACAAAAAGTAAAATATTAAGAAAAAGTCTGGAGATATACTGAAGAAGTCACGTGACTTTTCAGGCTAGCCTCAATAGCTTCCCTGAGCCCCACACAACGCAAGCAATCAGGCCTAAAGAAGTGTTTTTATTTAAACCACACTGAATGTGCAGAGTAGAATTAAGCAATTTCCCACAACCAGTCCCACCAGGAACATTCTTAGTCCAACAGTGGCACGAATGGGGAACCACACAGTCGAGCCCACTTTCCAGTATAAGGGTTTTTTTCTCTCTTCACTGGTAGGGAAGAATCAAGGAAGCAGGAAATAAACACACAAGTGAAACAACCCACACAGAAAGTAATTCCCAATGCTCGGGAAACCAAAGTGAAAACCAACACACTGCTGTTTTATCTGCCTCCTGTTAGTCCTGCCTGCTGCTCAAGGAGGCCACACCGGCATCACCTCAAAGCTCACATGCACAGCTTTCCCACAGTTATAGGAAATGCACCTCACAGGAGAGCTCATGTAAATCCCTGCTTTCCTTAAGTGATTGCTCTCTGATCGAAAGCCAACTGGCACCATGGGAACTTTGTACTAGGGTAGGAGCTTGGGTACACCATCAGGACAGAAATATATAAATTAAAATGATTAACTACTCGGATAATCAGGCAGCCAATTGAAATGCACACATTTCATGGTACCCAGCAGCATCTGCAAGTCATGTTTATGAAGTATAATGTACCTCATTTGATGCAAATCTCATGTGCTCGAGCAAACAAGCACATAATCACTGCCACTCAAGAAGCCAAGTTTTATTAAAGAATTTCTCTCGAAGATTAAATATTTATTATTTTTAACTTAATTCTCATTTAGTCAAATGACATGCTAGGCTGTCAAAGCAGAATTACCGCCAAGTTTAATTCAACAGCCTCACCCTAGTTTACGTACGGCCTTCCCAAAAAAATTCACAGGACACCCACTCTTAACAGCTCAAGATCTAATGCTGAACTCCAGCTGGGACTGAAGTGATCCAAGACGGCTCCCTAACACCAGCCTGGGGAATTCTGCCAGAGCGATGTGCAGACCTTCGTTCACAGAAGAGTTTTTGCACTATCCTCACAATAAAACTATTTGGTTTTTAAGCGCCAATATTCGACCAAGAAGATAAAGCAGTAGTCAGGTAAAGCGCACGAGTCACGATAAGAAGATAACGATCACTTCTTGACTATTCAACCAGTTTTATAGCCTTGAAATTCTCTCTGACTAGCAGGAACACAAAACAGAACTCCAGATTTCAAGTTTCCCTGACAACTGTTCCGACGTAACCGGAGCAGACATGACTGGGTAAAAACCATCAGTGCAAAGTAGCGAGAAGCCCCTAAATCCTCAGCCAAGTGCAGTTCTTGCCATTAGGTGGCGATATCAGCCAGCAGTTGAACCCTACGGACGGTAAAAGCAGACCTGGTCCTGGTTTCGGCAAGAAGCAGATCCCTGACCTGGAATGGTTTTCCATCGGTAAATACCACCGCTATAAAACCCTTTCCTCCAAGCGTCAAGTAGCACAACCCTGAGCAAGACCCGACTAGGTGAACCGTCCTGATATCAGCCCACGGGTTTTCTCACTGCTCCCCTTCCTGTTCTCTCCCTCATCGCACCGGGCTGTGTGGGGCTCAGTTGCTGACTGGTGTTAAACACAAAAAGGAGCTTCATCTCTTTCAGTCTTTTACTTCCACCAAAGTCATTCCAAGTTTAAATTCTCAGAAGTTACACAGGACAGCCACACTGCACTTTTCCCTGGAATGCTCAGTAAGAAGCCTTTCTACAGCATCTACAGTTATATAAGCCAATAGAGATACCTCGCAGAATAAAACTCCTGAAAAAGCTCATACCTCTTTCTTACCTTTCTTTCCTTGAACTGTCTTTCTGTCACCTTAACTACGCACTTTTGGGATCTTAGTATCAGCTAACCAGCAATGATTTGGGCTTTTTCTGGGCTGGGTTTCTTCATTCGTTTGTTTTTAATGAAATTCTACATCAGCCACATGTGTTTGGTTTTCTCCTATGTGTATTTAAGGTCAACTTTGACTAATTCCACAGGCCTCAACACGCCATTTACACTTTACCATGTCACATTCCTGAAACTCCAACCGGGAAACAGTGGAGCTGTCAGAATTCTAAGTACCCTATTTGCTTACTCAGGTAGAACAAAATAAGGCTGAAAAATCTTCCAGCAACTTTACCATCTTTCAGACTGCTGAGAGCCACTCTGTGGAGACAGTCTAGAAGAATATGAACAAAGATATTCTGAAGAAAGTTACGCATATTATGTATATAGAGACAGTAAGGTTTTTTAAATCATACCAATTTTTTTGAAACATACGTAAGCACCAAATGTTGTTTCTTCAAGTAGTGAATCCCTTGATTATTTATTCAAATCTCAGACAAACGCTACAGAACTTCAGGCACAGAAGGATTTTACCTCTCTCTATAGTAACACACAGCAACCACTAACCACATCTGTAAAAGCTGAACCAGGAATGGCAGCTACTACAGTATAAATGGTTCCTTACAAATCCATTAAAACCTGGCTGTTTTGGAGAGGTGACTGAGTTTTTAGCAACCATTCAGACAAATAAAATATGATAAAGCTAACAATTATATGAAAGTATATTTTCAGACACAGTATTTACATCTGTTTTTTCTGTATATTTCAAAACCCAAAATGAATGAAGAAATAAATGAGTAAACCAACAGATCCTAGTTCTCATGTGCCTATGTAATGTGCACAGTTAGGTATTTAGGATCTTCCTCAACAACTCAATATAAGCTTGGGTTCAGGAGGACAGTTTTTAAAGACACAAAGCCTTGGAGCTGTGAGCCCTAAAATGGGTTCCAAGGCCAACATGACTGCCTCCATTACAGCACAGTTCCACGCTGGCTTTACAGTCCCTGTGGAAAGCTGTTCTTAATAAAGCTCAGTGTAAAGCTATTGTTAACAAAGCCCAATAACAACAACCTAAAGGATAGTTTATTTCTAATTTGAAGCTTGCTCCCAAAACAGGCTCTCAGCCTCACATGACCCTGCTCAGGGAGATAGCCTTGTGTCCCTCTCCACAAAGCTAGAGAAACAGGTTCAAGTGCAATTATTTCCCCGGGACTCATCTACCCACACATACATTGCTAACCCTTTTTTTCCCCAATTTTGCAACAACATGACTATCCATCCACATCCTAATTTTCTTTAAAATACCAGGTCTGGATTTTTGGCATTCCAGATACTCTCCCATACAATGATAACTTCAGTACATTTATCTGTGTTCTGAATAAACTTCTGCACTTAACAATACTTTCACTGCTAACTTACTCTGAGAATCACTTGCTGCTGGGGTCACATGTACAGGTCTGCTCCCTGTTAATAATTCCAGATATGGATCTTCAAGACCGTGACCTGGAGCCAGAGTCACCCCACTCCAGAAGAGACCCACCTCCCAGAACTGCACAGCCTTCCAAGCACTGTAGCTGCAAGCCCAGCGCACTGAAGAGAACCACTTTATGGACTATGAATCCACTTAAAATACAGAATAAGACCAGTTCAAGCAGTAATGCCCTGCAAACAGGCTCCAGCGATACGAACAAATAAAACCTTAATGCAAGTCCATAATGACAGAGAGCAGTAAGACCTCATCAAATGTTTTAAGCATCTTTCTTCCAGGGGAAAAAACAAACAACCAATCCAAACACCCCCCCCCCCCCCCCAACTCTGATCTCTATAGCTTATGTGGTACTCAGACACAGAAGAAACCAGTGTCCAAAACCAAAGGACATTAAGAAGAAACTCCAAAAAGAATTAGTCCTTCTCCACAACAAAAGCACAACCTCAAGAAAAACAGCTCTTCATATCCCATCCACTTTTGTATGGACCACTGGCAAAGGCCCTTTCTCAGCTAGCATAAATCAATACATTCATGTGGTATTTTACCAGGAATTTGGAGTCGACTCCTTTCTGCCAGAGTTGCAGGCAAAGCCGTGCGAAGAGCTGTTTCTTGCAGCTCACTTCTGATCCCATCTTCATGTCGTGTATAACACGCACAGGCATTCTGGCTCTCAAAAGTCCTTCCAGGACCCTCACATGCTGCTATGGTGCCACAGAGCCTCCTCTTCCATCCTGCTGCTCCCTTTCTCTTGTGGTGTGCTGCTACAATGTCCATAACTCTGTATGTCCACTGGCATCCTATTGGGATACTTTCACTTGGACAAATTCTCAGAACCTTCCCCCTCCCCACGAGGACAGCAGTCATTACTCCCAGAGGCACTGCCTTCTGTCAGTCAGTACAGAAGCTGTATCACAGGCACATTTAGGAGTGGCAGACTAAAACCATACACAAGAAATACCTGAGTTTTGTGTAGAAAAGATTAATTTAATTCTTGAAGCTATAAAGCTTTCTATCTGTTTTTGGCAGCAAAACCTTTAAAAATACACAGAATTCAAACATTTGAATTTCTCATCAGATCCCAGACACTGTGTGATTCTTGAGAGGGTACCTTTTAATAGAAACTTCCAACGTCTTTTTCAAGCCTTACGAAAAATTTTTGATGAAATGTTTAGTTTTTGTCACAAGTTCCACTGGAGAAGGAAGCCACAGTTCTGCTTTCCTATTCTTGAAGCACCTCTGCATGAGAAGATGAGGGGATGCCCTATTACTAAAGGTCTGTTTTCCAACAGTGCAACACAAATTCCTGCAGCAGCTGGTGGGTACCTCATGCCACATGCCAGCTTCCAGAATGCGGGCTGAGAAGCATCCAGTGTTCACCATCGCACAACACTTCCACACTCTGCTTGCTCCAACACCACTGCCTCGGTGCCCCCGTCACTGCCAGCCCTGAGCATTCCAGACCCTGGGAAGGTGCCACACACGACCTGCCCACAGCCCCGCTGTGCGGCTGCCAAGCCAAGCTGTAACACCTGTGCATGTACTCACTACCTGGAAAGCAATGGAAAGCGGCCTTCCCGCTGAATAAAGGCAGCATGAACTAACACCGATCATTTATGCAGATCCACCTTCCTGCACATTTACGCTTTTGTGCACCTGCACATGTGCATGGATATTTTTAGTAAAGCTTACCCCACGAGCCTCAGTCAGGAACACAAGGCTCTGAGACGCAGCTCCATCCGGAAGAACATTTGCTAGATGTTGCTCCCAAGCTCAAGAGCTCAGCATTCCCCAAACCAAGAACAGAAATAGCTCCCCACTTCTAGAATACTCGATTTCTACACACACATTTCAGAGTTTAGTATTTCTCCACTTTATTTTAAGCACGCAGACAACGCATACCAAGGGACATACCACTGCTCCCTTTCCCACTGCCCACACAAATTCCCACCATGTAACAAGCTGCCTATCAGGGCTAGTTTAGACAAGTAGCACTGTTTTCCTCAAATCGGCATCCGCTCCTAGGCAGCACTGGGAAAACAGCAGCTGTGAATCACATCCCAGCAGGACATCACCGTGCAGCCACAGCAGGCAGGTCTGCCACGCACACCTCTGCTAATGGCACTGTTAACATGCCACAGGCAGGTATGCTCAGATTCCAGTCCTCCCGGCATCAGCTGCAGGCCAAGCTCACAAAAAAGCTCTGACAGAAGCACCAGAGACAGCCTGGGGCATCCAAGACAATTAAGTTACTGAGTGAGCTGGGAAAGCTGAATTAAGGTCTGCTATAGACTTTTGTGAAAAGTTACTGTATTTGTTAACACCCATGCACCAGACATGCCCAGGGGCCAAACTTCAGATGCTTAATATTTGGCCTAGTGAACAGCAAAAAGAACAGAGCTCCATGTCCTTCAGTACACCTGCTTCTCAGTGTCCAGGTGTCTTGCTAGCCATGTTTGACTACTGCTTCCACGGCATCTTCTGCATGACAGCCTTGGCTACTTGGCTGCTAGAGAAACAACAACCACCAATTTCCTAATGCAGATAAATTTCCTAACACGCTTGCAATTCCTGCAGTTTAAGGAAGATGAAAACAGATTGAGTAAATAGCTGATTTAATGCATGCTTTAAAAAAAACAAACAAAACCAAAAAACCCAAGCATTTGATACACCCTGCAAAGAATACATCTTATGTACCCAAGACAAAACATTGTATTTCTTAGGGTAAAGCTGATGCTTTCTCATACTGCGGCTAGAAAAAGACCAAAAACCTCTCTGTATTTCAATCTTTAATGAAGCTGCTTGAGAGTTCGTCACAACCACTGTACTACTTTCATGTATTACATCATCACCACCTCCTGCTGTTCACTGGAAAAAAAAAAAAATCTAATGATTTACCTCTACAACTATATTTAACAGAAGCTTGTATTTAAGTCAAGTAATGCTTCCTTCCTGTCTGTAAGGAAAGGACCACAGAGCATGACTAGCACAACACCAACAGCTCAATTTATTGACTGTGAAAAATAATATTAACCTCTACTTACTCATATGTGCTTTTCACGAGAAAGCTTTTGAACTTATCCAAGACATTGATAAGACACATACAGAGAGCATCCACTAGCACAGTTTACAAAAAATACCCCAAAACCTAAAAACTTTGAACAGCAGTTTTATCTTTTACATGTCTTCCCCACCTCGTGCCTTTGTTCACCAAACCCAGCTCCAGCTGTAGTTTGCTCTGACCTGAAAACATAGTGAGCTGGAAAACCACAACAATGACATGATCTGTGCATATAGGCTCGACAAACACGGAGTTTGCCATTCTACAATGGTGAGGTTAGGAGCATGAATTTATTTTGTTTTATAGATGAATTTCATATGTCATTTGCTATGTTGGTTTTTTTTATAAAGCTTGATTTTAGCCCCAGTATAATAAAAAACCAAATATAGTTATAAAATAGTTAAATCAGTAGGTAGATATTATATAGCCAATATGGAACCACCATGACTTTTTTTGAAACTGATCTCAATTGTCATACCATACAGTTACCAACCAGTTAAGAAAGCAAACACCTTTTCTTTATCAAACTTGTACTTGCTCTCTAGTTGGTCTTTCATTTTCCTTGAAATCACTGCTTTAGTTGTGATTTCAATGTGGAAGGCCAGGAATGCAAAGCAGAGCTCTCTAACCTCCCCCATGACTAACCGTGCACTGAATGCCCCCAAGCTGCCACGGCGCGGGAACAAGGCCCCACACACAGCGCCCAGCTCCAGCCCAGTGGCTGGTTCACGGCGTCCTGGACCAGTGCCACCTCTGGCTGCCACACAAAGACAAGAGCCACCAGGCCGTGCAGACACAAGCCAAGCCGTTTGTAACGCCAGCGGCACTTCAGACAGAGGCAGATGTCACAGGAAGATTCTCTGGTTTCCTGCTTTTGTAAGGCATCTTACACATGTAAGTCGGTAAGATGAAGACCATCTCTTAAGTGCCAGGAAGAGCCTACAGTCTCACTCACCTTCACATCTGAGCGTAAGTCACTGACCATTTCATCCAGGAGCACGACCAAAACTAGACTGACTGGTTGGAATTAGTGCTAAAATACCCAATATGAATAATTAAGAAGGATTTTCATTATCTCGCCTCATATTCTTTAGCTGTCTGCAAATACTGGTGTATGTTTAAACTCTGGCATACCAAAGCAGCATCCTGAGATACAGACTTACCTGGCGTAAGAACAACAGGGGACCAGTAAACTTTAAGAGCACAGCATCTGAGATCCAACCCGCTTACACCGGTAAACAGAACTATAAACCATTTTCGGCAATAATACTTCCTTGGCACCCACATGGGGACAAGCTGTTCTTGAACCTCTATCTGGTACATGCTGAATACATTTGAAGACTTCAAATTGCATATAAAGCATCTCTTAAGACTTTGTAGCACTTCTGTGCTTGGGACTCCAAACTTCACAATGTAACATTTAACAATTTTAAAAGATGCACTGGAACTTCATACCAGTCTAAGCAGCTTGATAATTTTAAATAAGCTATGCTGCAATGGCAATAAGATCCAAAATATCAGAGTCAAGATTATCAAAATCATTTAGTACCTCTCATACACCTCCTGTGTTTCAAGAAGGAGCCAGTCAACAGCAGTAACTCAGAACAAGGCAGTTATTTATTAAATAACTCGTGGGTTCAGGCAAGTCTCAGAAAATTAAAGTGTTAGGATCCAACTACCATCCAAACTCAAAGATGTCCTCGAGCAAAAGCCTCCTCTTAAAAACGCAGCTACACAATTTGATGTCATTTTAACAAAACAGCAAGTCGTAAGAAAGGCATAAAATGTTTAATGGAGAAATCAGCTATTTCAAGAAAGCACAAAGCTGAGAGGACAATACTGCAAAGTCACACCAAGACTGAAGGAACTTGAAGACTACAAGACTAAACCAAATTAGATGCAGCACACTGCTTCCTTTTGAGTTGCCAAAATAATTTAAGCTTGCTTTTCTATCTTCAGACTGCCTAAAAAGCCTCTGGATAGCTCCTTCTGGGATGAAATACTCCTCCTGCTGCTTCCACAAGTTCTTGTGAAGTAAAAGCCAAGTGATAATCCATCTAAAGTCACCTCAAATTGAAGGTCTCAACTCTATAGATGCAGACTGTGCTACTGAACTCTATGGAGACACAGCAAGGCTCAAAGGATGCAATTATTTCATTTGCTTTTTTCCAAATTATTTGTTTTCCTGCACATCACACACAAACCAGAACTGATCCCACGCCTAACGCTGACACACTAAATTTCATTCACTCTTCCTATTCTAGTCTCATGAACACACGTTGTATTCAGTTCTTACACACACGTCAGAAGAGTGTAATTTAGTGCCTCACATTCTCTAATGATCTATTTGCTCTGCACCACTTTCGTAGTTATATGCAAGTTAATTATCCAGAACAAGAAAAAACTTGTGTAGCAACAATTTCTCTAAATAAAAGCACATTCAGTTTTTCAACCTGTAGGAATTGCAAAAGAACATAAGAAAATGTCATATTAATCACTGACTTCCAAAGCTACTTTTTTGTTTCATAAGAGGCAAAACGCTGCAACAATTACTCATTACAACTGCTACTGAAAGCCAAGATGCACAGATAAAAATCACAGCCTGAGTAACAAATTTTAAAAAATGAGTCAGTTCAACAGAACTGAAATAAACCAGGAACTGGACCATCCCTATGTTTTGGTACATAATTGGTAGAGACTTGCTTATTGAAGTTTCTAGGCACCACAGGAACAAATTCATCCACTAAAATAATGTGCACGTTTGGAAGGAAGCCCAACATATACATGACTCTGAATAAAATCTCCTCAAGCCCTGTAACATCAGAATTCCTATCTTAGTTTTGTGTGTGGCAATTAAGGCACAGCATGTTACGGAAGGGATGAGGAAGAACCCATCACAGAGCCAGGATGTTCTATACTCTACCTGTATCTCTTGTACAGACTCGTATGACTAGGGGCAAATTCCTTCATCTTTCTTTCTCCATCTGTGGAGTAACGACTCCCCCAAGAGCGATGTGATGCTCTTCAGAGCAATACCAGCTTTGACACCTCTTGAAGAGCAAGATAAAGACTGCTCAGAGGTGTTCACTCTCACTTGAGTCTCTATAATAATTTCTTCAGTACTTTCACCACTAGCCTCAGAAGCAAAGTAGACCTAATGACCAGCAAGGCTAAGGGAAGACTCTCCTACCTTTACAGGGAGAACACTCCAAGTCTGCCTATTGTCAGTTTCTCTCGACAAGAGTGCTTTAACACCTGGGTTCCTGCTGCTCAAGGACAAAGCAGCATGTTTTCTGCTATCCAACCAAAAAAAGTATTCCCTACTTCATTAACACAGTCCCCTAGGATCAAAGTTTTTCGTTTGTGTTTTTCTTCCAGTTGGCAACCTTCACTTTCCTATTTTCCTCCACCCTGCCTCTGTTCAGAGACCCAGTTTCACAGATGAACCCATCCATATCCAAGACATCCCACTGGAACTAGAAAAAAGTAACCAACCTAGACAAGCAAGAGCAAAGAACATGTGAACGGGGAGTGGAAGGGAAAGATTCCTACCTTCTTAACCAGCACACAAACATTCAAAGAGACTGAAATCCATTCCCAAGACAACCAGGAAAGCAGGAAAAGAGGAATTCATGCTCCTTTCTTGTCAGCAGCTAGACAGTGACGCAGAGAAACACAGACCCTCTCCTTGGAGCAGAGCAGGGGTTTCATGCTCACCGCATGTCTCCATCGGCTGGAGGAGAAAATGCAGGACAAGCCGTCTCTGCCGCAGCGCGACAACAGACCAGAGACAACGCGATCCGCACTGGTGCGCTGCTGCTCGGCACCGCTGGGACTTGCAAACTACCCTCAGACTGCCAGCTCCAGGAATCACTAATAGGCAAATACCCCAAACACATCAGCCAGCAGCTGTTCATCCAGCATATTAACAGTTTTTAAACTAAGCCTATGAACACAAATGAGGAAAACCTTCCATTTCATAATAGATGCTTGCAAATCTAACAGTTTCTTAGGAAAAGGACAGCATCTGAAGAAATCAGGTTACCATCAGGCGAGTGATTGACCCTGCCTGTGTTCCGGGTTAGTCCCCAAGCTGTCAGCCAACTCTCACACTCTGCCCTTTGGCAGGCACCGAGCATTCATAGTGTCAGTTAACACAGCTCTGCTTACGAACACCAACTCCTTCGACTGTGGCAGCCTGCTTATCTAGAATATTACAGAGGCAAAAAATAGCTACAGCAAGTGAAATATAGCACAAGGTTAAGGAATTAGGAGAATGAAGACAAACAAAACACTGTAAACCAAAGCAATGCCAGAGACAAGCAGCACAACTTAAATGAGCACCTCCAACACCTTCCCTCTGAACCAGAGGCAAGATCTACTCAGCAGCAAGTGAGACGCCCATCAAAGAGCACGTGTGCACATTTACAGAGCAAACCAACATCTACAGCTGGAAAGGCAGCTGAGCTCACCCAGTTAACATGCTTATGCAATACGACATGCTCATTCTTCCCTGCTGCAAAAGCCAAGCGGGCCTGCGACTGCGCTGCTCCCTGGATGCTGAGCCCCATCCCTGGCGTTAACTTCAGTTCTCTAGGCACAGAACCACAGGAACCCTTCCCTGTGGGTAACATACGGGTTACTGACAGCTCTGCTACCACACTAACAACAGCCCAGAGAAATACATATCCTCTTCCCACAATTAAGGGTTCCTAGTTAACATATGTCTGAAAAGGAATTCTGACTGACCCCCTCTCTTACCCAGAATTGTTGCTTTTAGCCAACAATCTTTCTTTTCCATGCTGACATGCAAAACACTGAGATTTAATAAAAAAAGAAAAAATAAATTTTCAGTTAAACCAGTAAAACACACCAAAAAAACTTTTAAGATCCTGCACAGCTTCTTTTAAAGCTACGCAATGTCCTTCTCAGACACAGCTAACATAATCTCCATTTTTCCATGCTGCCTTACCCTGTGAGGGTGTCCAGGAGCTTCCTCTTGCAGCACACCTGCACACATACCCTCCCCTTACGACTACTGTAACATCAACACACTTTACCAAAACACATCTGCAAGGAAAAAGGCAAGTAGGTGGCACATGCATTGGCACATCTGTCTTTCCTCAAAATTTGGCAAAGGAAAGATGGCTTGTGTGTGATATTTACACGATACTGTTACAAATCAAGTTCCTTCTCCTGTAACCATCTGACTCTTGGCCACTAGCCTGAAAACTTAGCTCAGAATTACTAGGTTCCCAAGTACTTCCTCTTTATTTAACTACTTCTGGCCACACAAAAATTAAAGGGATAACATCCTTGAGAAAGAACATAACTCTGCGCAGTTAACAGAAGGGTAACATGACCCGTCCATGTACACACGATGCAGGAAGGCGCGTCCACAGGGCACGCAAGGACTAATAACTGGATAATCAAAGAGCATTAGACCACATGTCCTAAGAGCTGAACTTGGCCCTAGCTGTACAATAGATGCCTTTGTCAGCCTACAGATGTTTCCCAACCTGTTCGTTTCTCCACCCATGTCCCAGAGGCACACGAGAGCTCTGGAGAGCACGGCAAAAGCAACTGCTCTGCCCAAGTGCCACCACAGTGGTCAGCACACCAGATGTGTGACTAACTGAACCGAGTCACAGCTTCCACTCCGTGCACTGTGTTGTGTGAAGATAGACCTTTACCTGCATATTGGCATAAGACAAGGATCACATACAAATCCCCAAACTGCTTTTGGTTCACCTGCTCATTACACAGAACACGGCTACATCCTGCACTAGCCAAACAACGCTCTTTTTTCACGCTGTGAGCTGCCTTCATGAGGCTCGGGAAGTCCCAAGAAAATCCCCACACACAACAGCACGGGCTCCCCATCTTTCACCACCCAGAAATCAAAAGCTGGTCTGGGATCTCAGCACCTGCCAGCCTGCAGATACACTTGATGTAAGGCAGCCTGACTATTTTGGGGAGTGTGCAAGAGCTTCACGTGTATTGTATTATACTTAGAGCCAAAACAAAAGTCAGGTTCAAGTACTCACTCTGCTTTTTCTCCCTTATATCTTGAACTGGAACAAGCTGTACCTGCTACTCCAATATTAGCAAAGCAAAACTGTTTGAGACGGAGTAACAGGCTTGACCTTCATAGTCATGTGCAAACAGATTCAGAAATGTTACATTATGGAAAAGAAATCGACATGACCAAACCCAAGTGAAATTCCACTAGTTAGCTTTCCAGACAGCCTTGCAGCTCATAATTCACCCAAACGACTGAACTAGACTACAGCTGCAAATAAAACAGCAGCTTCTGCAGAGCAGCAGGTCACATACAATAACCAAATTAACAAAGTCCAGTACTGCGCATGTCAGCTTGCCTCATAGGAGAAGACCAGCACACCACAGTCACAACAGAAGTAACCCTGCACTAGGCATATTCGTAACACCTGCCACAGAAATAAGCTCTCCCAGAGTTAAAAACTGGGGCCACACCTCGTGGAAACACTTGGAAGTATTAAAGTTCACAGATCCATTACAATGGCACCTCTCTTTATTTACCTCTCCAGAACAAAGCACAACAAATAAGCCCCACCTTGACAGGACATGAAGCAGTGTCGGCTGTACAGCAGCCTGCTTCTGTATTTACAGCAGCTACTGGAGCTGCAAATCCTCACAATACCTTGCTCTAGGGACCAAAAATGATGGTATGAGAGGTTAATTGAGGTGGGTCTTAACAACAGCAAAGAGAACCTTATGCACAACACAAAGTTTGTTTATTTGGATTACAAACTGAACTGCTACTGCTGAGACATAAGGTAGAAAAAACAAAAAACACAACAGAACTTTCAAGACTACCCTCATTTCAGGAGAGATTTGGAAGAACTTAAATAAACAGCATAACTATCTACAAACACACAGCACAAGAGCTCACAAAACAGGACCTGGATTCCTCTCCATTAAGGTGACATTTTTCTTAGGCCTTGATTAAAATAGTACGAATGTAAGACACAAACCAAATTATAAGAGTTATCATGTACTTGGAAAGACTGCACACAACCAAAGTAGCACAGTGGAGCTCACAAGAAGCTCATTCCTTCACTGGTGTAAGAGACTGCAGGAATGGTTGACTGGCTCAAAGCGAGCAGGTGGGAAGTGTGTGGGGTAACAGGGTGAGCTCTGCATAGGTGGGGCAGCCACTGCTCCCCCCCGTCCCCTTGAGGCTCTGTCGGTCTCTGATCCACACCAAAACGGCAACAACTCTCTTACCCAAAATGGCGGTAACTGACCCCCTCCCTTACCCAAAATGGCGGTGACTGACCCCCTCCCTGCCCCAAAACGGTGGTGACTGACCCCTGTCCTTACCCAAAACAGCGGTGACTGACCCCTGTCCTTACCCAAAATGGCAGTGACTGACCCCCTCCCTGCCCCAAAATGGTGGTGACTGACCCCCTCTCTGCCCCAAAATGGCGGTGACTGACCCACGGCCTGCGGTAACCCAGACCTGTTGAAAGGTTTTCTTCGGGAGAAAGTCAAGCTGACCCCCAGAGAGGGTAAATGGGGAGAAAGCCACCAACCCTCTGTGGGTTAACGACCGGTTTGTTATTGAACCTCCCAAGAATTTGGTTGTTTCTCTGCACACCACCCAGAAGGAATCAAACTACCTTCCCCTACACCTGCCAAGTGGGCTGGGGCTTTACAACTGGTTCGCCAGATGACTCCAAGAGGTTGCACTGTGAGATGAATGATAAAAGAGAACATGTCATGTCCATTTTTATAAAGTTTTTTTCACTTTTTCTCCCTGTTGAGAGGCTGCTGAGAAAACTATGCTTTAACCACCATATTTACCAAACAAAGCAAAGTCTATTATACAAACATTAACTAATGAACTTATGAGTACTTAATGAAGCACCTAAATAATGAACTTTACACCACTTGAGTGGCTTTTTCCCTGCCTCTCTAGTCCTATACACAAGGTCACTTAGAAGAGCAACAGCCCCCTATGCCACAGCAGCAGAGGCTCAACTCAACACAGCTCCAGACTTACCGCTTTATCAGCCTGGACGATAAAAAATAAACCAGTGTACCCACTATCACACAACTTCTTTCCACATATACCAGGGCAAAGGAAAGTCACAGCACGAGAGCAGTCATGTGCCATGTTCACTCTTTCTTGTCCAGAGCTGAAGAGCTACTTTACATCCCCTTTGGATATCTCTGGGAGCAAGGGGCACACAGAACTACCCATTTCTCCTTCTAAGTGCCTGGCATCTCACCTCCACGCTCCTCAGCAATGCACTGGCTGGCAAGAGGGTGAACTGCTGTGGGGGGAACCCTACACAGCACTGTTTTATTTTTGTAAAATGCAGCAGCGCATGCCCCACAACTCCATTAACCAATTCTGAATGAAAAGAAAAGGCAGGTGATGACTGTCTTTCCCTGTCCACAAATCAGCTTCCAAACCAAGCCAGTCAAGTTTGAGAAGGAAGCTGGAGAGTCCACTGCTCTTTTTTTTTTTTAACAGCTGTAATCGTCTCTTTCTTGCTTCATCTGGACTTGTTAAAAACACACCTATATGCTCAATTCGAACACTTACCATAACCCCTTTGGCCTGCTCATGGTGCAAAGACAACTTAAACCTGGCAAAGTCTTTGTTTATTTACTCAGTTTAAACATCTCAAGCCCTGCCAAGCAATCAAAACAGTAAGACCAATGAGCATCTTCCAATGCCTACCTTTACAGTATGCAGAAAAATCACTTTTACTGCAGTTCTTAAGCAAAAAGGACTTACTGCAGTCTAAGTCAAGGCAAACAACTAAGTAAGCAGTATCACTGTGTCAAGCCACAACTTTTTAAACTCCTCCCCATGTAAGAGAAAAATATTTTGGGAACTTACTAATTTTCACTTTCCTTTTCACTCTTCATAACAAACTGTTTTGTGTTGACATTTGAGATCAGTTTAAAAGGATGTTTCATACCCGGCCACCTCCAGTTTGCTGCAATTTCTGAACTGTAAAGTCTTTTTCAATATTGGAGTGGCCATAACTGGAGTTCCCCATGCACCACCTGTAACTTTCAACAGAGAACTCCCCATATTTTTATTAGATCTCACTTTCCAAACTTCAGCTGCATTGCAAATACTCTGGTTCAACAAAAACACAAAAACAAGGCTTTTACTCTGTATCAGTCACGTATTCCACATATTTCTACCTTGTCCTCAAAATGGACAGGCATTCATTTTCTACATCAAACCTTAAACCAAATTAACTGCTTTTTCCCCCATCTCTGAGAAACAAAAAGTACAAACACACACCTCCATCCAACAGCATACTGACCACTAGGTCAAGGCCAAGAAGACACCACAGAATAGCTGCATTTAGAACAAAATAAACCATCTAACAGCCTAATAACTACAGCTCTTCAACTTTACACCTTCTTTAGTCAAAAGGATGCATGTCCTTTAGATGGCATTATACTTTATTCAAAACAACTGGATTATAATGCACTTGTGCCTTTAGAACACTGCAATAAAACCATTTTGTCAAAGACTACAGAAAAGCACGTTGAGGGCAACACCTATATCAATATGGGAAACCTACCCAAAGATCCATCACTGCAGCCCAGGAAGGTCATTACAACCTGAGCTTTTCAGCATCACTGCTGCCTCTCCTCTAGTTACCAGCAGCCTCAATCTCCTAAAAAGCCAGGAGCTGCCTTCCTAAGACTACTCAGAGCAAAATTTGGAAAGAGGGTGGGGGTTAAACAGCCTGCATAAAAGAGACATATAATGCTATTCATTCTAATAGCTAATAAAAATACAATATACCACAGCACTGCTAACAGAACATTGTATATCTCCTCTCAAATAGATGTGTTAGGTTCATTAGATTCATTAACTTAATGTATCATTTATGCTTCATAACACAAGCACTAACTTGGATATTGGCATCTTAAATGCTATTTCATCAGCACTGAGTAATAGGAACTACCTGAAAAGTTTAAGACCTTCAGTTAAACTGGAAAGAAAAAAAATGCCTTGTGCAAAGAGGATAGGAAAAAAAAGTTTTCTCCTCTCCCCTTGCAAAATTACTAAGCAGGGAATTTGTAAAGTGTTCAGCATCAATTACAGATAGCAATATGACTAAGATAACAGCAGTAACACACAATTATTACTATTAATTATTACTGAGGCAAGGGATTGATTGTCAACAAGTTATTCCTGGATAAAAAGCTATCTCTTGATCCATAAACCCTTGTGCCAGTTAGGAGCACCCAAGTGCCACTTGGACACTCAATCACAGCGCCCCTTCCCTCAGGCAGCACGAGGCACACACCTGCTCCATGCACACACCCTGTCACAGCCCAGCTGCTCCCCGGCAGTCAGAGGAGCTGTGAGAGACTGGCCCCTCCTTCCTCACGGCCTTACTTCCCCAACTCTGCACTTGTGCCACCTGTTATTTTCTTATCTTCCAGACCTCTTTGGGTCCTCCCTGCTGACCCACTCTAGTGGGGGTTTGGAGACTTTTCTCAAGATGTGGCAAATTTGAACTGCTCCAATCCTTATCAGTTCTCGTCCTAAGCAACCATATTCAAGAGACCACATAAAAGCTGAAGAAAAACAGCAGCTGAAAACTTCTTTCAGACTCAAAAGTAGGAAGCTAATTCACACAACAGTCACATGTTAAAATTTGGACTTCCCCTGCCCCCGAGCCCTTAAGGGCTATCAATTTGTTTCTGCCAGCTACAGAAAGGAAAAAACCCATCATCTTTAGTGACTCTTAACACAGGACATTATGAGAAAACTTTTAATCATGTATTACACCGAACAAAGCACTACGCAATTTCTCTCCTTTCCACTACATACGTTTTCTGTGTTACGTCCCAAATTTGTTCAAGAGCCTATTGTCTTTTTTTTTTTTCCAAGTCTCTAGCCCACCACCAGCCCTGCCAAGAAATGACCTTCTGCCAGACCATAATAACTTGGAAGTAGTTCTCAGCAAGGACCACTCACTTCAGGCAAACAGGTATGCAGCTGGCTAATCCCTGACACCATCTTCACACTCCAAATGCAAAATACTGCATTCTAAATATTGAGCACCAAATCCACTTTTCTATGAAAATCGTTTCTAGACAGCAAAGAAAATATAAGTGCCACCTGTATGTTCCTATTCCAATTAGTATTATTATCTGCATGCACTTGTTAAAACCACATCTTAAATCTCCACCAAGAAACACACATAATCAGTGAAAGTTTACTAGCATATTTATGCATAAATATACTTACGCACAGTCTAAGCAACACACAGACGAAAGTGACAGGGACGAATTATTTTACCCACAACATCCAAACCATTGTATTGCAAATATTCAGTAACTATGAAATACACTGGTCTAGCGCTGAGCTCAGTGACCTGGGAAGTGAATTACACTTTACAGATCACATCAGTTACCAGCTCTGGGAGGTGAACACCACACTATTTCACACACACAGAGCAAAACTCAAAAATGGCTGTTTTGATGGTGTCCCATGCCAGCACCTAGTGAAGCAGTACAACTAAGAAAGTCCAGCCAATCCTACGGCTACAAAAATTCACACAACTCTTCCTTCGGTCCCAGTGGAAGTCCGACGACACAAAGTGCAAGTTCACTGCAAGAAGCACAAGTCGAGCACCCTGCAGGGAGGGGAGGCTCCACGGCACAAGCTGCCAGCACTGCACCTCCACTCGTGACCGTGACACCAATCTGCTGCCTTACCCCAAGGCGGACCATGATTTTTATTTTGCCGGGGTTTTTTTCTTCCGGAGTAGCTGGCAAAAGCCTGACACAAGGCTGACAGAGGCGCCGGTGACACCTCATCCCACCTCATTTAACCAGGGCAGCGAGTCGGGGAACTCCCAGCGCCCTAACGAGCCCCTGGCCCAGGCAGCGGCCGAAGCAGCACANAGAGGCACCCGCCCGGCCGGAAGTGCGGCCGGCCCGGCACGTGCCGCGGGAGCGAGGCGCGGCGCGAGACCGCCCCCCCCGCCTCTCCCTCACGGGGCCCCCCCGTGGTTTCCCGCGCTTGGGGCGCCGCGCGCTCCCTGAGGGGAAATGGCGGGAGGCGCTGAGGGGGCGGCGCCCGGCGGGACACACACGTCGCAGACCCCCCCCCCCGCCTGNTGACACCAATCTGCTGCCTTACCCCAAGGCGGACCATGATTTTTATTTTGCCGGGGTTTTTTTCTTCCGGAGTAGCTGGCAAAAGCCTGACACAAGGCTGACAGAGGCGCCGGTGACACCTCATCCCACCTCATTTAACCAGGGCAGCGAGTCGGGGAACTCCCAGCGCCCTAACGAGCCCCTGGCCCAGGCAGCGGCCGAAGCAGCACAGTCCAAAGCCCCGCAACCGGCACCCCGCGGGTGAGCGGCTCCGCGGGGCCGGGAGGGCCCGGCTCCCGCCCGTCCCCGCCGCCTCCGGCCCGTTCTTACCTTCGGCCAGCGGCTCCTCGGGGGTCACCTGGTACCGCCCCNCTGAGGGGAAATGGCGGGAGGCGCTGAGGGGGCGGCGCCCGGCGGGACACACTCGTCCCAGACCCCCGCCTCAGCCTGGCTTCTTGCTGTCCTCACGGCGCCGATCGTGCTTCACCGATCTAGCCCGGAGCGAGACGTGCCCTCGGGAAGGAATCTGCGGGGACCAATGCGGTGTGGAGACGATGTGGTAATTATCGCTGTGGTAAAAATGGCTCTGCACGCCAAGGGCTGGGGAGCCTCTTGGGTGTGTGGAGTGCTTCCAGAAGGGAAACCCCAGGATGGTGGTGGAGTCTCCTTCTCTCGAGGCATTTCAAACTCACCTGGATGCTTCCTGTGTCACCTGCTTGAGGTGACCCTGCCTTGGCAGAGAGGTTGGACTGGGTGAACTCCAGAGGTCCCTCACAAACCTAACCGAAAAATCTGTTTTTCTGGAAAGTATGTGTGAAAAGCGTTGATGACAAGTATNCCCCCGCCCGCCGTCCCGCCGCCGCCGCCGCTCCCCTCGGACTTGGGCATGCGGGAAAACTTCTTCATGGCGAACGGAGCCCCAGGAAGAACCGGGGAGGAACCGGAGGCAAGCGGCGGCGAGGGGGTGCCCCGCTTCACATGCCGGCCGCAGCAACCGCTTCTCCTCGCCCGCTGCCGGCTCCTNGCCTTGGCAGAGAGGTTGGACTGGGTGAACTCCAGAGGTCCCTCACAAACCTAACCGAAAAATCTGTTTTTCTGGAAAGTATGTGTGAAAAGCGTTGATGACAAGTATGAATTTCAGTGGTGTGTCTACACATACACTCTGTGCAGAGGTTTGAAGGTAACTGACTGAAAAGAAGGGGTAAAAGGATGGATCTGGACAGGAAACCATCAGCAATGAAATTTAAAATGTACATTTCCCCACTGTTGACGTGTACTCACCAGGTACAGTTTCCCTATAGACATTGACAAAACAAACCAAGGAATTTGCCAACACAGGCTGGTTTCACACCTTGGGAGTCCCCGCCATGCAAATAAAAATGTACTACTAGTGTGTTGTTTTTTCTCCTTACCAAATGAAAACATACAATAAGACCAAAACTGGTAAGTTCTATCAGCTTGTATCAGCGTCTCATAGGAATGAACAAAGCTGGATTTTTGGCACTGACAGTGGTAATTTAGCAACACAACCTTTCCCACTGAATGCGTAGCTTTTGGATGGATGTCACTCACACCCATTGGTTCAGTAAAAACTTTGGAGAGGTCCGAAGTGCAAATCTTTGGGATGATGTTTCGGTAACCAAATTAGTTTCAACTTAATCATGTTGCCGCACTCTTAGTCGGTAAGAAAATGGTAATGTTTCTGTATTGAAGGGACAACCTGTCACATATGGAAAGCACTGATGAGCTGTTTGCGTGAGCAGTCCTCTTTCTGAGGTCGCTGCTATCCTTTCAGTAACAGCAGATCAGTTTTTCAACAGCATACAGAGATTAATTTGCAGTTTTCCTTGGGAGAGAAAAGTATTTTCAGTGCAGATGAAAGGAACAGAGTTCTGTGAGAGGGATGACATGAGCCGCAGCGTTGTGTTAATGAGGGCATTCCTACAGTGAGATATGCCTATGCTTCTTAGATATTTAGTGATATCTTTGAGAAAAAATGCAGCTAGGTTAAGAGCATGTATGTTTAGTGCCACTGACTGCTGTGATTTTGCTGGTCCTCAGTCAAAATAATGGATTTGCTAAAAGCCACTGTGAATTTGAGAGTACGACTGGCTTTTAGGTTACCTGGTAAGGTTTTTTTGGCTTTGGGGTCTCCATCCCCACCCATGTGCTCTTGTTCTTTTTAAAGTAAGAGGTTGAATTATCGCTGGAGTTATTTATAGGCCAGACAAAAGAAACCCTCTTGTTGCACTGGGATTAACACTGCTAATCTCTGTCTTGGCATCCTGGAGAACAGAGAGGTCAGCTCCTGGGCATAGCTGGAAAATAAGTGTGTCAGCAGTGCACACTGAGTTGCACTTGTGAGCATGTAGTGGCCGCAGGGCTGGCTGGTCTCCTGTCAGGAATCTCCAGGAGCCATGCCACCACTCCCTTACGATGTTCCACAGCACATTTCACCTCAGTCTTGGCACCAAATGGCTTTTCCTGTGAGATGCCAGCATGTCTTCATGTTAAGGAGTCCCTTTTATTTAAGCATAGCTCAAGAAAGTTCAATAATAGAGAGGATTTTGACAACTCACTTAAAAACACAGGCCTGACCCTCCAAGCAGGTAACCGAGTGATAATTTTAAATATGTGAATAGACCCCCTCTCTTTGATTTAAATCCTCACCTGGGCAGAACAACATTTTGACATTTCTAGAAGCTATATTAATTTCCAGAAAGGAAGAGTTGTGAGTTGTCTGTCACGGAAGGTATGAAACCCAAAGTAAACTTTGCTCTCCTTTACTGAGGTGAAACCTCTCCTTATGTTCAGGCAGAGGAGGGATGCTTTGGTCTTCTGCAGCTGCAAAGTGTGCAGCAAAGCCCACCTATTCAATGCAACACGTGCTTGGCGGTGTGACAAACAGATCAGAAAGGTGTTTGCACTACTTAAAAAACAAAACTACTACAAATTTTACTGCCTTGAAAGTACTCACAAGCAGTTGTTTTGTGATTGATGTAGAACAGTAGACGGTCTGAAGAAAAATCTGGTGACAAAGAAAAGAAAATCAGAAATACAAATCCTGAAGTGAGGAGAGATCAGCTACAAAGATGGAGAAAATGAGGAATCATAATGCAGAGGCTGCACCGAGGCCAGAATATCAATGATCATTCGGAGTGGGGATGATGGCCTATGTAATGGGTTTTTTTCTTAAACCTTCAACTTGATGAATCATGAAATCATAGGAGATACTCAGCTTTCATTAAAAAAAAAAAAAAGAACAATATGACAGTGGAGCCAACACGGAACTTTCACTGCATGAAAACAAACTCACAGTCACCTGCTGTGTATGTCTCTGCCACAATATTGGATCATTTTGCTTCTTCCTTCCTTTTATTGCTTGGGGTCTAAAATGCAGATATGTTCCTCCTTTTCGAATAGTCGTGTAATAGCAGATCTATATGGCATATAAATGATCCACTTCCTGGCTCTGTTCAGCACATAGCACACATCTTGAAGGTTCTGTCCCGGTTAGTGTCACAAGAGCATGTCTAGAGGGGTTTTTAATACAGCAGTAACTGTGTTCTCCATGTCCAGACTGTGAGAGACACTGCTGGTGTCAGAGAGTGTATCCATGACTTTATTTCCGAGCACTGGAAATCTGGGTTCCGCCTGACTCGTGGCCCGCAGGCGGCCTTGAGCACCTGCCTCACCTCAAAACTCAGACAGGTGTCCTGCCCCTGGGAGCAGAGTAAGGCAGCTTTGAGTAGACTGACTCACCTCCATGAGGAACTTTCTCATCTATAAAATCAGTGCAGTGTTTAGCTACACTGCTGTAAAACCTTTAAAGATTTGTGGAGGAAAGCTCTAGGTGAGAGCACTGCTTGGACATGAAACACCAGATATTTCACGTGCACTCAGAGTGTGAAACGTGATGGTTTAGTCCTCTTTAAACTGCTGAATAGTTCAAGTGCCAGCACCTTGATTACTGTTTATGAAGCATTTCTTTCCTCACATCTCTCCCTACTCATAACTCTTTCCTCTGTGTAATCCATAAATTGGTTTTAAATCAATCCCATGAGGATAAAGCAACTTTCTGCAAAAATGTTTAAAGTCCCTTACAGAAAGTGTTTATTAAGGCAAAAGAGAAGTAGAAAACTTCCTTTATGTGGGTGTTATTTTGGAAATGTCTCTTGCTGCTTCTGAATAAACTCTTTTCATTCTAATTACTCAAACTGAGTGTTAGAAACAAAAGAAAAAAATTCTAATTTTATAGAAATATGTTCTTTTTGTATTCAAACTGTGAAACAAATTGGTAATAGAGGCTCTCAAGTGTTCAGCAATTACTGCACTAAATTGGTTTTTTGTCTTAAGTGGGTATGTGGGTTATTTTCTATTTTGTAATAATTCAGTCTGTGTGAACAAAGCACTGTGAGAGAGCGGGTTTGCCCAATAAGCTGTTTTACTTCATTTTCCCCTCTTATCACTTCGTTGTTGCCTGTTATGCTTCTGGTCCCCTGACAGCCGTGAGAAACATCATTTTACACATTTAAGTAGCTGTACAATCTTCCTATCTCAGTAAATCCCGTGTCTTAGTTTTGGACTGCTGACCCTGATGCAGTCTGGTTTAGGCACAGTTACTGAAACCACACAAAATGTTTATGATGAGCTAAAAGCCAAGAAAACCCCAGGAGACAGCTAGTTTGGGTTTGGGTTTGGGTTTGCATTTTTTCTAGGATGAAATCATATCCCAGCTCCACATCTCAAAGGCAGGAGCAGTAATGAAAGGCTCTTTTGCTTTGCTTAATTGTATATACAAAATTGCAGAAAGAGTTTGGTATGTTTTGAAACATCTTGGCATGGAAAATATGTTGACGCGGGGGGAATAAAAAACAAAGTAAATTACTGGAATCACTTGGAGCAGAGGGGTGGCACAAATCAGCCAGAAAGCAAGTGCATCCTCTGAAGGCTGCTCCAATTCGGAAGGTCTGAGCAGCCCTGGAGGCTTTGTGGTGACCTTGTGAACAGGGACAAATTTTCATTCTTTTCAGTTTCTATCATCTCTTCTAATCAGGAAAGAAACAAATAGAGCCGTGGAAAACAACTAAGTTGCTGATTTCCAACTTCAAAATGGAAACAAACTGAGGAGCCAGCTAGTGAAAGTATTCAAGATGCAAATAGCTGACATCAGCTTTGGTGACACCCAGCACAACTCTCATTGATACTGAGGTCAAGAGTCTTTTATTGCAACACAAGATTCTGTCATTTGTACTGCAGCCAGCGTTGGGACCAAACAAAATATAAATTCCTTGTTGAGATGACAACCCTTGGCCAGTTCAAAACAGCAAGGCGAAGTGGGGAAAACGTAAGGGCACATGTGCTTGTAAGAGCCCTTGGTAGAAATCTGAGGGGAAGAAGTTGGAAAGAGCTTATAACGGGCTCAGAATTGTTTGCATCCGACCTGGTAAATTGCTTTACACTAATAATAGTCTCTTTCCTTTCTGGAACAGAACAGTCTCCTGTGTTTGTGCTGATGACCAGGCCTCTGACTTCATTTGATAGGGTAACATGTTCCTGCTCGCTCTCTAAGAGCGTTCTGAGATCCCTGTATTTGGCCTCTTGCAGTTGAGCTCTTCCCTGCCTTCCATTGTCCAGGTTCCTGGTCATTCCCAGTTCACCATCAGTCTAGTTGCTTTCGTTTTTTCTTAGAAGCAAGGCCTGATCTCTGCCTTGCTGCAACTACTTGCTTTTGCAGTCCTAAAAATGTCTAAGGAGTTTATTTTATAGATATGCAGTGTGCTCTCTGCAGCCTTTTTAAGGAAGGCTGCCATGCCAACTTACTTAATGAATAAGTCTTGCAAAGTGGTTCTCTTCCTTGAAAAACTTATGCATGTGACTAAAACACGTGGCCTTTCTGAGCAATTCCTAATAGCAGTACACGCTTTATGAAGGGCCTGCTGACAGTACACACAGATCTGGCTGGTGGCAGAATGTTCCCTCCCTGAAAGCTAAATTTTGTTACAAGAAAACTAAAATGCCCAAATTCCGGCACTAATACCGTTTGCTGCTTCTACAACTGCTTTTGAGATAAAAAGGACAAAAGGTGAAGGTCAAGCACAAGTGATCAGCCTGAATAGTATCCTAATTCCAGCAGCATACAGATTAGACTGTAGCATCCTTTGTTTAAGTACTTTTGAGAACAAAATGTATTACTTCATAAAAAGTATTCAAGTGTCACTGAAAACCCCCAGAGGCATTGATACATCCCAGAATTACTTGTAGCGGTGAAGTTTTGGAAGAGCCACAGGCACTGAGGTTCAAGAAATAATTTTATTTCTAATCTTTTTCTTTTACCCTATTTGCAGAGGTGGGTTTTGCTGTTGAGAATTGTTCTATAAAATGAGCAATTTTATATTTTGCTTTTTTTGTATTTTTTGAGTCCTAGAGAACTGCAAAAATATCTCTGGTCATTAGTCCTTATGCTAAAAATACTTAGTTCTTGATGTAGTCTTATGAGCTTCCAGAGTGGGGGGAAAAGCTCTCTGGAACCGAGAGCCTGGAAAGAAAGAATGTCTTTTGGGTCACAGGTGAACACTTCGTGTGCTGCTGCACATTAAACCACACTGACTACAGATGTCATTGCTGGTTGACTCCTACCTTTAAAAGCCCACTTATAAATACAGTTATAAATTGCTTATAAATTGTTTAATTTTGCAGACAGGTTATTTCCATTCACAAGTTGTCAGCTGAGAGTACATTTCAAATACTATGAAGGTATGAACTCTTAATTTTTGTTTGGTTAGAAAAATCATTAAGACTTCTGCGAGTTGTTAAGGCAATGGCATTTGCATCCAGCCTAAGGAAAGGGAAGAATTTTGTCTAGTGTCGTTGGAAGTTACATGACACAACAGAATTGGTGGGAAAGATGGAGAAAAGAGAATTGCTTTAAGTTTCTGCCAGATCTAAGTGGATACAGAAATACTGTAGTAATTGTTCATGATTTTGCAGTAGCCTTTCCTGCAATAGGCTGTCCATTGTTCCACAATGCGAACAATGGAGGCAAGGCTGTTGCATACCCTGGTGACTGTCATTCCGTGCTCTGCAACCCAAGTGCCTATTAAATGGCATAGGTGAGTCTTGGGCACGAGATGGGAATGATTTTCTGTCCCGGATAAGAGAGATGATTCTTAGGGGGAGAACTATGTTGGATGTCTGTTAATTTCCTTTGATGTAAGGGCTGTTATGTACAAGAAGTTGGTCATTGTTTCTCAATATTTACTACTAGGAAGACAGGAATAATTCGTCTTAATCTACAGGAGAGAAAATTTAAACTAGATGGTGAGAAAACCTTTCCTGTAATTAGAGTGTAAGGAATCAATAGAAGAAAACTCATTAAATGTAGTATCCCTATCAAAAAGGTGGTGGAAGCTTTAAATTTTTCCATGTTTTATTGGTTCTTTTTAAAGGCTAAATAGATAAGTATTCAGAGAAGGTCAAAGCTGAATTGTTGGTACACATAGTGGAGCTGAGTAGGTTCATCTGAACTCAGTATTTATACATATGCATTCATGACAAGGAAACTGACTCAGTGAAACTTGATGTGACCTGTAACAGAGATGTTAAGAACTTTAGAATCAATGGTTCCAGCCCGCAGTGTGCTGGCTGCTTTCTTTTAGTCTCCTGTTGGTCTGTGCTTGATTGGAATGGGCCTTCAAGCTGCTATAATGTGGACTTTACTGAGGACATTGTTTCAAGTTTTGTTGCAAAGTCAATAAAGTAGTGTAGTTTAGCTTACAAAACACATGAAAACTAGATTTTACAGTAAAAGAAAAAACTACTTGTGTGGCAGCAGGACCTGCATAGGGCCATAAATCAAGATTTGTGACAGGATATATTTGGAAAAAGGGACTGTGAGCTAAACCCAGCAAGAGTGTAAAGTGTTTTCCAAGTTCACTTTTTAAGTTGGCTGGGAAGTTGTAAGATGATTGAAACAATCTGACAAGCCTTCAAGACATACTTTTTTTTCAGAGCATGCATTGGCTTTCCAATGCCTATAAAATTGTGTAATCAGTTTTAGAAAGATCCTTTTTGCATTTTTTCCTGGTTTTTTTCTCAGTTTGCAATTGCAATAACAATTTGTCTGCAGGATCCTGGCCTATCACTTCCTTCTAGCCTTTGATTAGTGTCTAGAAAATGCCTGCACCTAGTCACTACTGTTTAAACAGATCTGTCACACGTAATAGTAATGCTTATAATCTTTGTGAAGGGTGATGAATTCAGACTTGCAGTGTCCTTGAGAGGAGATGAGTAAAAGCAATCCAGCGAGCCGCGAACAAAACCTGAGTACTGCCCACGTAAATGTGGTTGTTGCTAACAAGGGCAGAAAGAACCAAAAAGGCAGGAGCACTTGAGGCTGCACCCAGCAGGCCTGGCTGTCCAGGGTCAGGGATTCATCATTCATGAGCGATTCCTGCAGACCTCCCAATCCATGTGCACCACCAGAGGGGCATCAGCACGGACAGGGGGTGAGGAGGAATTTGATGGAGGTTTGGTAGAGCGAGGGCAAGATTTTAGGGACAGCCCAGCTGTGCACCGTGCTAAGTCCAGGTTTGGCAGTAAGATCCGGCAGTGATGAAAACGCGGTACACATAAGCTGATAGCGCAAACATTTGCCACTGCCTGTAGTGATTAAATTCTGGGAGCTCGTGTTCACTCCAGCATGTTCACTCCAGCATAGCAGGACCAGTTCAGACGTGAGCTTAATTAAATCACTGCAGTGTGCACACTGCTCAAGCAGTTTCTAAACTGATTTAATTAAATCAATCAAGGCAGAGTCTTTATTCAAACCGTTGCTCAAGTACTTCATCTGTGATCAAAGAGATGATTTCTCCCTGCTCCCTGTGCGCTGTGGGTATCCCTGGAGTGTAGCAGGGCATTCATGTTTATTTGTTGCTATCCTGCCCTATATCAGACTCAACTGTTTAGAAAATAAATCAGCCATGTGCCACTTTCAGATCTAAGGCAGCCTTATCTGTTAAGCTACTGTCTGTTAGCATTGCTGTATGAAAACTCCAGTAAAAGGCTAGAGGAGGAAATCTGGTAAAGACTGGACTGGACAATGTTGATAAGGCCATGACCCTGGTATTGGTATATAAAGCATGAATAAGATAAAATTATTTCTTTAGTATGCTCTGTATTGGTATTTTAAAAAAATATGGCTAATTAAACCCAAAAGCAAACAATTTAAACTGCTTCTGGGAAAAAAATATGACTGTATGACAGCAGATAGATATAAATATACATAGGAACACTTTTATCTGTGTATGTAATACTGGACTAACCTGTAGAACCCTTTGCCACTAAGGTCATGGAGCTTAATAGCTCAGGTTGTTGCAAAGGAGACATCTACTTTGATAACAAGAAGACTCAAAATTACCTCAAGCAGCTTGATTAATTATTCAGTCATTAAAGTGCAGTATTAACTTTAGTGCTTCATTCCAGGTGATAGAAAAAGTGTTTTCATTATTTCGATATCTATTGTTTACTTCTTCCTTTTTAGCATCTGGTGTGGTGCACGTTCAAAGCCTGGATGAGCCAGTGTCAGTTACCAAATTATACTTCACGCGGCAATATATTCTGAAATTGTTATGTAAATACTGTGGTTTACCTAAGCAGCTCGTCTGTCTGCAGAGCACATATCTGTGTGTGCTAGAATTTTTAAGCAGCATTAAGATGTAAACTTTTCTTTTAAAAAAAACCCAGTCCATTTATTTAAAAGCAAAACCTGTTGTCTTCTGTTGGGGGAAATCACGTTATTGTTTTCTTAGCTTTCTCATGTTTGATACAGTTTGAAAAATTAGAAGAATTGTCTCGGTAGTGCTTCATTTAATTTGAATTCATTGATTCAGTAAGTGTCATTTCCAAAAGCGTTTTCAAGCCTCACTGTCATTATGAAGCCAGACACTTTTCAGTTAATAACTCTGGAGTTATCTGGAAATGAAAAACACTGGCTGTGACCTAAGAAAGCAGAACCTTCCTACATTTTCTCCTGCTTGTTTCCATCACCAAGAGGTGCTTACTGACAGTAGCATCTATGCTTAAATATCTCTTTTTCTAATGTTTATTCAGCTGGGAATACATAATTGCTTAGATAAAGTACCAAAATCTCGAGCTGGGCTTCTGCCAGCCTTAACTGCTTCTGAGAAGATTCTGCTTGCATTTCTGAACACTCTGCTTTGCACATAAAATGCTTTAAGACATAGGAGAATACAGAGCCTAGATTATCTTAGCATAAGCTTGCTACAGAAGGCACCTCTGTCTACCAGAAAATGTCTACCACACTGTGATGCACTTGATTTAACAACTGTGTGGCTAAAGTCACAGCTTCATGCTACGATTTCTGAGTAGTCTACAAAATGGGATCCAGGACTTTATTCTTGCAGAACCCATTTACGAAGGCTAAATGACTAATGTGGGTTGTTCTGTACATTTTAGATATTGGTACAAAGATTTGCAAGTTGCCTCTTCTTTCAGAGGAGAGGAAATAAATTGTTTCTGTTAGTGCTGTGTAACTCTTGTATAATACAAAATTTGGTCCAAGGAGCTAACTTGCCTTGTGTGCAGTGGTACCAACTCAGCTCTTTGAGAAAGGAGAGAACAAGTCATGAACTTAAATATTTCCATATCTGTGGGAACAGGTGTGCATGTTTAGAGCAGAAGTCAGTAGCAGCAGACACTGAAACCCTCCATGCTGGAAAATTATGGAGGACAGTTAAGTGCAGCACATATTTTCTTCTGTTTCTCTGCAACTGTGTCTGGGATTCACAGCTACGTTCTGTTATCAAGTGAAATTGTTGCTCGTCTGAAATAAGGTTAAGTTGTGCAACTGGGTGCAACACAAGGGCAACAAGCCTGTAAATGTGGTTTTGGGAGTCAGAAACGCTATCACTACTAACCAATGACAGGAGCCTGAGAGGGGTTGCACTGTTTGCCCACAAATTTCATCGTAGGCTTTTACCACAGCACCAGGCTGGGGTTTGCATTCCTTACCATCATCTGGGCACAGAAAGGAGAGCAAGTGTATCCTTCTGCATCAGCTTAGACCCTTTCTGGGGCTCAGCTTATCCTCTGGTGTGCCTTATCGGCTCTGATGACCGCATTTATCTGCAAGTATCGACATTCGATACACAAATGCTCAGCTGGGCATTCTGAGAGTCACCAGAAGAGATGGAACTGCAGTGACGACCAAGAGGCCAGAACATGGGCTGCACCCATCCATCCCAGTGAGTCTGATGGTGCATGGCCGTCCCACCCTCCCTGTGACCCTAGGACAGAAGGGGGAGAACTCTGCATCTAACACAGCATTAGCAGCAAATGGTCTTTAGCTGGCATCCTTCAGCTAAAGCCTATGAGGAGACAAAAATCCTGCTACAAAGAGTACCAGCCTGATAAACAACCACCACAATGCCCCATCTAATGTGAGCATGAATCTTCTGCTGAGCTGTGCTCTGCAATTCTTCCCCAAACGTGCTTTGTCTCTGAAAAAATGCATGTGCAGCATCATTAAAAGCAGGATAAAAACTTGGCTGTCGTTGGTGAAGTAGATAAAGAACGGCTTGATGTTCTTTGAAGTGCAGAACACACAGCATATCTAAGAGTGTAGAATAATTTGCCCAGTATATTCTAGAGGAGAAACAATATGTCATGTTATTAAAGACTCACTAATGCACAAAAGAACAGGCTTAAGGTGGCAGATTCCACTTTGCATTATCATTTCTTAGTCTTTCCCTCTCCGGGTGGCATATATAATTATCTTATTGTTGCAGGACACAGTGGGAATTTCACTGTTGATCATTGTAATTCCCAGAGTAAATATCTGTAATGAATCACTTGTTATTTATTTTTTTGGCTTTTCAGGAGAAGTAGGGCTCAAGCCATTCTTACCCTGAAACTCCATGACCTTTATCACTTAGCTCAACAATAGCTTGTCTTAAGTGTCTGCTTTTAATCGATGGAAAGTTAAAAGAAGGTTTCAAGTCTGCATAAGGCAGGCAAATGTGCAACATTATTTTAGGACAGAAATTACTAGTTGACCTCCTGTGAACCATTTCTACTTTGAACAAAGAAGATTGATGTCCCTGGTGTCTCTCTTGGCTGGCATCAACGCACAAGCTTGCTTCTGTTAGACTGTTTTTTGTTTCCTTGACTGCTATCCTAGTAACAAGCAAAGCTCCCTTTGCCCAGCCAGGCTTATAGTGATTAAACCAGACAGCACATCTTAAACTTCATCTCTTCTTCTGCCTGCTCAAGTGGAGAATTAAGCCATGTTCGCAAATACAATTCCAGCCATTTTTTGTATCCTCATACACCAGTCAATGTTAAGCAACTCCAGAATAAAAAGGTAGAAACAATAAGCCAAAAATACAAAGAACAGCTTAATAATACAGTAAGCAATTTAAACAGCTGTCTTGGTTTATCCTTCACAGTACACAGTATTTTCTTCATTCCCCAGCAGGCATGTCTTCCAAAAAGAAAAGTAAAGCTTTGTTAGTGCCTACCAATTGGGCAGAGATGGATTAAGTTGGAAAAGATTTCCTTTGTTTGTTTCCCATTTGAATTATAAGGCTTTCTTTGCCTTCTATGCTACTGTGAGGCTTGTGTTTATATAAATTCATGTTTTCAATTTGCAGACATTAATTTTGTACAGACACTGCATGTATGGAGACTTGCTACTATTTGCAGACTTAAGGATTCTTAATATCTTCAAAACCAGTTTTTCTTCACAATGCAAATGGCAAAGAAAATATCAGACATCCATAAGGGAAAGACTGAAGTTAAAAAAATTAGATTCCCATTCTCCATATATAGGAAGTACAAAATGCTCAGGTTTACACAAATGTTACATTAGTTCTAAGTCACTAAATTAGAAGGAGTTGCTTTAACAAAGGGGAGTGAAATGTGCTTTAAGTGTGTGTAAGAACCCAACCCTTTCTATAGTCACATCAGTCTGAGAGGCATAGTCCAGTTTGCTGTTAACTCATCCAACATCCTCAGTTTATTTTTCCCATTCCTCCAACTTCTGCCTTTCCATCACCACGTTTTTTGGTGAAACCTCTTGAGAAAGGAGCTTAAGTTCTCATATGGGGAAGGCACATAGCTCCTTGAGTCATTTAGAGGCTTTAGAGTACAGCTGTGCGTGTTTGCAGTAGCAGTGTATCTACCTGGTTATTTCCGAAATTGATACTCACGTACAGATCCTGCTTCCAGTTCTTACTCTTGAGGTATGTCTTGTGCCTGACTTGTCTATGAACTCCATCGGGAAAAGCAAGATTGTAGTTGCACTTCTGAGACATTCTGCCTGCTGATGCAAGCCCGAACACGACTCCCTAGGTTCTGTTTGGGCAGAGAGGGAGCAACAACATTGCAAAACACACCCGCAGATAAGTTCTGGAAGTATGTTGATTTTCGTGTAACACAATTTTCTTAAAAGAAGTTGATAGTGCAACAATAGCAGGTTTGAATCTAACTCCCCTCAAGCCTGTGTCCGCCCACTGTGCCCAAATCACAGTGATCTGGTTGCCTCTGGAAGACCCCAGGGCACTGAATTCAGCAAGCTTTTAGCGGGGCGTGTAAAAGGGGACAGAATCAGTGACTGGTGCGTTCCCTGTACAAATGAGGTACTCTGACTGGACATAATGCAAGCTGGAAGGAAACAGAAGACCAAACCTCTATAGTTTACTCTTTAACTTCCAGTGAGTTGTGTTGCCCCACTAATCTGTGGTGCCTCTATTTCTTTAGAAACTTCCCATGAGGAAGATAGTGTGTATCCTGCACCACAAGATCCCAAAAATTATTAGGAAGTGAGTTGAGTTAGCCATCACAGATCTCTCTAAATAGATACTTTCCAAAATAACCTGATTTCAAAGGCTTAAAAACAAATACATGCATAGAATTTGTTTATTCCCAAAGAAATGAACCAAACCGTTCTCTGCACTCCGAAGTCCTTTCTAGAACTGGATTTCTTCCATGCTGCCTTTTCATCAAAGCACGTTTGGTTTGTTTAAAGTAGTGTGTTTCAGTGTGTGTGTCTCTTGAACCCCATCTACTTCTGACCCGGCAAGAGTATCAGTGTCCCGTGTGGGACAGCATCATAGAATATTTTGTATGCTGTGACAAGCAATCTCTTCTGTAATATTGTGGTCTAGCTTTTACTGGGCTATTTAATCTGAGCTTTTTTAAAATGGAGCGTCCTGTAAAAGAAAACTGCGTTAAAGGGAAAGCAATAAATGCTTCATTCAGTGTGCCTGGCCAAAATAGCTCACTGAGTCTTGGTATGAAAAGACCCTTGTCCATAACAACACAGACACAATTACAAGCACAGACAGGATGGTTTTGCCTAGAAGGGAAAAATGCCTTGTAGCACTGAGGAGGAGGGTTAGCAGCAAATGGAGGAGGAGGGTGAAATCTCTTCATGGTAGGGCAAGCAGTTTGGTAATAAACACAGTTTGGGAGTGTAGAAGAGATGGGAAGTCAGAAGTGTGTGAGTGGGACAGCAAAGTGAACCTCCCATCTTCCTAAGAAAACCGCTTCCTCTTGCTGCCTTCCTGTCTCCCTTAAGAGAATATGTAGGATAACTCCTCACAGAAGCATTCCAAGGAGAAAACTCCATCAATTATCACTAGCTACTCTTCTCTCCATTGTTCTTTCTCAGCTATACCTTCTTGCATGTCATAACTCCTGATCCAACCCTTTGCTAAGGCATCCTTCTCTTCAGTTCTTTGCACGTTGCTTTGCCTCCTCAGCTCTCCATAGATTTTGCACTTTGTGTTCCACTTCTACCCCTTCACTTTGACTCTTCCTTTAGCTTCTCTGGCATTAATCTACAGTTCCCTTTAACTCCTTGTGACTCCTCTCTCCTGAAGGATTCATTTTGCAGAGAGCAGCAGCAAAAGCAAACTGAGGTGCACCTTAGAAGCCAAAGTCATGGACAGTGATTTTCCACAGCATCAGATCCCACAGCAGTGCTAAAAGGGATCCCACAAAGACTTCGTCTGTAACAGGAGTCAGCCTAGCATGGTGCCTTTTTTTATTTGCCGAAAATTGATAACTCCCAATTAAAATTATCCCACAAGGTTCAAATCAGGATGAACACTGCCTTGCAGATCTGCAGCAGCACTGCAGACCTCAGAAAGGGAGCTTGGCTGATGAGGCTCAGCACTTCATCACATTCACTTCTTGCTTCCCTGAAAGTACTTCAGAGTTTGGCCTAAGCAAGGACCAAAGAAGCAGCAGTCATGACTAAAACAAACATTTTGTTCTGATAATGAAGTTACCAAAAAAAGTTAGTCTTTTGGTAGGGTTATAATTGCAGAGTAGCTGCCAAATGTAGGGAATGCTGCTCTGCACGTCTACAGTGCGGTAACTGTTCCTGAAAGGATTTTTCATATGTCACAGCATTTTTGTTCCTTCAGGGAGTGTTTTCAGTTCCTCCCTTGATCACAAGTTCTCTGACAGGACTGCATTGGGGAAAAAAATGTTGTTTGCAAGCTCACAATCGCTAGGTTTCTATTCTGTGAAAAACACTAGCTGCAGAGACAAGACTTACATATTCACCCACTTTCTATGCAGGAAATTTAAGGTAGGGAAGCGCATGGTGTAGTGAGCCGTGTATGGGACTCCCAGGGAGGAGATGCAGGTGCTCTTCTGCTTCTGCAGACAACCTGCAGAGGTGCAAGACTGACTGGTCAGTGATCCAGCTGCCTATGCTGAAAAAATACTGTATGAATCAATTTACTTCACCACCGTGAAATCTGCAAATGTAAAGAAGGGTTGTGTTGTTTTAGTAGGAGCAAATGGTCTTCCTTCTCTTGCCATGGGAACAGAGTCTCTGAAGGCAGTTTGCTCTCAGAGTCCTCTGCTTTTTGAGAGCAATAGGATGTGATTTGTTCCAAGGCAAAGTGTTTTCTGAAGAAGCTGTTACATGCTTTCCAGATGGGCTCTGCATTATCTGTCCATACTGTTGGGGTACGCTTACACAGCACTGCCAGCAACAGGAAGTTGCTAATGTGCTCGCTCGCATGGTTTAAAGTGCCTTAAGGTGAGCTGCCAGATTTTCAAACAGAGGTTTTTTTGTTCAGCATGCCAGATATTTCTTAAAGAAAACATACTCTATTTTCTCTCATCTGTGATACCGCTCAGTTGCCCTATTGGCACGGAAATGATGTTCTAGTTACATTGCAGACTAAGAGAAAATAGGTTTTGCTTTTTTCCCTGGAAGGGGTACCAAGTAAAACAAATAAACAGCTGGTTATATTACATCCTCATATTGAACATACTTTATATTAAAAACTGTTGTCTGTTGATATTGCTGTCAGTTTTCAGATAGATAATTATACGTAGCAATGCCAGATGCATTCACTGATGTTGTTTCCAAATGGAAGGTTGTCCTGGTACATGCCAACGTGTCTTACACCACCGTCTAGACATGGCCAAAATTACACTCAGCCTAGATTGACACTGTTACAGAGACAGAGATAAATCCGTAATACAGTTTTTCAACCCACTCAACATAGTGCAAAGGAATTTCTGTAACCTGAACTAAAAATGAGCCCAGAAAATAGAAGCATATTACCATCTTGGCCTACTAATACAAAGCACAATTATTTTTGCCTTCACATGTCAAAATGAAAAATGTGCAGCTTAAGTGATTTTTTTCATATTTTAGATTTTTAAAAAAATTCTTCTAGAGTGGAAAGAAACCCCCAGTTTCTTCATGCAGCAGGTGAGCAAAAGAGTTATCTGCTGGAAAGCACTACCACCTGTCAGTGGTTGGGCTTTGTGTCCTGTTGATTCCCATCTACTCAGCAAAGCAGCCATGCTAAGATGTTTCTGTGGCCACACAGCCCAGGCTTTAGCACAGATCGTAGCACCTTGGAACAAACCTGGCTCAGGTCCCTTCAGGTGCACAGAAAGGTAAGTTTTTTATGTACTTCTCTTCTTAAATATGTGATACAGCATTGTCAGCAGAGTTCACCTGTAATGCTAAAGTTTATCAGAAAAATGACATAAAGCCCCCAGAAAGTCAAGAGCTGCTTTTAATAATGTTTGATACATTTAGTCTAACATATAGAACATACTTGAACTAAAAATTTGGTTATGGGTTAATTTGTCTTGAATTGCCTTTGGGGTTTTTCCTTTCCTCTGGTGCTCAGTTTGTTGGGGTGTGTATGTAAACACACAGGTGTGTATAAACACACAGGGAAAAGTTACATTTCTTGCGTAGCGAGGTAACCACCAGAGCTGAAACTGCTACTGCAGACCAGACAGCATCATGTGCTCAGAGTCGGGCTATAAATCTGTGAGCAGCATATGCTGCACTCATGTTTCTGAGACACAGCATGGCCTGCTCTGCTGCTCATTCGCTGGGTATTTTTTCGCTGGAAAAAATTCTTCTCTGACTGCCTCTTTGTAAAATGAAAGCGATACGTGTCTCTGGAGTCCCATTTACTGACTTCAGTGGGAGTTGTGCTTGACAAAGAGTTGAATAAGTGTAGGTTTCATCCCTGTATCAGCCTGTATTAGATGACTTGGTGTTATTCTGAGTCAGCAGCTGCTCAAAACAGCTCTTTTGAAACCTTGGAGTTTCCCTTTAAGATCTGATGAGATCAGTGTCATTCATAGCAGCTCATTTTACTTCCTCAGCAATTTTTCACTTCCGCATTGTACATACTGGCAGTCGTGATCAGATTGTTTCAAAGTAGCCCTTCTGAATGCGGGAGAGTTCTAAGCACCCGGCCTGATCTCACACCAGCAGGGAGCCAGCAAAACATCACTACATCAGCAGTTTCTCTGGATTTCTGTTATGGTACAAGGGGGCAAAAGATGATTCAGACTCATTTGCAAAAAGTATAACACAACATTCTGAAAATTGTTTAATTCTGTCGCTTTTTGCAACAAGGAAGCGTGCTGTCAAGAGGATGGAATTGCATTAGCCAAACTCTGTCAGTGTCACCATTTAAAACGCAGAGAAGCTCTCACTGACCATGGAATTGCACCAGCAGTTTAGGGAGCATACACCGTAAAAACCCCAAATCAATCCAAGAAAGCTTCCCAAGGAATGACAGGTTTTTGTTTTTCACCATGCCCCTCCTCTCACCTGTGAAGCAGTAGATATTTGTCTGTCACACAAAATTGCGGTTTCACGTGTGCCAGAGCATACAGTGCAAGAGCTCAGTTCTTTCCTCCTGCAGTTCAGCTCTCAATTTCAGAGGAGTTGTGACTGCTTTACACCAGACCAAAGAGAAGGGAATCAGACATTCCATCTTCGGGGCTTTTGTTTCAAAGATAAATGACTCTGTTTTGCAGCTTTCCCTGTGGCTTATTCCAGAGATCTGCTGCCAATTCAGGCTGGCTCAGTGTCAAGACTTGACACACAGCAAAAACAGTTGAAAAATAGCAATGCTCCATCTGATCGGCTAATTTGGAAGTTTTGTGCACTGGGAGCTGTAACACTTGGGAAGGCAGCAGAGCCACGGCATTTTTAGGTACCTGTTTCTGTTAGAATGCTGTGCAGAGGTTTACTCTATGTGTTTTGGACAGGAAGCAGATGACTCCAGAAGCTTAAACACTGAAAGAAGAGGAGAGGGGACGGACAAAAGAACTAGCTCATTCTTATAGAACACATGCAAATATAAATGTGGGGCCAAGCACGACACATCAATGTGCCACTTTTGGACAGAAGAAAAACTGAAGGTCAGCTAACGCTGTGCTGCTAGGACAAACTGATGACATGCAACTAAAGTCTCTTTTGTAAAGAATGGTCTTGTTGCAGAGTTCGGTACCCCTGCAAAGATTCACAATTGTTTTATAACTTTTCACAAGAAGAAAAACATTTGCTTCCTGCGTAGCTTAAAGGTGCTAAAAGAAATAGGGCCAGATTAATTTCCTTTGGGGCTTTTCTAGTGATTATCAGAAAGAAACATCTCCATTAACACTTAGCACATTTCACCTTCATCAGTAATAGAGTCCACACTGGTGAATATAAAAGCTTTAAAATGAACCAGACACCATTCCGATGGGGAAATATTACTTCACATCAAGTGCAGAGTGGACAGTCAGATTCACATCTTAAAGCAGTTTGCATATGGTATACCGTTTTGGAAACAAGTTTTATTAGAGCAACTATTTTATCAGAAATAATTCCTTGAACTACAACATATGGGAGGCAAAAGAGTTCAGCCACAGTCAGAAACATGTCAGCTGTTCATGTCATGTTGTAATGTGCATAACTTCTTAAAAAACTATTCAGGCCATAAACTTTAGCTTCAGTCTAACACCTGCTTCCAAACAAAATCATTGCCTAAGTTCTCTATGCAATTTTGAGTGGAAGCTTCACCCTGCAGAGCCCATATATAAAGTTATGTTTATTTTTTTCTTTGCTGTGGATGTTCAGAGCCACTGACTAATCAGAAGGAGTCGCCTGCTTCCTTGCTCCTGGAGCCAAAGAACAAACACAGTAACAGGAGTGAGACTTTACATCTCTCATTGCCAAGGAATGGGTTGTGGTGCTGTTACTCACAGCATGCAGAATTTTATTCCATTGTCATCTCAGCTGTGAGAGATGCTAATTAGTTCAGAAAGATTGTTTGTTCTTTTCAGGATATGTGTGAGCAAACCTAGCTGAAATGTCAGCTTCCACATTTCGAACCTGACAGTTGAAAAGAAAAAAAAAGAAAGAAAACTTTCTGCTAGTCAGCTACTGAGGTTTGCTTGAGGGGTACATAGAAACCAATTCCACATGGGTGTGTCCCCCCACTTTTTTAAAAAACATTCTCTTTTAGTACTAGGACTGCATTTCAAATCTTCTAACAACTGCCTGACTAAGCCTTTTGAGAAACTATTCAATAAAGCACAGTGTAAAACTCCCACTGTGGATAAGGACCATGATCAGAGTCTAAGGCTTGTTTTGACCACCCCAGCTGCCCATCAGCTTGGAAATGGCATTGAAATCCTTCTCTTCAAGGGACATCTGGAATCAGCTGTGGGACAGCACAGTCCCCCACTGTCACAGAGCAGTAACTCAGCTCTGAGCCCAGCCTCAGCCAAGTAATTTAGGATGCTCAAGTGTTCCCAAGGGATGAACAACATAACTCTAGCAGAGCAGAAAGGTTACAACCAACAGATGGTTAAATGTACTCCATTCTGGTGACCTCTTTAGCAAGTGTTATGTAATTACTTTAGGAACAACCTCTTTTCATTTCTAAAAAAAAAAAAAATCACAAAATCTTTTACCCTGCATCCAAAGTCTTGATAACACTGCCTATCTAAACTTAACTGCTCCTAAAAGCAGTTTGTCCTCTCTCTGCTCTGAAGTGCTGATTTCTACATCCTTGCTGATCTGAGGGCAAATGGCAGGTGATATGGGAGAATTTAGTCAGCATTACACCGTCAGCCTATTCCTCCCACTCCAAGATGCCCACAACCTCGCATCAATGGCTCAAATGTGCATAAAGTGGGCACACTCTGTATTCAGTTGTTGTTAAGATAGCGAGTCCCAACTCGATTCCAAAATAGGGTGTTTTTTCTTTTTTCAAACAGAAATGTCTTGGCTCGCCCGATTCTACACTGCTAGGATTCACTTCTTCAGCTTCTTTTTGCCATCTTATAAGAGGACTATTTAAAATTCCCCAGAAAACTTTCCCTTAATTGTAAGATTTCCAGAGCAGCTATTTCAAACAAGGAACAGCTCACATGAGATTTGTGGTTTGTAGTGATAGAGTCAATAATACCCACCTGTGCAACCTCTCTAGCTTGCATACTTCAACTGACATAACAAAGGGTATTCTTTCCTCTGTAAAGCACAAAATCCTCCAGAAACTGAAGTGAAAGCTGTGTGAGACCATCTACTGCCAGAAAGAGAAAGCAGTATCAGTCACTCTAGATAACATAGATGACTGCCTTCCAATTAAAGGCCCATTCCCTGGGAGGCAGATACCTTTTATCTTGGACATGGAAATGATCTAGTAGTCTCCCTCCTGCATTACCTGAGGTGTGTGCAGACAACCATCAAGATTCTTATAAGCCGTACAGGTAGAAAACTCCAAGACTGTGACATAAAGAAAAGGAACAGAGGCATAACAAATCATTGCTTTCTTACGAGACTGAAAGTAACGCGTTTTGCTGTAGAAATACCTATTTTATTTGGATTTGGGGTTCTTGGTACCTCAGAAGATCCTAAGGCAATTGCCAAATGACAGCTTGAGTTCTAAGGAGTTTTTTAAGATCAACCATGGGCTTACTCACTGGGGTTGGAAACAAACAATGTGTTTTGTTGCACGTTTCCACCCACCCCTCCCTAAGTATCCATGATCAAAGCCATGGGAAGCTGCAGAGGAGGGCCATGAGCCTAGTATCCCTGATGCAGGTGTGAGGATCACTCCTTCTCCACAAGATAAAACAAGCATAAAATCCCTCCTTACTGTTCCATGGGCATGTGGGGAGGGTAAAAAACCTTCCTCCTTCCCCACACAGCCACAACGGTTAGACAGACTCTGGCCTTGGTACTACACTTGTCAGTGATAAGTGCTCTGTAGAAGGCAGTGGATTTCTTATGGAAGCAACGTGTTCCTTTTTTTTTACTCAGAGTGACTCCAGTGACAAAGGGGACTGACATGGGGCTCTACTTCACCACTCATATTCTTCCTCATTGACTGCCTGCTGGAGAGAGAAACTGATTTCGAGAGAAGCCTGAGACACTGGGAAAAAAATCTCCAAGGATTCTGTCAAATGCTGAACCCATTACTCAGCAAACCTGAAAAGAAACTATTCTCAGATCCAGTAGTTGAGAAATGCTGCAAAGTGGCATCTTCTCATTTAGATTGGGCAGTGCTTTTCGTTTAACTTTGGAGAAATAATAATACTGAGATCCCAGCAGAGCAAGAAGTGCTACAATGTCTGTACTAATGTGCATCCCTAGAGAGGGAAGAGCAGGCGGGTCTGCTGCATTGCATTATAACAGTCCACCTTTAAAAGAGAGCTCATACCTCTATTGCGCAGCAGCATTTCTAATTAGTACCTTTTCCTAGCCCCAAAATATTACCATAAGGTTTAGCTGGGATATGAGTAGCTAAGAGAGCCACAATTCCCCACACAACTCTTTTCCTCCTTTTGCACCTAGGGAAAATCCTTGTTGGAGTCTGTAGGCATATGAGGGTCAGTCAGCACAGTGCTGCCTGGAAAGCAGCAGCTGCTGTGAATCATATTCTGGGGAACTCCAGAGTACGTACAGATATGTGAGGATAGGGCAGCATTCCCTTTTCAGCCCAAGACCTGGCTGTCTTATGTTCTAAACAAGCAAAAGAAACAGTATGTGGGGAAATATTTTAATGGTCGCACAAAAGCTGCTAGAAAACTCTAGTTATTAATAATTCACTGTCCAGATGGAAAAATGTATTTTGCAAGTTTCCAGAGGGCTATTTTCCTACCTAAGTGCTGTTAAGTATTTCCACAGAAAAATCTGGTGATACTTTTAATGGGGAAAAAGAAAATTAGAGATCATGCCTCTTAACACCTGACACTGGCCAGGAGGCCTGCTTGTACCACAGAATAACAGAACTAGATTTAAGTGTGACTTGAAAACACAAATAGAGGATCCAAGAGATGTGAGGTAACCCTTCCATTCCATATCCACAGGAGTGCTGTTTGAGTGGCTCACTGCCCTTCAAAATGAGGCGAGGACAAGGAGGATATCAGTGAGAACCATCAGCTGTCTGGAAACCACACAGCCTGTGAGTAAACATGAAGTGGGAGGAATTGTTTAGCCCAGAAAAGACTCAGCCTATTATTGACAAAAACAGCAAATGGAAAGGGGTCAGTCTGCACAGTCACATTCCCTTTAACCAGGGCAGATATAGGGGTACCTAAATTATACCAAATGAAACTTAGGTTAAACGTCATGGACAAATTGTGTAGCTGCAAGGACAGTTAAGCACTGAATGAGTGGCCAGGCGAGATGGTGGTGTTTCCAGCACAGTGAGGAACAGCCTAGACAAAAGGCGCTCAAGAGCAAGCGTATTAGTTTTTAGTTATTCTCCAGGCAGTCCCTTTTCCCAGGGCTCTCCCACTGCTTCCCTGCAGATTTAACTACTTTGTCACCACCCCACCTATTCTAGCTACCTTCAAAGGGCCTGACAGGTTACATATCCTGTGCAATTCTTGGCAACTTGCTTGGGTTTGTAATTTACTGCTTCTGTCTAAGACTGGAACACAACCTTGTGTGCCTTACCGTTGCAATATTACTTGTCCGCTGATATTCGTTCACGTAATAAAGGTGCAACCTGCTCCACATCGCGTGGCTCGCCTTGAACATAGACCAGCAACACTGTCGCTGTCCTCCCAGTCCTGCCTGAATTGATCAGGTCAAATGCACACAGCATTTTGCAAGGGCTGAAAACCGGACTTGAATCTTGGCTTGGCTGCCAGAACCTTAGTACAGCGCCTTGCCCAAGGACAGCTTCCTCTTTGCTAAGTGAGTATCGCTGACAATCTGTTGGTGGTTTTCACTGTCTCTGTTCCTGCCCTGGAAGCTACCCCTTTTTAGTGTTCTGTGGTCCGGCTGTGTCCGGTGCCTGATGACGGCCTTACGGACAGCTGCTACAAACACAGTGGGAAGCACAAAGGAAAAAATGGGTGCACATTCCAACAGCTGCTATCCAAAAAGCCTTCTGGAGCTAAATGCACAGCGAGCACTGTGTACCCAGCTAGAGACATTCCTTTTTCAGCCACGTTGCCTGACAAAACAAAAATCATCCTCTCTCCATGTAGTCCAACTGTTTCATAACAGCTGATGCTGCAGCAAAACCCCCATCCCTCCATTAGTAATGCAAGGTGTAGCACTGCTGCTCAGCTCCTGGGGCCTGTTTGACCAAGGCCTTCCCACCCATTTCAGGATGGGTGGGAAGCTAACCATTGCAGTCATCTCCACTCACCAAGATAGAGGTAGCTAGGTTAACCATTATTCCTTACTGATGTGGCATTTCTGTTCACACTTCCATTCACACATGGAGGATTATGATAACTTGTAGCTAAAGCTCATGCCAGTTCTGCCTGGCTCTGCCCCAGAAGATCTGAGAGTTTTTTCTTGAAGCTAGCATTAGTGATGGATTATCAGTGACTGAGCGTTCAAATAGCCCAGACTCACAGGGTTGTTCTGCTTCCTGTAGACTCTCGCTTGTCATTTGTTTCTCCTGTAGGTCCCATTTCCCAGGAGCTCTAATCCTCCAGGAAAATCTATTTATGTTGTCCCTGTAATCAGGTGTACAGTACTGTATAATCTTTAAGGCAGACACCACTCTCGCCATGGAAAGAAAGCACTTGCATTTACAATGTGAAGCCTGCAAGACAAGTTTTCCTTTAACCTACCACCTGATAAGTAGAGAGCTTTAGCAGGGCTGTCAGAATTCCCTGAAGCAAAGGCTATAAAGAAGTAGGATTTGGCAAGAGCTGCTGTCATCTGCAAGACTGCCTCTTTGATCCTCCTTACACTTGTGTAATCATGCCAACATCTCTGCAAAACAGAGCAACAGAGCTGTTGCACAAAGGTGATCTCCCTCTCACTTGCTTTTTTCCTCTGATGGAATTTTTGCTTGGTGACTTTTACTTTTATGCAGTAAGAAAAGCCCTGCACCTCCTTCTCCACAGTCTCTACCTTTATATTGCAGCAATTACCCATTTACAGGTATTTCCTTGATTTCTCACTATATTTTCAGTACCATATTATACTGCACAACAACTGAAAAGTAATTAATGAAGTCAAGTAGGAAACCTTGTCCTGAGGAGTCACCCATTGCCAAGAGCTGACTTGGCTATGTCAAAAGCTGTGTCAGAACTCCAGGAAGTCTCTTCCAGGAGCTGGCATTCAGGTACTGCCAGTACATTCATGCACCATTTGGAACACTATCATTGAAGACATTGGTCAGACAACATTAATAAAAATTATGGGGTGTTTCCCATCTGGACCTCTTCTGATTTCTGAACCCTGAAGGTAAGCATCAGCCACATTTCTGAACCTTTTTCCATGTTCTTTTTAACATGCCAGCTATGATTTTATTGTCAGTGAATTAGCACAGGAAGTTAATCTTGAGAAAAGAAATAAGAACAGGAGGTTTAAAGCATTTGAAGTCAAAGTCTCCCTTAATTCTTGTAATAAAAAGTTTATGTACCTCATTAAAGTACATCCACTACAATAATCATTCAATCTTCATTGAAATATGTCAAGATTAACAGTATAAAAATACAGGTGGAATACAGAATCAGACTGTTTTACTTGAGACCCTTTGTACATCAGATGAAAGTTGAGGGAGATAAAAATATATGTACAACTAGCACGCAAGTTTTCACTTCCGATTATGATCAAACTACCAAATCCTTTTGCTGCTTATGCTTCACTAGACTGTTTCTGGTTCTGGAAGGAACAAACAATGTCCAAGATGCTGAACTATACTTATCTAGAAAGCATGAAATCAGAGCTTCCCAACATGTGCCTTTACAGTTAGCATCCACCACAAAATTAGTACTTTCTTCAAGAACATGTGGTTTTAAGTGGGAGCATCTTTGGAAACTTCAAGTAGGTATTTTTAGAATCAAAACCAAATAGAATTTGGACACTCAAAGCACTGCTTTTATTCTGTGTTGGTGGTAGCAGCCAGTAGAACACGTCTTGGTTGACAAGCAGAGCTCCTGTAAACTGACACAATGTTTGTCTTTTAAAGAAAACCAACTCCCGCACTGTCATGTAGTACTGTGGGAATTACATCCTTCAGAGGATCCTGCATTTTACGCGACTCTGGACTATGTCCTTCTTCGGGGCAAACGGAAACCTTTCATTTACCACTACTTTAAGTACAAGGTGCCATTTAGAAAACACCTGGTGCTGGGCTCCTTTTCCTTTGGGACCTACAATACAGCTCAGTGTTTCTATGCAGCAGTTGCTGGAATATTCTTGAACAGAATTGGAATGTGGGAGCAAGTCCAGTGTTCAGTGTAAACATGGCGTGAATTCAGTGACCCAAGGCAGCAGACCAGGTCCAAAAGTTATCAGTTTGCATTTGACCTTTAATATTGGGCTTCCACGAGTACGTCTGTTTAACAGGTTTGTCCCCTACTGGTGTATCCTATTCTTTGTACAGTCCAGACTTTGTACCAGCGCACAGAGACGTGAAGATTTATCCGGATCAGAGTGGTAACATCTGACATGCACCCACTTAACCCTTCTGTCCTATATATTCATCAGTCCTTTTCTTTCTCTTGTTCTCAATTTACACCTAAGATGACATTTCAGACAAGAGAGCAAAAGAAGAGATCATTAGTCTCTGCAGCACAAGGGCCAGATTTTCCATTGCTTTCCACCATGCCAGGGAAGGTCATTTGGCTTCACTATGGCTCAAGAGGAGCACAGAGCAGCCCAAGTGCTTTGTGCCCCCTCTTTGAGCCAGCTAAAATGACAGCAGGAGGTGAGGTGGAAGGTCAGGTGTATGGCACATAATCTGTAACCTAAACAAATGCCATCAGCTGGGCTGCGTCATGTACCTTCTAAATGCGAAAACTCAGTAAGCACGCAGAAACTTTCTCAGGACACCTGAGCTGTAGGAGACAGTTTTCCCTCAGCCAAACACAGAAAGGGACACGGCATAAGTTGTTCTGCTTGGTTCAGCAGCGTTAGCAGGCTCCCTCACTACTCAAGAGCTCATCTCTCTTGCAACCAACAAGAAAATTCCTTCAATGCCAGAAAAACTTAACTGTTGCTCTTTCTTGCCCAGGCATTGCCCAGTACTGTCTTTGGATCCAAATACAGTTTTAGCAAAGTAATTGAAGTGATAAATCAGATAAAATCTCCAGCAGATTGACATGGAGATCATGTTGATTGTTGTTGAACTGCATTGCAGCAAACAGGAAAACAGCAAGCAGAGCTGCTCTGCTTTCACCCCACACTGCAGGTAAAGAACAGTCCAAGCCATATTTGACTAACAGGAATCTCTACAGCAAAATTTAAGAACTAATGTAATTGTATTCTTGGGATGCTCTTCACACTAGTGTTGTGATGCCAGAGGGAGGCAAAGAGAAATTTTCCGTTCATTTTTGAAACTATGAAAAATCTTCACCAATAGTAAGGATGAGATTTGAAGAATTTAAAGAATATAGACTTTGTATGCAGTCCTCCCCAGTGATGACTGACACCCCAGATGGGAATCCTAAGACTTAGGCAGGACCAGTCAAACAGCTTCTCCTGGCAAAGCTTGTCTAAAACGCTGTTTCCATTTTTCTGACCTGTGTTTTCATGTAATGATAATTTGCAAGCTGTGGGTATTCAGCTTCACTGAAGGAACAAATGAAAAGCTTTCTGCTGCAAAACAGTTTAAGCAGTTGGGAGGGAGAACTCAGGCCTCATCTCTTCTCTGCAAAACACAGCCTTACTTCTCATATTCTTCATTTTGAGCTATTTCAGCATTAGTATGTACCTCATTTTTGACCTGTTATGGGAGGATAATGCACATGAACTCTGCACTCAACATATGTCACCATTTTATTGAGCTAATACACATTGTTATCAACAGCATATTTCTTGTTTTAATACCTCGATCCTGACAGTCTGAAGTAATGTCTTTAATAGCCCAGAAACAATCCTACTGTGGGGGGAATGAGGCAGTGCTAAGCGAGCCTGAAACATGAAAGCCTGTTTCAGCTCACCAGCACCTTGTGCCAGTGGAGCACTGCGAGCTGAGTGACACACAGGGCTTGGTTTCAGACAGGTGGCAGAGCTGGGAAGGCAGAAATCTTCCAGGCATAACTCCCATTAACCTCTTATGCCCGTTTCCAAAGAGAGCTGTCATTTCCCTGTTGGTAAGTTTTCATCTGGGCTGTTGCTCACAAGCCATCGAAGCGTCCAGCTGATCCTGCTCACACAATCAGTTGTACGATCATAGGGGAGAGGACAGGAGCTAGACCTGAGAAGGCTTTTGGCCTCTTTCTGTGCTTAGGTTATGATTTAATGCTAAAAAGTTGGCATGGCAACCGAATGCTTGGCAAGAAAAGGCCAAGGAACGGGTCCAGAAGAGGGCCAAGCAAAAAGCGCTGCCCAGCTCTTCCGCGGGCAGGTCTGTGCCCTGCATACCCATCTTGTCAGCGCTTCTGTAGCAGCCAGGGCTACAGCAGAAAAAGGCATTATTAATAAGCTAGGCAGGTCTGCAATAAGTGAATAGCAAATTTCTCCAAAACACTTGAAATGGACCCTGGCGCCTCATTCAGGCTCCTTTTGCTCTGTCCACCAATTGCCACACGTTGCCGGGAGACGGTCTTGCTCCACAGAGGGACTCGCCACTGGCTGCCATTGTGCTGTCTCTCTATGTCCCCCTCCTCCCCTGTCCTGTTCTTGCTCTCTGCAGTGACAGAAGCCTGGCAGTGCTCTGTTTCTCAGTTCTGACACAATAACTTCTTTTAATTTGGAAGTTTTCAAAAGCTTTTTGGTTTTTCTAGAGTGATCAACTGAGCAAAATCCCCAACCCGCACAACTCCAGGTTTGCAACACGCAGGCTGGAAAAGAGATGCAAGTGACTTAAAGGGTAGGGCTGATCTAAAGGGGGATTAGTGAAGTACACTGTGAGAACCACTCGTTTGCTGCATGCACACTGTGGTTGCATCCCCTGAAGTTCAAAGTATTAAGTTTGGGTGTCTGACTAGGGTACACAAGTTCCATTTAGTCTCACTTGTGCTGGGAACTTTGTGTAGTCCATTAACGCATGCGCTTGGCTATTTAAATGTTCCCAGACTTTTGTTTGATCATATAGGGCCTCAGAAACCTCTCTTGCCTTTGGATATTGGCAAGCTTAGTCCCATGCACATCAGAAAATAAGCCATTCATTCATCAGCCTTCCTGAGGCACTTCCCTTATACCCCTAAGGAAACCTTTTGGGTATAGACTCGGTACGGGCCAATACAGCATCACCGTACCAAGTCTGCTGGTGCCAGTGCCAATCTCTTACTTCAGAGAGCTGGGCTGCTAAGCAGATAAGTGAAGTTAAAGGTTAATCAGTTCCAGGGTTGGTTTGCCAAATACTGTGAGCCAGGGATCAGTTTATGCTGCCATTTGGCATCATCTTCTGTGGTCAGAACAAACAGAAAGGTGGCAGCCAAGGAGGAGACTGCTGTTGTGACAGAGACCTCAGTCCTGAAAGGCTCCAACACAGCCGTGTGGTCAGGCATAACTAGAGAACATAGTGCTTCAGCTTCCTCAAGGACCTTGGAAAGCAGACAGAAAGAAAATGAGCAGGGATTTTAATGTGCCGTTTGCAGGGACTTAATGACACAGCCTGTCCCTGTGCCTGTGGGGAGGGCAATTCCTTTACCTGTTATTCTCAGTCCTGTACCCAGACTGAAGCATCATCCTGTCTTTACCTGGATGAGAAATCCTTCACTGTCTGCAAGTAAATTAAACTGAGCGTCCAATCTCCATCACTCCAATACTTCTTTTCCTAATTCCAGCATTCCTTTTCTCTGGCTGATACTTCACCATCCTACCCCCTTTCCCTCCCTAATGTCAGAGACTTCTAGATGCTCTTAAACAGACACACATCAGCTCTTCCCCTCCATGTCATTTAACACAGACAAACAGGCACAAAGAAAATAATTTTAATTAAGTGGACAGGCTAATTAGACTAATTTATTTCATTTCACCAGAATTTCACTGTTCTGTTTCCAATTCACTCTGGCGCCATGGGACACATTCCCCTCATTCTTTCTTTCCATCACTAGGAGCAGTGACAAATGAGTTACATCTTGTTACTCTTCTGAGACTCCACAGTTGAAAGGGACACTGGAAAATATAGCATGAACCTGACTGTTTCCAGCTTTCCCAATCTGAACAGAGGAGCTGTATTGTGATCCAAGAGCACAGGAGTGGATTGTCTATCAGCAATCCCAGCTCTATGCCTTACTAGCTGAAGATAAATGGTTGAGATGTTCCCTTGTACAAAATGGAAGGGGAACTTCAGACTGCTCAGGCAGCACAGTGACTAACCAGGGTGTCAGGTGATACAGTGCAGCTGACCAGTGTTGAGGTGCCAATAAAGGTGCGCGGGGAGCACCAAGCTGCTCATTTCACCCGCTCTCACCATGCGGTCCTAATGACCGTGTTAGTAACCAAATTAGCTGTTCTTATAAGCCTCACTTATAGCTGCTTTGTTTGTAGAGCTCCGTGAGGGAATTGTAGCTTGTCCTAATTCACATGAACTTACTTTCCAACTCGGCTTTTATGAACATGTGGAACTACGTACAGAAATCTTTCAGACACACCAGAGACAGACCATAGGCCTGGCATAGACAAACTGCAGGTCCCCCGATGTGTGGAAGGGTTATGTTTGCCTGTCACTGCCTGCCCATCCCTCTCCTTTTGTCTTTGATTAAAGATACAAGCCACACACTGACCAGCACGTGGACAGCCAGCAAAGTAAGTGCAAGGAGGTTCACAAGCACACACACATACAGCTGAGGCTTTGTTCCGGTCCTGTTTACTCCAGGGCGAACAGTTGAGCATTGTTTCTGTTTGACAAATTGTAACTGTCCAGCTAGGAGAGATCTAGTTCCAGCTGGTTAGAGCTGCTTGCATGTCTTACTTCTTCCCCTCCCTCTTCAATAACTCACGAATCCATCTTACCCAGGGACAAAAAGAACAAGTACAAGCTACTTGTTGGATTCCTTCCCACTTTGAATTGACACTGACCTCATCAGGGCCCCTACTTCGGCTGCCAGCAGAGGTAAGATCCTTATGAAGCATGGCTCGAAAGGTGAACTCACACTTCACAGGTGTCCCAAAGACCTTAGGGTCTCGCACTTGTGTTACGATTAGAAGCAGCGAAGAGAGACCCTTTCGCAGTCCCCACCAAGTGCTCCAGTGCTCTTGTCAGGCACCGGAGAACAGCATACACTTGATAGTGCTGGAGCACAGCCACAGGAATCTCAGAGCTATTTACTACCTAATTACGTTTTTGCCTTGTATAGCACCTGATACAGCAGGGACTGAGCATCCACTGTACAACGCCAAATGTCATGTATGCGTCTTGTTCCCAGTCTCAGAAAATGAGTATCAGAGCACTCTAGTGTCAAAAAAAAGCCGCTCATCTTCTGTTAGATAGACAAAGTAAGGCCAGAATGCCACTAAGTGCTGGATTTACATCCTCTTTCCATCAAGTAAATTACATTACCTTTTTCAAGACAGCTTATTGCTTTAGAAGGATGTTGAGGCTCTAGCACAATGTTTCTTCTTTAGCAGAAAGACTGTCATCTCAAATCTTCAGAGAGGAGGGGTGGCAGAATCAGATTGGTGCTAAATGACATAAGATGTGTTACAGATCTGCAAAGAGAACACAATAGTTCTAGAAACACAGAACCAAACTGAAATTTCTGTTTAGTGAGGCCTAAAGTCTTACTCCTGAAGACATCAGTATTATATGAACTCCGTACGAACAGGTGCTTGCTAGCTTCACTGTTCAGTCAAAAAGGTGAATTCAGAAACTCTCTAATCCATTTTCCAAATTATCCTACTTACGTTACGTAGTATTACAAAACTGGTTTCCATTTCATTTTTCCTTTGTGTAATTAAAAGCCGGTGTTCTTTACCTAGTGCTGAAATGCCTCTAAATAGACACACACACAGGGAAGTCCTTGAGAGCATAATTTAAAGCTAAACTTGTCCCATCATCCAGAACCCTGACCTTTGACTCCTGAGCAAACAGTAGGCCTGGGTACTGAGTGCACGGTTCGTGTGTATATGGTTTGTGCTTGTATATGTAAAGTAATGCAGTTTAAGTACTATAAAATATGTCACAAAATTCAAATGTAATAAGCAGAATATAAGCCCCAAAGTTCTTTATTTGTTTATCCCACCATCAGTACACAAACCAAGGCTGCGTGCTGTGTTAACATTTCTGCTGTATTGCATTTAATGGGCTGCTTTAAGCTTCTTTGCATGCCAGCCTTGTGTGCAAGAATAGTGATTTCCCGTTTAGAAGGGGAAATTGTTCTTGTGGGCCCTGTGCGGGAAGGCATGCTGAGCTTCAGTACTGTGAGCCTAGCTCATACCAGCAGATCTCATGATTGCTCCTCTCACTTGTTCCTCCAGTTACTAAGAATTCTGTAGATAAACTTCACTTTATCTGAAGGGAGGAAGTTGCTGCCGGATGCAGAGTCAGGAAGGACAGCAGCCTATTGCACACAGCAACAGCTTTAGAGGAACAGTCATTTTCCCATGCAGATGGGAAAACAAGACTGTTAACCACCTGTGTGCCACACCACTCATTCAGCCTGTACCACTCCAGCAAACTGGAAGGAAAGGCCTTTTCCCTTATCATTTAAAGGGGGAAAAATGAACTGTTGAAGCTCGTTGGTAGCCTGAGCTGACAGAAATAGAAGTCTCGAGATTAGAAGCTGTGAGGCAGGGACTCTGTACCTTGTGCTGCAACAGGAATCAAACCTTTCCCTCTGCTCTCAACTCCCCATATAACCATAACTGGTTGGGCTTAGTGATTAGCCAAGAACACAATGCCCATGAGAACTGATAGCTGCTGGTCCAGTTCAGCTGCCAAGGGTCAAGGCAGCTGGAGAAAGCACTGTATGCTCAGGAGTTGATCACAAAGTTGTTTTGAGAGTCACTTGGGCTGTCTTTGGAGGGCGCTTAGAAGATTAAGCTGATCTGAAAGAATGCAGACAGCCAGGACGTTCTCTTTTCACATGTGCTCTGCTCAGTCATCCTTTCTTTTGCTCAAGTAGGAAGTCTGAGGGCAAGTGATAGCACCTCCCGTATCAGGCTGCCAAGCCCTCAATATTTGTCGAAATTATGCTTTGGACAGAGGGCTATCCTTCTGTGGCAGTAAAGCTCACAATGCCCATCCCTAGGCTCAGATTACAAGTGGCAACATCTCCAAGATGCAAAGGTAGACAGTACCTCCTCTTTTCAGCTGCTAAACAGATTATTTAGGGGAAATGAAAAAAAAAAAAAGAGTAAAGCCTTCAGGCCTTCCAGTGGTTATCTCCCCACTAAACACTTCTTCCTGGGAGGGCCAAAACAAACAAACAGATGCAAGGGCATGTGCCTCCCGAAACTCAAAGACAAGCCTCCCTGTACTGAAAATTAAATAGTGCTTTGCTGAATTCCAGCGTAGTATAATGCAGGCAGGCAGCCCCAGAGCTGGCTCTTCTATAGGAACTGAAGCAAGTGGATCAGGATTTTGCTTACAAAGAGCAGCCACTCGAGTTTGGGGATAGTGACATTGAACCTCAGAAGCTGGGAGGACTTGAAACATCCCCAAGGATGCAACATGTTGTGTGTATCCCAAGCCTTGGTCCCCTCTGCCTGCGTCTGCTGCTTTCTGGGGAGGTTACAGTTCATAGTTTGCAACGTCATTTTAAATTTTTATTGCTCTAGGATTAAAGTCCTTGCTCACCTTAAGGAACCAAGGCCCATCGACTCAGTCTTTACACAACCAAGAATTTACCACTTGGCCAGCCTCTCAGAGGCCTTATATCTGCATATCCTGATAAGGATACATCAAAAGTGTAATCAACTCTCCAATTGCCTCTCTGAGCTCCTTTAGCTTTGTCCCTGAAGCATTGTTACTTTAAAGTGCAAGTCATTTGCTCCCCACTTACATAAGTCCTTCAGGGAAATCTCTACCTTGTGTTAAGTGCAGTCTGGCTGTCCCTCTGCCAGAGAAAAGTTACAGCAAAGCCCTACCTGGAGCCTGGAGGGAACAGCATGCTGTAATCTCTTCTAAGCATGAACAGCCACCCTGCTCTGAGGTACATGTCGCCCATGGCTGGGGTGTCACCTCACTAGTTTCTTGGTGCAGTGCTCCCCCAACAGAGTTCTTGTCTGGAGAACAGCATAATTTTTAATTATTTAGAACAGATCAGAACTTAATCACATCACTGAGTCCCCCTAGTGCAACACACCTGTATAACTGGCAGTCCCGGCTACTCTTATTCCTGAAGCTCTTGGCTCTCAGTACAAAATCATTGTCTTTTATCCCTTCATAACAGTTTGTTGGATGTCCCAAGTGCGATTGTATCCAGGTTATTGGGTGCAGGGTGCTTTGGCTAAAGAACAGGCAGCTGTAGCCAAAGTTAAGTGATTCCTGCCGAGAACTGGGGCTCCATCCCATAGGTAGCCACCTCTCTTGAGCCATAGAGTTGATCAGAGCAGAAAAGCTTCTTTGTGACTTTGTGATACAATCTTCCCTTCTAAGGTCTTGTTATGCCTTCTGGACAGGACATGGCTAAACAAAGTCACTAGCACAACCTCAGTGGTACTCTCCTGGTCACACAGGTTAGCATATTATGTCTCATCCAGCGATGTTTTAACTTATTCTAAAAGCAAAGTCACCCAGTTAAGCATATGAGGAGGATGTTTCACGCTTTCTGAACTCCGAGTCTCTCTGTACACAGGCACCAAGAGACACAAACACCCGCTTGTCTCAGTAAGTCCTCTTCATAATGATACATTCCCCATATTGAATCAAATATCTGGAAAAAATGTCTTGACAATGAAATCTTAAAATCTGCTGGAAGCCACAGAAAATTTTTATTTTCATCCTTTGAAACCACCTTGATATTCAACCATGCAGAGAATTCAGTGTTTGAGAGGGGTTTTTTTGGGTGACAGAGGGGGAGTTGCATTTCCCTTCTTGCACTGAGAACATGGACACCAGAGGTGCAGAAAGCAAGATCCATTCCAAACAGGGAAGGGAAAGGAGGGGGCAGTGAGAAGCATGGAGGCAGACCACGTAGGCAAAACAGGAAGTTCCAGCTGAAGAGGAAATGCTTCAATGCTGTCTTAAAAACATTTTGCTATGAAACTCCATGCAGCTATAGAGAGGTGAAAGAAAAGCAGCTTTCTGCAGATTCAGCAGTCTGAAGCTCATGTCCTGCTACATGCAGGCTGTTGTCCCTTTCCCTGAAGAGGGGCTGCAGCTTGTGTTGCCCCTGTACGAGCGGCTGGAGAGAGGAACCAGGCTCCTGAGAAGCAGCCCGAACACAGACACTTACATTTCGTGTGCGCAGGATGCATATGTCATTTCAGGTGGTTTCTAGTAGATGAGGCACGCTCATAATCCTTCAGTGGCACGTGCTCTTCCGCTTTGGAAGCACCTTGTCCAGTGACCAGATCAGCTACATCACGCATCATTCCCAGTCTGGTTTTGGCTGTCAGGATCCCACACAGGGGAATGTGGTTCGGCAGCAGCCTCAAAAGCCTCAGTGACACTTCGCTTCATCAGCAGATTAGTTTCCCCAGGATTCTCAGAAGAGTCTTCTGATGTATAGGTTCTAAGAGAAAATGGATTAATGGGATCACAGTGAACCTGTCTGAACATTCCCATTTAGAAATAAAGTACCGTTCATCTGCCTTACCTTATTTTAGTGCCTGTGTAAGGAGAGAGGAAGCAGACTCCTCTTTAAGGGCTAGGAGATGAGAAGTATGAGCAATAAGAAAAAGCCAGATGTGGCAAGTGTCTAGAGATAAGAGCAATCCTTGTGTATCAGGTTGTGATGTCAGATAAGTCACAGATGTCACTAATGCCTTGCATGGTCACAGCCACACAGCTCCTTCCTTCTGTGAATTATAATCACAGGCATTTATGCTTTCAGACACAGCCTTTCTCCAAACATTCAAGGGTACTCCCTGTGAATGAATGACAGGATGAGAATCGATGGGCACTGTTCTTCCTAATTCTGACATCTCAAGAAATAATTGAAACCTCATGGACCTCAGTTGTAACTTCCCATTTAGTTTGTTAAATGCCAGGTCGCCTCTTGTGCAAAAGCAAGTCAGCCTCTTAAAGCCACTTTAGATAATCCCATTATCCATGGGACAACAAACAGGCAGAATTTCCAAGTACAAAGGTGGCCCTGTAGTCAACATCTCTGAAGTTGAAAGACTCTTTGTGTCGTGCAACCAGCATCATCTCTGAGCTTTCTCAGAAGCCAGTGTAAAGAGGCTCACTCCAGCCTTCATTCTGTAGAGGGTAAAGCTTTCTTGCCTACTGTGCAGGGCTCCTGCAGCACAGAGGGCAGCTGCTGTAAGGCTCACACAAGCCCAGACACACACACGCACACACACATGCATGATCTACCCAACCTGCTTTTGTTGCTCTCGGGCTTCAGCAAAGCAGAAGCAAAGCCTGTTATCCATTTTGCTGAGTAGTCTTCTTTTTCTTTCTAATAATGGTGAAAGGGAGTTTTCAGTTCACTGTCAGTGGTGATCTCAAAATGACAGGCCAGCAAAACATTGCATAGACCACAAAGGAGTGCTTTCCTTGGCAGCACGCCCAACTCTGTCATATTAATGCTCAGCCAAGAGCTATTGTCCTTGACAAGTGACTCTGCACCAGCAGAACAGGATCCACTGCAAAAGAATTCTTCCCATGTGCTACACTGCTGCTGTCTTCTGAGCCTTTAGGAAGGCTGAAATATCTGTCAGTGCTGGAAAACTCACATCCCCTAAAACCAGCTGTTTCACAGAGCTCAGGGGCAGCGATTTGGTATTGGAGAAGAGAACCACTGCCCAGAAGTTAGCTACAGAACAGCACTAAATGCACCCAGAAGACACCTAGGCCAAACAAAACCAAGCAGACTGGGGGCCAGCGAGGAAAGGGCATTCACACTGTGCAAGGGTAGGCAGCCAAGTGAGCAGAGTAGGCAGTGCACAGCTGGCTTAGGGCAGAGGGTAAAAAGCACTTTCAAGACTACTAAACCCCATGTTTTGCCAACACTGAAATATCCTGCCCATGCTCTGCTTTGATAATGCCCTCTCATTTGTGATGAAAGAAAGTGCAGGTTCCCAAATACAAGATCTAAACATTTTCTTTCGGTGATGAACAAATCCTTCTCGTCACAGAAACCCTCCCACACAAATTTTTCTTCCATTTTTCTGTGACTTCCAATTAATAAAATCTTTGTTGTAAAGTTGTCAGCCCTCCTGTGTGGAGCAGGGCACTATCAAACTGAAATTTCACTTTCAGCTGAAAAACTTAAATACTGGCAGTAAGAATTTTTCTTTTGAAAAAAGGAAATGAAAGAACATGACGTGAGTTACAGAAAACTTCCCCCATGTAAGAACAGATCGGAAGGGGAATTCTGGGGAACCGGTGAGACCAGAGAGCACTGCACTGGCGTGTTGGGCACTTAACCTTCAGATAGCTCTTAGCTTCTGTCCAGGGCCTGCATGTCAACAAGGCCTAGAGGAAGTCTGTATGCGCTAATTTTCACCAAGGAACAGAACTACCTGAGCGTGCCCAGCTTGCATTTAAGAGAGGTGACTTTCCCCAGCAAAAGTGACGTTGGTTATGGCTGCTGCCTGTCAACACACACTAAGCTGCTGAGCCCAAAAGAGAGGTGTTCCCAAGCCAGCGTGGTGCCCCAGAGCACTGGACCCCACTCACCCTCAGGGGGCCCTGTAGGCAGTTCCTGGAGCCACCTGGAAGGTGTTCCCATGCTCAAGGAGGTATTCATGTTCCGTACTACTTAGTGAGAATGTGGTAAACTTGAGGTCATGACATGTTCTAGTCCAATAAATGCAGGAGCTAAAAGGACACTCATTCATGCTATGCTGGATGCTTCTGAGGGGAGACATCTCTGAGTGTGAAAAGTCAAATGGTTCCAGTCTCCACTCATTTGTCTTTCAGCTGAAAAACTTTCTGGTGCCTTGTCTCATCCACAGGGGAATCACATCCCTGTCACTTTCATTCTGCATTTAAGACAGGAGAGGAAAGGACATATTCTTTTCAAGCACCTGCAAATCTTGGAACAGGATACTGTGTGTCTGTTTTAATTAATTGTTGATGTTATTATCACTTTCTTATTTGGGATATTAGGCAAGCCTTCCTTTTCCTGATGAAAGACCGAGAACACCCACTGCATGTCTAAAGCAAGAATACAGAAGAGAAGCTCCATAAATGGTTTTGCTCTGTTTTTGAGATGGAATCTGAAGAGAAGGTTTGTGAATGAGATCTAAGTTTTATGGAAATGCATTACACTTGCGGACTTCAAACAGAAATCTATGGTTGCTGTGCTCTGCCACTTGTAGCTTTTTGGTTTTCTTTACATAGACCTTTCCTCTTTTCATGCTTAGACAAGGTTATGCTTCGTTTTCCATCCCAGGGGATTGCCAGTGAGGTTTGAATAGAGTAATTTCTTTTCCTAAGTTGAGAAAGTGTTACCATTTCTGTAGCTGAGTCACCTATGCATGATCAGAGCTTTAAAGACACAATTTTCAAAGGTGCCTGGGGATTTGACTACTCAATTAAACCAAGAAAAACTGAATCTCCCAATCCTCTGAGGTGCTTTGGGAAAATCTCTTGCTAAATGTAGCAGCTTAATGAAGATCTAAAGATACATAAAGTCATTTTCATCTCTTTTTACTGAAAAATCAAGGCTACTTCCACACAGTGGAAACTTGACAGGCATTAAAGAGCAACACAAACTCCACAGAGGCAAATCTTACTCCATTCTTCTGGACTGCAATGCGGTTAGTATCCCTGTTGTTTTTTTCCTGAAGCATGGCTAAATTATAGGGCTAAGGCAGAATATCGGCTGTATTTTGGGGCTGCTTTTCCGCAGGCAACATAGAGAATGGCACATCAGAGGTCTGCAGCATACTGTTTGGATACAGGAAGTGTTCATCCAGGTCAGGTGGCTTGATTCAAGTTCACACCTCCGTATTTCCATTCCTATTCATAAGTAGAATAAGAATTGGTACTAGAACACTTACATGAAAGCTGTCAGAGCACTGAGGGCACCAGGTGCTCCTAGTTGCCCTAACCACTCTCCGCCCATTGGCCCATCAGTCCTACTTAGGCTCAGGCACTGGCTTCTTCTATAAGTGCTGTGCTGTTTGTTTAGTTTTATAAGTCTGCGTCCCACTGTTCTGCCTGTATTTCAGGGTTGTCTTACTGCTGTGGAGTGGCCTGTTACAATTTAGGTGCTGCAGCTGCCTTCATGATGCCTGCTGTGCCCTGGGCCTGCTCTCTTGCAGCAGTGTGGGCTGTGCCTGAGGGCATGGCCGTGCCTGCAGATGGTTAGCTGGACATCCCAGCTCACCTGCTTCCACTGCTCCTTTGGACAGGCATGCTGACCTCTGACCTGACACCCATCCCGAGCAATGGGTTACAACAGAAGGGCTTCAATAAAACACCTGAGAACCAGGTTGCCCTGGGTACAAAGTGCCAGGTACCACTGTATTTACCAACATACTGTAAGCTTAGGTGCAGCTGTGAGTGAGGCTTTGATTGCTCTGTTATCACAATTTGTTGACTGGTACATCCAACATGAGTCTGTAATCATTCCAGAGGATTTAGCTATCCTATTACTGTTCACATACTGAAAGTTTTGTAGTTTACAGTTTTGTTTAGTGCAATAAATTTTTTTCATTTAGTCCCTTGATTTATTTCATTTAAAGCTGTACGTATGAGCTTCGTGAGTCATCTGATTGAGAAACATGGTGAGAATCAGAGCAATAGCTGATGGGTTGTTCTGTTTGTTGATAGGCTATATTTCCCTTAGCATGAGCTGTAAACAACAGATGACTTACGGAAAGAAAATTTGGCAAAAATTATGGATATTATCTACATAAAGGTTGTCTGTGACATTCAGAAAACATGATTTGCACAAATTCTGAAGCTCACACCATAGCAGAGGATTGCAAAACACATCCATCTGGTAGCTCCCTCATGTTTTTTTAGGCCGAATCTGGGAAGTGGTTTGGCTTCAGTGATAATACAATCCAGATGTTGGCCTACAGGGAGCAAAAGTATTTACTAAGCAGAATAATTCCCCTTTTTTTCAGTGATAAATTCACCAGATTCCTCTCGCCTTGTGAGAAAGAAATACACTATGCCGAACAGTAGCAGGAAGCTCTACATCTTATCAAATGGCTCACTTATACAAATTGTTGACACCCACCCAATAATGGCATCAAGCTTTGTTTTTGCCAAGTATTCACGGTGCGGGAAAGGGGGAATTGGGATTCATTTTACCTTACAGGCTAAACTTCCTTGAAATCTGGTGTATTCACTAAGCAGGACACAAGTTGGGGTGATTTGCTGTGACAGAGCATGCAGTCTGTCAGCATTCAGGTGCTTAAGGGAGGGGGGAAACTTTGGAATTTATTTGCTTGGAGAGTATCATATCTAATTGTTAAGGAAACTCCTTTTCCCCCGAAGCTGGGTAGCTAGCATGATTCTGCATCTGTAAGCTTTCTGCAGCACTTGGCTTTTGCTCTAGATCATTCCATGAGTGCATTCTGCTGATGTTTACACAGTTGTTAAATGCTGTAACACTAACTCCATTCAGGAATGAAACTGGGAGCTGCATCCCAGTGCCCTGATAATCCAGGTAGCTGCTTTCTTGGCACTGCATTGCAACTGGTTGTAAGTGGAATTTGCTGTAGAAAATATGGAAATCTATAGACCTGTGTTGGTGGAAAAACACTGCTAAACCTGTTGGCGAACATTTAAGGGGATAGGCAATAAAGCAGCAGGAGTGGAAGGTTTTTAAGTAGTCTGAGACTTGCCGTAGAGTCTTTTGTAAGTGACCTCTTGCTTTCTGTGCAGCTCAGTGCAAACTGCCCTTCATGGCTCTTTTATGAGCATTGTTATCTTGTCTTGAGTTCTGCAAGCTGACATTAATTGACAATACTGGTAGGCAAAGCTATTGCCCCAACAGGGAATGTGTGTAGGGAGAATTCCAAATCACACTCAAGTTGTAGAAAGGATATCTCTGTTGGAGTTGCCCCAGGAACATGCAGGCGGTGTGTTAATCTGTCTTCCCACCTGTTGTCTGTAAATTTCAGCCAGTTTCTAGCCAGCGGTTACTTTTAATCTATTCCCTGTATGAAAGGATTTTTGTCAAGGTGGAAGCCAGACCTGTCACTGATTTTTCAAGAGGCTTATTTTGCTTTATTAAATCTTGTGCAGAGTTAAATACAGGAGCCCTTGGTACAAGGAAAGGTAATTGTTTTACAGAGCTGGTCTGTAGGGAACTTAGTGGAGACGGCTTTTAATAAAAAGCATCTGGAAGGATGCCATGATTTAATTGAATGGCCACCCCACTGAGCAAGGCACATGCTAAAACAGGAGGGTGTGGGTTAAGCCCTGCACCATCCAGTATGGCCATGAATATGTCATCCTGTGACAGCAAATGGGTACCTGCCCCAGCAAGTCTTTCCAGGCTCCTGCTGGGAATATGTTCTGGAACGCCATGAGGGCCTTCCAAGCTGTGTGCCTGCAGGCAGGCCTGCCCTTTTAAGGGCTCCATGTCTGAAGTGAGACTCATGGCTGGTGCCTTGCTGTTCTTTATGTTCAAGAGGTGCTTACAGGGCCTGCCAGCAGCACTCTGGGGACACATCAGGGTGTGCCTGGCAGCAGGCTGTGTGCAGTGCCGGGCTGAGTAACCAGGCTCTGCTGGAAAACCACCGGAACCAGGAAAAACTGTACAGCTTAGGTGGAGCTGGAAAGATGATAGAAGTTCCCTAAAGCAGTCTTTCATTGAGAAAATGGCTAGATAATCTTCTCCTGTCCTTGTTTCTAAGTAAGTGCTTTGGTTTGATGTTGATTTAGGAGTCACAGCAATGCTGATCCCTTTCCTTATCTGGTGTGACAGGCATGAGGTCTGTAACTGGCTTCCTATGATCAAGGGTGGGCACATGTTCGTGGCAGCAGCTCTCCTAGGAGAGAAACTGGAGCCTGGATCTAGGAGTATTGTGGAGCTTGGCAGACAGCTATTTCTCCCAGTTTGATGCAGTGCCTCATGTTCCATTTCCAGCATGTTTCTTCTAGTGAGGTGACACCACCTGGTGCCAGCCTGCAAAGCTGCCTCTTTCTCTCCCTGGATGCAGCCACCTGCCAAGAGCCTGTGCTGGTAGTGCACTAAAGCTCAGGCAGGGAAATTCAGGCAGGGCATCAAGGACTCGGTTTTCTCTTAGCAGTATTCCAGTGTCTGGGTGGCAAGGTTGCACACAGGGTGTGAGTTTATGTAGATGTGCTGAGTGCCTTCATGAAACCCTGACCGGATTTGGCAACTGGGAGATGAGAAAGCAAGTATTTTTCTGCTCTGCATCTGGTCTGGTATTTTGTAGGAGGTCATAAGATCACCAGCAAATAGGAGATGACTCTCTCCAAAGCCCAGAGATATAAAATCATGCCAAGGGGTGTGTGGGGGGAGAACGTATGAAGGTGTGGAAGACTTCATGACTTCTTATTGCAGCTGTAACAGATTAAAAATAAAAGAAAAAAGAAAAAACAAACTCAAACACAAAAACAACAACAAAAAACCTCAACCAAGCAAACCAAACCAAACCAAACCAAACCAAACCAACAAAAAAACACACACAAAAAACCCCCCCAAAAAGCCCCACGACTCGTATGTCCTCCCACCACAGTAACAGGTATTTCCGTTTTGTGGTAGCCTAGTAGGTTTAGGGGGTTTCTGGAACACATTGGAAAGGGCTGCTTTACAGCCTACATCCTTAACTGCTAGAGAAACTGATTGGAGTAGCAACTTAAACAACAGTGAGGCATCAGAATCAGAAACAGACACTCAAGCTTGCTATAGAAACCAGCAACAAAGAAGCTCTGAAAAACTATTGTTATTTCTAGAGAATTTCTGTGAGCATAAACACCCAAGGTGAAGTGGAAGTGACCATGCAGAATCTTCAGCCGTGAGAGGACAGGTCTTGCAACTTGGTCCACATGAAAGAAACAAAAACCCACCCTCATCATCATCTGGGTCCTGGGGAGCTGCTGTGAGCAAGGACAGAATTGTGGGCAGTTTTACTTCATCTCCGTGGTCTGTGATTTATGCTGAGTAGAGCAATGCATTGCCATTTGCTTGCCTGTTTGTTGTGACTTCTACCTGCAGTTTCAAAATCTCTTTGTAAGGTTTTCCATCTCTTTTTGCTCTGATAATAGGTACTGGGACAATCTGGAAACTGTATTTAAATGTCCAACTGCATCTCCAGAACTGGTGAAATCTGACTGGTACTTCCTAGCATGAAGAAAACACATAAGCAAGCAGAAGCAAAACATCACACTCAGATATGAGTGAATTTATTGGAGAAGAATCCAAGATCTAGGCAGTTTGCTGGCAAAACACAGCTAGAAAATTGGGACTGGAGGAAGCTTTACCGTTTCCACCGCTCCAAAGCTATGTCACATTTCTTTAATACCATACAGCTGCTGTAGGGCTGGTAGTGCTTTCAAAGATGCTTTTACCTTGCAGGCAGCCACAGACTGTGTTTGGCAGAACCAGCCTCGGATAATGTTTAAGCACAGACCACAGCATGTGGCAAAATAACTGTTAGCAACTGCCTGAAGAAACCCATTAAAATAAGCAGCTGTTTATTCTGATCTTAATAAGAAAGCAGTTAGAGTGTTGCAATTCTACACTTACTTAAACATTTAAGAGCTCTTCAAGGTAAATGACAGTAAACTGGGGTAGTGTAAGTCTTGCATTTGTTTAGAGCTTGCCTTTAGGTACCTCCTTAGAGCTTGTCAGCACAGGGGCTATGTGGAGCTCAGAAGTGTGATGGAGCTCAGAAGTGTGAGACTGCCCAAGAGGGAGAACAAGTCCAAACACA